>QRFJ01000007.1:505752-882631 GCA_006176705.1 Cocos nucifera | reverse complement strand
CGCCTGTTTTCGTGTCTTTACACCTCCAAGATGCTGCACAATATATTTTCAAAAAATCGAGCCATAACCGAAGCGGGGATACTGGATAACTGTCATAACATTTCAACATTCAGGTTGGTACTGCGCATAATCAAATCTCAAATTCGGGATCATCAAATACTGTTAAAAATGCCAGAAATTCTCGATGTAATATATATATAGTTTTCAAATTGGTTAATACGATCCAAACCCAATCCGTTAACAAAACTTGGACCTCAATAGCTGCCGTTAGAAATCCGAGCAATCCAGTTCATAAGCGATTTGGGCTATGGCCCCGGCTCCGACTTGCACGGCCTAAGGTACCACCTGACTGAAAATGTTTAACAACAAATGACTAAGCACATCGAAATTGATGAAACCCTCTGACTCTAAGTTAGTCCACAAAAGTTAGATGACAATCGGGTTAAAATAAAAATTGAACCCAGACAGACGAAGCGCACACCAAACAATTGAAGTTTTGTAGTTACACATGACGAACCAGACATGACCCAAAAACAAACCAGCATAAATTCATTCACATGTACACACAAGAAGCAAATATAAATGCACAATGACCATAAAACTTCATAAGCAATTTTCATTAATATAGGAAAGAAAAAAGGAAAAAAGCAAGTTTATAATATATAATAAATTTATAAAATAATATTATATAAAAAAAAATAAATATAATATAAAAATAATTTTATAAAATATTTATTATAGACTTTTATAGTTGCTTTTATATAAGTTATTATAATATGTAATGATTAATTAAAATTAATTATAACTAGAAAATAATTATTAAGAACACTATTATAACTTAACGGCTCTAGAGTAGTGAGATCACACAAGTTTCAAAAGAAGAATAAGAGTAACAAAAAAAAAAAATCACCTCGGAAGAGACCGAGAACCTCTGAGGATCGCTGGCGCGTGATGCTAGAGGAGGACATTAGTACTAGAAGTAAACTGCTAACGCCTGCCGCCGAAAAAGCTTAGAAAGCATCGGAGATAAGTGAAGGAAATGGCTTCAGATAGCAGCATTCGATATCAGAAAAAAAAAAAAAGAAAAAGAAGAGAAGTAGCGATGGGCGATCGAGCAGGATGGATCCGTTGAGCGAGGACTTCTGTTGGGAGCAACTTTTGTTGGTTATCCTAGGGGGGCCTCGGATAGTGGACATGGCAAGGAGGGGCCAGCTAAATGAGAACTTGAGTTGCAAGGAAGCTGCGAGGAGGACAGGATACCCTGCCAAAATCAGTTGGAAGATGAAAGGGTATGAGGGGGTGGGATGCACCACCCTTTTCGCGACGTCCCAATCCGACGGCCTCGGGGATTCACATCGCCTCTTCCCTCTCTCTTCAGCATTAGGATGACTGAGATGCCTGCTAGGTCAACATCAGAAAGAGTTGTTGGATATATCCTCGCCCGACCATGGTGCATTCATCGTCGAATCGATCCAGTCCGCAAGCTTTGCTTCTTTATAGGATAGGAGTCTATGTTCAAGTTGGTTTGAAGTGCTTTTTTACCATTTAAATTTCTCCGTCATCGGAATGCCTTAGGTTTTTTGCCACTGCGATCCGAGGGAAGTCACTAGTTGGCATCACTACAGAAGAAACTGGATTCTCGGTGCCCTTTGATCGATGGAAAAATGCTTCAATGGTCCTCAGGTAAGATTTGCTAATTTCGGATGATTATTCTCGGCAAAGTCGCTACACCTGTTCCGAGCCTATAGTAGCCCTTGGCCCACACATCTATTCGCAGGTCACACCTCTTTCCAGCTTTTTTTTTTCCTTTTTTCCAGAAAAATGATGCTGTCTTTTTATTCATTGGCATGGGGCTCTTTTTGGGCGCTCTTGCAAAAAAAAACACACGGTCCACTGAGCTGACTTTTAAAGGTTCGGTAGCGATTGAAACCACCGAGCAGATGCAAGGTCGTGATCCTTTATCCAGACCACAAGTTTGACATTGGTGGAATGGTGAGGGGGAGGGCTTCAAACATTCATCGAACAAGATCTCTGTCCCGACAGCCGCAGAAGTAAATCAGTAAGAAGATGGGATGGTGTCCCTTATTTTACCTTTCTACAACTTCTTCTTCTAGGCTTAGAACTTTATTCTTGGTACTTAGTGGTGACTTCATCGCCTGCTTCCTTCCCCCCCCCCTTTTTACAATCTATACCTTCTCCAACTGCGAACAACCAAATCACGTTCGATATTTGTAGCTGACACTGAGTTGGAGCACGCACGCCGAAGATCGGCCATTATATGATAAGCCGACTCAAGTTCGACCATACCGTGAACCCACTATTCAAGAAGAGCAAGTTAAGTCAGTAAAAAAAAAAGAGGAGGCAAGTTGCCGACTTACCCCGATAAAAATCGGATAGAATGATCCAAACAAGTCGGCCAAAGTCCTACTCCTCCTTGACTCCCGATCGTTCAGAAGGAGAATGGCATGAGCCAAACTCCTCGCCAACTGAGGGTTGGAAAAAGTCGAACCACCTTCAGGGACCCGAATATCGATTCATTCGAAGTCCGTATATCCACAACTGGAAGCATTGCTCCCAGCTGGCACAGAAGAAACCGGCGCCTTTCCTTTTCTTCTGGTGGATGATTATTCTGGAGGCGCCGGTATCCACTCAGGTGTGGAAGGAGATGGTGAGTGCCCCCGATGAACCGAAGTTGGTCATGGAGCGGGCACAGCAACAGCTGATTGAGCTGTCGACATTGAAGCTATAGTTAGAGCATCAATGATGATGACATCTTCCTCCGACTATGTGATGATCGAAGGGGCTTCAGCAGATGTGGCGGTCACTGGAGCACGAAGGGCGATAATAGGAGCACTGATTGCTCTAAAGGGTGCAACTGGTGGAACATTAGCAGAACTACAAACGATCGGAGGATTGGCTATATGACTCTTCTTCGGTATGCATGATGAATCGACAGCAGATGCCACCATCTTTCAAGTGGCAAACTGACGAACTTCATCTTTAGAAAGTCCCGTCGGGAGATGCATCTCTGCAAAATCGAACAATCAGATTAGGTTAATACTGAAAACTGATTGATTGGAAGAAAAAGTAAAACTACAAACACTATATGTACTTATGGACGACGTCGGGCCAAGTTCGGCTTCGTACAAAGCTACTTTGATGTTTAGTTGTTTCTGTGGGAGAACTTTCATGTCTTTTAACTTAAGAAAGTCCTTCCGATCAGCTGGATCCACCTGGCTGTTCTCGTTTGGTAGGATGTTTGGCTCTTCCTACACCGATAGAAAGCCTCAAGAAGAAGAAGGCGAAACAAAAAAGAACTGAGTCTTCCAATCGTGAATAGATGATGAAAGATCAGTGATAAAAAAAAGCTTCCTCCTCGGGATAAAGTACCATCATCCGTCGACTTTCGGATGGGATCGAAGGGCAAAGAAAGGTCTGAACAAAGAAAGTTGAGGGTTTGTCGAGATTAATCGGCATAACAAAATAAAGAAAATTAAAAGCCAAATAGAGTTCGGTGCTAACTGGGCCGAACATACTCTATAATAGTCAAAAATATTTCAGAAAACTTCAAAACATGAAATCTAAGGCCCAACCTAAGGTTTTCTAAATAAAAGGCTATAAAATCCGATGGAGGCGAGTTCACTCGACCATTGGGGTCAGGAACCAGTAGCTGAAAATCCTTCGGGATTCGATATTAATCCTAAAGTTGTTTCATGATCGATGCTGTCAGCGTAGAACATTCGACTACTCACTACTACAAAAATGACCTATGGTAGTACTTACTATGGCAGCAGTTTTTGAAACCACAGCCATAGTACCTACGACAGTGATTTTTGTTAACCGCTGTTATAGGTCGGACCTATAGCAGCAATTTTTGTAACCGCTGCTATAGGTCCGATATATAGCAGCGGTTAACGAAAATCACTGCCGTAGATCGGACCTATAGCAGTGATTCATTATAACCACTGCCATAAGTTGGATCTATAGCAGCGGTTAGTAAGAACCACTGCTATAATCTGATTTATGACAGTGATTAATTATAACCGCTGTCATATTTTTTTTTAAAATATTATATAATTTTAAAAATTAATATCCATCTTCACTATTCATTATCTAAATAATTATCATTAGAGTGTCGTCACAAAGGATCGCCTTGATCCGATGGCCCTAGCTTCGTCGATCAAAAAAATTTAATTTCGATGATCATGAACGACGATGCGATGATCTGATAGATGAAGATTTTTGATGGACTCGAAAACCTACAACGATGATCTCGGTGATGTTTATAGCATACTATCAAAGTTTTACTTCAATCGGATATCGTTATCTTGGTCAATTTAGTATAGGTTAGTTTCGACCGTTAAATGATAAACGAGTGATCAAAGGACCAAACGGTGTCCGATTATGATATAATTTTTTTTATAAATGATCTTGGCTACTACTTTAATCATTTTTTATGGTGATGATTATAAAATTCAACTTGTGAGATAAAAAATAATTTAAAATTATATATCTCCTGATAACCATTCTGAAACTTTACTGATTGTTATGTTCGTGCTTTTGCAATATCTACTTAACATGAATAGTTTATACGAAAATAATTTAAATTTTACTATCATCATCGTATAAAATATTTAAAATTATAATAAAAATTATTTAACTAAAAAATTATCTCATAATCGGATGCCGTTTAACCCTTTGATCGCTTATTTCTAATTTAACAATCAAAATCATTCCATACTAAATTGACCATGATAACGATATCCGATTGAAGTGAAACTTTAATAATTTGAACAAATATTATCAAGATCATCGTTGTAGGTTTTTGAATCCATCGGAGATCTTCATCTATCATATCATCACATCATCGTTCGTGATCGTCGAAATCAAATTTTTTTGATCGATGAAGCTAGGGCCATCGGATCGAGGCGATCTTTTGCGATGATACTCTAATGATAATTATTTAGATAATGAACGATGAAAATGGGCATTAAATTCTAAAATTATAAAATATTTAAAAAAATAAAAAAAAATTATTTTTTACTTATGGCAGCGGTTATCAAAAATCACTGCTATAGATCTACGATAATAGTTTTGGATAACCGCTGCCATAGATTTATGGTAGTGGTTCGATAACTGCTGTCGTAGGTTAGGTTAAAAATTCTTAAATTTTTTCTTTCCTCCCATGCACACTCAATCTCTCTCGCTCTCTCTCCCTCCTTCCTCTTCATCATCGGTGAGGCTCCTCCCCCTGGCCGGTTCTATGGTAGTGGTTCGATAACTGCTGTCGTAGGTTAGGTTAAAAATTTTTAAATTTTTTTTTCCTCCCATGCACACTCAATCTCTCTGGCTCTCTCTCCCTCCTTCCTCTTCATCATCGGTGAGGCTCCTCCCCCTGGCCGGCATCGCCCCTTCTCCCCCCGACCGACGTCGACCCTCCTCCTCCCCGGCCGACGTTGACCCTCCTTCCCCCTCGATCGGTGCTGTCCCTCCTTCCCCCTCCCTCTCCGACCCCCCATTCTCGGTCGCCCCTCCCCGCCACCCTCCACCTAGCCCCTCCACCCATACATCCGATCCTTCCTTGGCCTCCAGCGAAACCCCCCTCCGGCGAACCTCCATCCGACCCATCCTCCGCCCCCATGAAATCCCCCCTCCAACGAACCCCCCTCCACCCTCGCTCGGCCCCCGCGAAACCCCACCCCCTCGGCCCCTCCGACCCTCCTTTAGTCCCCAACGAACCCCTCCTCCGGTGAACCCCCATCCGACCCTCCTTCTCCGCAAAATTTCACCCCCGATCACCACCACCATTCTGACCCTCTCCCGACCGAGTGCGAAGCCTCCTTTGGCCTCCTCGTCATTATGCCCCCCCTAGCCCCCATCCTCGACCGCCCTACTTTCTCTCTTTTTTCTTTTTTTCTTCTCTATCTCACTATCTTGCTTTTATTTTCGCAGGTTACCTTCTAGTGCCTATCGTCCTCCTCTAGCATCATCGCCAGCGATCCTCAGAGCTTTCGGTGTGATCCACTCTCTATAGCCGTAAGTATAATTTTTTTTTAATTTCATAGTATTATTTATTAATCATATATATTTATAATAATTTATAGAATATTTATAATAAATATTATAAATATTTATTATAAATATTATAAATATTTATTATAAATATTATAATTATCTGCATGCTGTAGTTTTTGGGTCATGTCGTGGTGGTAGCCTTAGGCCGTGCCAAGTCGGCGGCTATGAACTAGATTCGTTAACGGATTGGGTTTGGATCGAAATTTGAATATTTGGATTTCGGATCCTAATTTTAATTACTGATACCGAATTTGAATTTGAATATCCGACGGATCTGTACTAGAGAGAGAAAGGGGAGATCCGGCTTCGCTGCCATCATTGGGAGGGAGGGGGTCTGGCCTCGCCACCATCATTGGAAGGAGGGGGTCCAGCCTCATCGGATGAGGAAGATCGAGAGAGGGAGAGTGGGAGATCGAGAGAGCGAGAGAGGGAGGGGGTTCGGCCTCGTCGGTATCACTGGGAGGGATGGGGTCCGACTTTGCCGGCGAGGAAGATCGAGAGAGTGAGAGAGGGAGGGATGGGGTCCGGCCTCGCTGGCGAGGGAGATTGAGAGAGGAAGAGAGGAAGATCGAGAGATGAAAAAGTCGGGAGGGAGGGGTTGGGCCTTACTGCCGTCGTCGGCAAGAGAGATCGAGAGAGGAAGTGATTGAGAGGATGGCACACAGCCGAGCTGGCTCGGGCCGTGATCGAGCTCGATGGCACACAGCCGAGCTGGCTCGGGCCGTGATCGAGCCGATTGGGGGAGGATTCTAGCCGAATGTCTTAGGCATGGAGCTGGCTCGACTTTCAAATGAATAGAATTTGATATGTCACGATGTTATATTAATTAATGTTCATTAACGTTACAGGTCATGATGGCACCGAAATGCCATCTAACTTTCACCCCTGTCCCTCGGTAGATTATGCACAGTTCAGCATCCGAGGAGCAATCAGAGCATACTTCATCTACCTCGACATCAATTGCTCAGGGATCTTCACCATCGGTATCTACTCCACCAACGGCATCTACTCCACCGATAGCTGAGCCTCTATCGTCGCAAGCATCTAAGTGTACATTTTTATTATATTAGCACAACTTTATTTTTTATATAGTATTTGTATACTTATATATTTGCATAACATATTTATATTGCAGGTGCATCATTCAGTCGGATATTTTACGGTTCCACATGTATGGCATACGTGTGAAACCACTAGCATCAGTTGATGGTGCAATATGATGTGGACGGGATGCCAGTAGGGGAGACCGTATGGAAGATGCATTTCTTTTTTGGAGTGCTTGTGAGACGTCGGACATCATTCCCGTAGAGCCCATAGACTAGCGTTTGATGGATGCTGCCGTCAGGGATCGAGTATAAGAGGAGATATGGGTAAGTACGTGCATCTTAGTTATATTTATGTATTTTATATATTTATACTATATATATTTGATTAGAATAATTTTGTAACTGATTTTTGATAAATTTGTACAGAGGAGGTATGACTTTTTCAATCACGAGAGGACTCAAGATGCCCGACTGAAGAAGATCGAGGAGTTATACTAGGGTTACAAGATCAAGCTCCACAGAGGATGGCTCGAGCACCGACGAGACACTCTGGAGGAGCTTGTTTCCTAAATACAGGACTGTCCTCCGAGTCAGTGGAAGAGGATGGTTAGACACTAGAGGAGCCAGAAGTTCAAAATAAAATTTCTAACTTTTAAAATTTTTAATACACTTAAAGTTTTATTTAAATATTATTTAAATATTTATTATTTATTTAAATACTTGTTAGGCTACCTTCCGTCAGAACTGGAAGAATCGTGTAGCTCAGGAGTATATGCACACTCTAGGCCACGAGTCTATGGTCAATAGTGTGCATAGAGATGTAATTAATTCTAAATCTTACTAGATAAATTAAATTCATATTTTTTATTATCTTTCTGATAAATTTATTTTTTGTTATAGCTGATGAGAGATGGAGTGATGTCCAATCGTAGCGAGATCTTTCGATCTAACTGCACGGACAAAATGGGCAGGTCGATGAACGCCGCGATCGCACGTATTTTATAAGTATTAAATATATTAATATATATGATTAGTATTATAGCATTTTTTATCAAATTTTATTTAAATTTATAATTACAAGATCAGTTAGATGCGCTCGCGAGCGAGGGCCCGGATACCTCTGGGCCCCATGATCATCTATCTCAGATCTTGGGGCCTGATCACTCTGGGAGGATTCGATGCAGGCTCGGACATATGTCGATGAGCTATTGATCCGAGGCGAGCATCTTCTCACAGACTTTCGGTGTCGTTAGCTGGAAGAAGCTTGAGGAGGCGTTGGCATGGGCAGATCATGCTGTAATGCGGGCAGATTAGGCTGAGGAGCACACATCTCATCTGGAGGGCATCGTGAGAGATATGATGTCGATGCTCAACGCGCGTTTTGAAGTCACGGGCTTCGAGGATATGTTGGCCCGCATTTCAGCTACGACTTTCGATGATGATGACGACGATGATGATGTAGATTTAGGAGACTTTTGATGTATTTTATTTTTTTAAAAAAATATTATAATAAATTTTATTCAGTAATAAAATTTTAGCATTTCAGAATAATTTTTATGTTTATTATATTTTTTTATGTTATATATCTATATTTATTAAGTAAAATATATAAAAAAAATAAAAAAATTTATTTTTTTTAATTATTCAAGATCTATGGTAGCGATTTTATAACCGCTGTCATATCCGTGCCAACCGCTGTCATAGGTTCCGTGCCAATCGCTACATTAGATCTATGGCAGCGGTTAAGAAATCGCTACTATAGATTACCTATGGCAGCAGTTATATAATCGCTGCTATAGATAACCTATGGCAGCGGTCACATAACCGTTGCTATAGGTCGATCTATTGCAGTGGTTTATAAATCGCTGCAATAGGCTATCTATGGCAGCAATTCTAACAACCGCTGCAATAACCGCTGCCAAGAGCTACGGTAATGGCCGTAGTAGCAGCGGTTAGAAAATCGCTGTCATACATGATGATATCAATTTTTTGGACTATGGCAGCGGTTATAAATTGCTGTCGTAGTCCTTTTTTATAGTAGTGGCTGGATCCTGCAACAAACTATTACGGCCAACCATCTATACAACTAGATAGGATGAAAAAAAAAGAAAAGATGAAAAAGATGTCAGGGAGAAGATTTGAACTTCGAACTTGGAAGATAAAAGGCGAGAGGACAAGCATGTTTTTCGAAAGTTACTACTATTGAAAGCGATGGAGGAAAAACCTTCGCGGGGGTCCTATATATATAGAACCCACCGACGGTCTAGATGCACAGAGATCTCACTAGATATCGACACATGTCGACTAAGGATCAGCCGAACATCAAATCTCTCGAGCATGGCCGTACGATAATAATGGCAACCATTGTAATCCCTGAGGTGTCAGATAGTGGCTTTGTCGAGCATCACAAAGATCATTAGTAGCAAGCGGCAAAATGAAACCCAAGGCAATACCACGTATCAACCCCTTACATTCGGTGCGTTAAATTGAAGTAGCCGCATCGAACCTAGGCATGGGGGCAATTGTTGGGTGCTATTGATCTGCTGCCCAACTCACCAGCTTGCGACTGACTTACTATCGGATATTGACAATCGTTCGCCGAATGACGATCGATGATGAAGAAAGTATGCCTGAAGATCGACGATGGTCGACCCATCAATTCTCCCACCAATATATAAATGGGAGGACCGATTCATGGCCATCTGATTAATGATCAGTCCGACGGATGACGATCAGATTCGATGTCAAGCCATCCAATCGACTGTCGATCGGTCTCAACTTTCTCAACCCATCGATCGATCAGCCAACTGATGTCCGATCGATCCCTAAAATAAGTCGGTTGACCGATCGACCGTCTAATAGTCAGTCGGGTCCCAAATCGGCCAACTAATTGACGGTCGGTTCGGCTACAAGTCAGCCGATCAATCAACGAAAGTTCTCCAAATAACTTATCCGACTCTTGATGGATCCTACAAAATCATCCCCGAAAAGAGCGGACCATGATAATTAGTGGATGATTTTAACTACTCACCCACGATCATGCTACAACAGAAAAAGAGGGATCCTCGTGCTAAACGGTTATCACCATAACATCTATAAAAGGAAGATAAGCCGGCTAGTTTAAAAGACTTGAATTCATTCTTTTCACTGTTCGACCAGTCCACTAACTTAGCATCGGAGGATCCCCACAGGAGCCCACTCCGATCAGTGTGGACTTACTCTTGCAGATTTTCCGACGTCGGATTGGCCGTAACAATCATCATCATCAGCAACATCCTTCTATATAAATTCGAGGAGGGAAGAATTACTTGCATCAAATTATGCTGATTCTTTTTCTTTCATTGCACCCAATTTTTTGGGCTTCATGGGCTTTGACAAGGAACAATCTCAGAAATTAAAATCCTTCCAATGCATCTTGTTTTCCAGACAGATAATGTTGAAGAAATTGGCAGCTTGACGGTGGGTCACCAATTGAAATTCTTCAACATCAATAAATCACATTTGGATTGTTGAGCAAATGCTTGATTTGTTTTTGAATGCTATTGGATCTGCATCATGACACGAGACCTTGCGGTGCAAAATTCACAAGCAATGCAGAGCAGCAAGTATCTTCATTTGCGTGTCCTACTCGTCATCGGCATGTCCAAACTCAGGTGGGCAGAGTTACAGCATACAGCAAGCAATTTGAACAATATATATTATAATCACGTTGTTTATTACTTTTTGTAATTTACTTGCCTGCTGACGACTGTGAATATTGGTTGATGAACTCGATAGGCACGTTCCACCTGACAACCGTGAATATTGAAATCTTGGAAAAGATGGATGTCTTTTTAACAAGTGGGATGAGGGATGCATAAAGGGAAAGAGAGATGGGAGAGGAGCGGGTTGGATGGAGCTTATACGGGAGACGATTAATTTCCTTTTATATATATATATATATAATTGCTCTATATCTTTAGAGAGGAATTTAAAGATTTAGGTTAGGATATTTTTGACATAAAAGTAGGAGTAGAATATTGTATGATTTTCAAACTGTCCTTTTAGAACATAGTATAGGTTAGATTATAACTATCAATACTCTCAACAATAAGTAACCTCTTCAATAATATGAATTTTGATTATCTTGGCGGTGATTTATATTTCTTTTTTTTTATCCCTTCTTATTTCATGTATTCGGTCAACATGTTGGGTCGGTGATCCTCAAACAATAGGTCAAGTGTAGTTGCCCTGACGGCCTTAATCCATTGGAGAAACGAGTTGCCTCCTCTCGCACAAAATTGGGTCATGCTGCCTCCGCTCATGAGAATCAATTGCACCTGCCACCCCTCCAATGACATCCGATCGCCTCCTCACCTTGAATCATTTGGTGGCCAACGCAAATGCTCCTGCCGACGCTATCCCTCCCATCCATCATCCGGTCAAATAGGATTCCTAAATTTTTTGGGTTCTGATCTAACCACCTTCGAAGATTGGATAGGTAGCCATCACTGCTTCGTGATATTGTTTCATCTAAATATTCGAATATTTTTAACATATATTTTGTTTGCAATTGAAACCAGAATCAAAATGAATTAGAATAGAAATTGGAACCTCTTCACGATCAAAATTAGAATTAAAATAAAATTTTAATATTAAAAAAAATAGGAATTAGATTTTGGAGGATTAGAACATTTTTATTTTTTATTTTGGAATCGGAGTGGAAATAAGGTGACTCCTAAACAGTTGAAATAAGAATCACTCGTTCGCATTTTCATTACAAATCCAACTTCTTCCAACCAAACATATATCTAGTCTCTTTATTTCTTTGCTGGTATGCTAGCCTCACAATTGGGTGACCCACATGAAGAGTTGGAGGTAAACGGTGATTGGCTAAATATAATGCATCGCTATTAATTTCCCTCCCTCCCTCTCCAAGCAAGGCATAGGTGCAAAGCCTTCCAATCATCCCCACCAAGTAAGGAATCGTAGTGTTGCATAAGATTTCGACGAAGACACGACCAAACGGCTCATGACTACTAGAAAATGGTGTGCATAGGTCTTGTTGGGTGCAGGCATGTTCATCGGCCCGTGACTGGCTACATCTTGGTGGTCCTGATGATCATAGGGATAATCTTTGGGCTGCGTATCCTGCTCTATGTGGTGGCAAGTTGCTTGCAGAGGAGGCGGCAAAGCTCGACAGCCACGGACGGCCAGATCGAAATGCAAGTACGTAATGCGATGGCCATGCATCATTATCAACAGCAATGGAGGAGATCAGCAGCCATAGACTCATCATCCTTACCACCTGATGATTGGCAGAGCAAGCTGGTTATTGCGGCTGGTGATGATCATGTATCTTATATAGCTCAACCTTGCCCTCATCAGCCATAGGTTTGTCTGCCACTTCGCATCCTTCTCCCTCCAGAGTGAACGGGTGAATGTAGCCCTTGACCGAGATCGTTTCATGAGTAAAGGACTATTTTACCTCCCCCACTTCGCATCCTTCTTGAGCTATGCTTTTCTTTTTGAATGTACATTTGTTTTGCTCATATTAAAGCTCTCTTTGCGTTTTTAAGGCCACCAAATGTTTTTCCTTTAAACTAAAAGTAAGGTTTGAGGAGAAAAGAACCATTCGATGGTCCTTTGGGGCACCCCGCGATGTGCATTTGCATCAATAACCATATGTGGATGTGATATCCATTTCAGGCACCACGGTGTGTGATAAGTGCTCTGATGAGCATTGGGTAAATTAGTCTCCCAGATATAGCATGAGGCCAAAAAGTCCATGTGTGGTAATTGTTGCTCTTGAATTTTTCCATCCGAGGTCGGCCGCCGAGTAATCTGTGGTCGAGAAAAAGCTATCGCCCGAGCTTCACCCGGTCTCCTACAATGAAGTTCTCACCGAGGTATTCTCCGTTGAAGATCCTCCGATGCTCAAGTTAGAAGACAGGAGAGAGGAAAAAGCGTTGAATTGAGTGCGTGCTTGAAGGATCCCGGAGCTCCTTTATTTATAGGAGAAGAATTAGAGTCGTATCTATTTCGGACTCTAACGATCTTTCGAGTTTGTTGCTCTAAAATTGATTCAGAAGATTTTCTTTCTTTTTTATAAGACTGAATCGCAAAGGACTCCTTCTTTACCCAAACTTTTCAGGTTGGAAGGGCACGAATCTGGCAAAAATAACAGTAGCTCGATCAAAGTGTTAATCGACCATACCCGATCAATCAAGGTAGGTCGATAACAGATAGCTTCCTTCACACCACGAAGAAGATCCTTTCGCAGGTAGGTCGGCCATGGACGATTCATTGTTGGTTGGTAATCTGCTGACTAACAGTGGACTCGTAGGCGGATGGTAATCATGTCGCTATCACCATCGATCAAAAATAGACGAAAAACTCTAGATCGATGATGAGCTATAGCCAATCCATAACAGTAATTATACATGATGACCTTTGCCGAGCAAAAAGGCAATGGATGTCAAGCTTGAGTGCTCGATTTCTTATTCACTAAATTCTTAGGTCGAACTCAAAATCAAATATTTACACATGTTGATCATGCAAAGAGAGCCCGATGCAAAGCAGAGGACCGATTTTCAAAGATACCTAATCCGTGCCTTAGTATTCAATTTATACATTGGTTCTTGATTTGCATCTTTGCGGATCTCTGGGCTGCACCTTGGTACATGATCAATACTATAAATCTTGGTTGTACCTTGGCGCTTAATGTATATATGTTTTAATCCTTAGTTTAAGGTTTCTGGAACCCTTCTACTACTCGGTTTTCATGAGATGTTTTTCTTTTTCAACGATCCACTAGCTACCTTCTAAGGCCTATCACCAATTAATTTAGAAATTGTGGCTATCGATTTGGATGTAGCATAAAAATTCGCATTACATATGGTCGATTTTTACATTTTAGATGGTGCTTGGTTGAGAATGTATGAAGGGAGAGATATCCCTTGACCGTTGGAGGTAAAGGCCTACTTTATAAAATATATATGTTTTGGTATTTGGTTGAGGAATGGTTGCAGAGAATAGATGGATGAAATAGCTATATTTAACCCACATTAAGCTTCATTATAATTTGGATTTTATTGTACTGTTTGCAATGTTCACGTGGAGGATTTCCTAAGTCCTCGGCCATGGTATAAGCATCAATTTTTTGATATTTGACAAAAATTTGGGATGTTGGTCCCCTATCTTGGAGGACATCCTATCTTATTCTATAACCAAAAAAAGGCATTCTCTTTTTTTTTTTTTTTTTTTTGAAGGAAAAGGGAAGCAAGAATTGCCATCTAGATTTATTGGAGGAAAGTAATTACAGAAAGATATTTATGGAGCAAGGCAAACCCTTCTCGACAATAGCAAGGGGAAGCTTCAAATACTATAGAAAGTGAAAGTTATAAAACTACACAGAATTCAGAGTTTCAAAAATAAAGACTATGGAGATGATAAGGTTCAGAAAAAAAAACTTTGTTATGTCTTCTAAGACTCCTCAACAATTTCTTCATAGCGGCACGATGTAGGCTTTTCCTCCATTTTCAAACGCATCTTTCCATGCCTCCAAGCTTCTTTCCTAACATTCCATGTCCATGCACATTGGTGGTATTCTTTCATGCAGATTCTAAGAGAAGACAAAGCAGTCAAACCCAATAAAGACCGATATAAGATCATGAGGATGAGTCAATCCGATAATAACCAGCAATAAGAGAATTCAACCTATTCCACAAGCCAAGATGGTCTTGAAGATTTTTGGTGGAGCAAAGAGTCTTCCAATCATGAAAGCACTGAAGGGCAACATACAGAGCAGAGAAGATAGATCTTTTTCTGTGCAAAAATAATCTTGCATTCCGCTCCTTCCAAAATTTCCATAGCATTACCGCTAGCAACTGATCACCTCCTCTTGTTGCCAAATGTGTTTGTTCCTCTTCCTCCATTTGGTCGGCCAATTAGCTTCAGCTGTATCTTGAGTATATTCCACAAACTCCTTGTAGAAGCACATATGAAAAATTAGCGCGCAACACAAAAGAGTTCACATTCCAACATTTCTTTAAAAGGATCCCGACGGTGCAGCTTATTCTTAGTAGCCAGTCATAGAAAAACTTAGGTGTAGATGTCTTTCACGGTATCTTTGAATAAGGATGTCTTAAATCTTTAAAATTGAAAAAATTATACAAGTCAACCAAGAATATACCTGAATTAGCAATCAAGGTAAGTAAAGATTCGAGCTGCTTCGCTCAAACTCGGGTCAATGGCCCCTTAATATTTAAGCACCAATTCAAATTTCTTGAATTCCAATAAAATGAGATTGAAAGATTAGATGTCAAGACCTGCTCAAAGCATGACCAGAGAGGAATCACATCAAAAAAGGCATTCTATCGGGTCTTAATAAGATTTTGAAGAGATTCAAAAAAGGCATTCAAACTCCGTCCCTTTCCTCATAAATCTCTCCGCCCCCGCCGCTTTCTTCTACATCCTCGGCGGCGCTCCGATCTCCGTCCAGGTGCCGGTGACCAATGCCACCACCTTCGCCGCCACCGCCGTCGCCGCCTTGATCCTCGGAGAGGGGATGCGGGTCGGGCCTGCACTCTTTGGTACCGCTCTTATCGTTCTGGGTGTTTGGGTTTGTATCACATGAGGTGCTTGATCAATGGCTTCATTCTTTTCCTTTTTGAGAATTCCTCATTTTTTGTCTAGGGGTTTATGAATTGAAGTGGCTTTTTATTTTCTGGTTTATTTGTAATTTCGATTAATCAAATTCGAGGCACGTGTTTTCTTTTGTTCACTCGACTGTGGATTGTTTTACTTATCAATCTGATGTATGTATGCTGTCTCTATTAAATTAAGCTGTTCCATGAAGAAATCTAATGGACGGATATTTGATTAAATTTTAAGACTTGCTGAATTATATTTCTTTTTTGGGATTATAAGTTGGATCAATGTTTTACTAGTGACGTAAAAGTAAACCGAAAGAGGGCTTATACCTTGAATTATTTTGTTCTTGTCCAAAATTCTTCGTTGTAGACGAAATCTTGATTTTGTCCCTTTAGGGAACTCTTTTGGTGGAGTTGGTTGAGTTAATTGATGAGACTTATATTTATAGAAACTTATATTCATAGCCCATACTTCTTTTCTTCGTGTCTTGCCTTTATCAATCACTCTATCACTTTTCTGAGCTGTTTGCCCCCCAAACAAACCTTTTTCTAATGTTAGTTTAGGTATATGATAGTAAATTTTTCTCTCTGTTATCTGCTTTATTGTATATAGACTATTGTATCTTTTTTTCAAATAAAAAGCTAGACCTTCCTGCTTGAAGATTGTCTTGAAATATTTTGTTAGAATTTGACATCTCGAATTCAATCCATAGTAGGAAAAAAATTAGTTTTTAGCACAGCAATTGGGTCAGTTCTGATACGCAGTCGAGCCGACTCGGATTGAGATTGAGCCGACTCGAACCACAGCCGAGTCGACTCTCTCAGAGAGACAAACAGCAGGAATTCAAGCGAAATGCAGTCAAGCCAGCTCGATCCCTGACCGAGCCGGCTCGACGGAGACGAATAGAATATGATGAAATTTTTTCTATTTGGACTCAAATTGTGATTAATCCAAAAAGTCTACGAAAATTGCACGTGGATCAAAGAATCCAGCGGCCATGAAGAGTTGCGATCATGATTTAAAGGTCGGAAAACATTCCAAGACTCCATCAAGAATATATTTGACTCATATTAGGAGAACAAGCTCTATTAGAACTCCTGTGAACTGCTGAAAAGAGGATTCTCATCCTATTTAAAGACATGAGATGCTATGGGGTAGAAAAGATGGTACGTGTGGCGTGAGAGGCACGTAGAGAGGCTTAGATAGCCGTCGAGAGAAGCTTGGTAGAGCGCCGAGTACGTGCAGCCCATGAGAGAGAGAAACAATATATGCATAGCATCCGACGAGGAGGCTGTGAGGGCAGAGCATCTTATAGCTTTTGTAGGTCTCCTTGAGATTTTGAGAGAGCTTTTGTAAGGATAGCTTCTAGTTGAGAGAAATTTGTATACGGTGAGTTGAGAATGTGTGTTCTCCTCTTGTACCTATTTTTCTCTTTCATCGTGAAGCTTTGCATGCCCCGTGAAGACGAGCCTTTAGGCTGATCCATGTACTTGATTATTTTCTTATTTAATTTCTTCCTTCTTCATATCGCAATAATTTGGTACTAGATTCTTAATAAGCGGTATCAAAATAGCTGATATTCCAACAGTTTGATATCAAAGCGAGTTGATACCACAATAATTAGTATCAGAGCTAGATAGTACTGGAGCGCAGATTGTAGCAGTGGATAGATATTGAAGAATATGGAGAAGACAAGCACAATCAAGATAGAGATCAACAGGTTCGATGGGAAGGATGATCTCTCCTTGTGGCAAGCAAGGGTAAAGAATGTCCTCATCCAACATGGATTGATCGATGCTCTCTTGTATGACGAGATGCCAGCCATCATAGAGGTGAAGGATTGAAAGCGAATCCAGATGCAAGCGGTGAGCATGATCCGCTTATATTTAGCGGATGATGTGGTAATTCATGTACTTGATGAGACTTTTCCGACGGTGTTGTGGTTGAAGCTCGAGGAGTTGTACATGGCGAAGTCGCTCACCAACATATTATTCCTTTGGAGGCAGTTCTACCAGCTATGGATGGACGAAGATTAGAACATATGGGAGCATCTATCCAATTTTCAGAAGATCCTCACCGACCTCCTCAGCGTTGGTGAAAAAGTTGAGTAGAAGATTAGGGCGTTGGTCTAGCTCGCATCGCTTTTTCCTTCATATGAGTCATTGGTAACTGCTCTTCTAGTGGAAAAGAGCATCATCAAAATAGACGAGGTCACTGCAGTGATACTCTAAAATGAGGTTCTCAGGAGGAAGAACCCAGCTTCGAGCTCAGATGACGGCAGCTCAGCTTTGGCAGTTTATGAAGGAGCAGGAGGCAGTAGACGAATCGACAGAGGATCTCGAGGAGGACGATCCAAATCCAAGATGAGGAATCTTAGCAAGATCAGATGCTACAGGTGCGACGAGTTGGAACATCAAGTCAATGATTGCCCATAACTCAAGGATCGAACGAGGGTTACTATAGCGATAGCTAGTAGCGAGTCAGAGGATGATGTCCTGAAGATATCTGACGAGGTATCTAATTTTTTCCAGCTGTGAATTTTAGATTCTGCATGCACATATCATATTTATTGTAGAAAAAAGTAGTTTGACTTCCTAGAGAGCAGTGATGGTACTATTTATCTGCCGAATGGATCGAGCTGTGCGATTAGAGGCATTAAGATGGTCAGCTGGAAGACACATGATGGTGCAGTAAGAAGATTGGGGAAGGTCCGATACATATCCGATTTCAGATGAAATCTTATCTCACTGAGCAGACTGAATTTAAACGGCTACAGGTGGGTAGCTGGTGATAGAATCCTGAAGGTCATGCATGGCGATAGAATGATATTGAAGGAAAAGAAGAAGACAAGAGGACATTACTATCTGGCAGGAAGCCCAGTATGAGATGGAGCTCAGAAGCCAGAGGGAGTCCAGTGCAAGGTGGAGCTCCAGGTGGAGATGGATCGGGCACGAGACGGGAGACTCGGGAGGACCAGAGGTGACGTCGCAGAGTGAAGTTCCTATTACTATAGTAGAATTCTCCGAATAGGTCTTTGATCAAAATGAATACAGCCCATGACAGAGGTGAGATCGAGCAGCCTGGCTCGACTCCCACATTTGTCCATCCATGATCATCAGACATGCCCCAGGGCATGAGGGCAAGATAGATCACAAGCTTTCAAAGTCAGGTGGAGGCCGAATGTCGAGTCAAGGTGGAGATTGTTAGGATTTAACGCCTTGAATTCGACTCACAGTAAAAAAAGAATCAATTTTTAGCACAGCAGTTGGGTTAGCTCAGCTACATAGTCGAGCCGACTCGGATTGAGATCGAGTCGGCTTGAATCACAGTCGAGCCGACTCTCTTAAGTAGATAGACAGTAGGAGTCTAGATGAGACACAATTGAGCCAGCTCGATCTCTGACCGAGTCGGCTCGACGGAGGCGAACAGAACACGACCGAATTTTTTCTGTTTTGTGATTAATCTAAGGGGTCTACGGGAGTTGCACATGGACCACAAGATCTAGCGACCATGGAGGATTGCGGTCATGATCTAAAGGTCGAAAAATATTTCAAGACTCTATCAAGGACATGTTCGACTCATATTAGGAGAACGAGCCCTATTAGGACTCCCGTGAACTGCTGAGAAGAAAATTCTTATCTTATTTAAAGGATTGAGGTGCTGTAGAGCAGAAAAGATGGCGCGTGTGGCGTGAGAAGCACGTAAAGAGGCTCAAGCAGCCGCTGAGAGAAGCTTGGTAGAGCGTCGAGTACGTGCAGCCCGCGAAAGAGAGAAGCAATAGGTGCATAGCATCCGACGAGGAGGCTGTGAGGGCAGAGCATCTTATAGCTTTTGTGGGTCTTCTTGGGATTCTGAGAGAGCTTTTGTGAGGATAGCTTCTAGTTGAGAGAGATTTGTGTACGGTGAGTTGAGAGTGAGTGTTCTTCTTTTGTATCTATTTTTCTTTTTCATAGTAAAGCTTTGCATGTCCCGTGGAGATGAGCCTTTAGACTGATCCACATACTTGATTGTTTTCTTATTTTATTTCTTTCTTCTTCCTGCCGCAATAATTTGGTACTAGATCCTTAATAAGTGGCATCAAAGTAGTTGATATCCCAATAGTTTGGTATGAAAGCGAGTTGATACCACAACATATCTCCAGATAAAGAGATAAGGATTTAGGAATTTACCTGCGACATGTTTTTGATGCCAAGTATCTGGAATTAATACCTTCTGTGAAAGGAGACAAAGGAAGGCTTAATTACATCCTGTGCAAACTGCCAATTGTTAAAAATTTTCCTGCTAGTCTTTTAGTCTGAAGGGTCTGCATATCTGCTTAGCTTATTGACTCTGTTTTTCTTTGTTTCTTTATAAACACATGCTAACTTGGAATTTTTGGTCTAATGAACTTATGATTGCAAGTAAATTCGAGCTTCAGATCTTCTCTCACACTTTTAGAGGGCTTATCAACTGGAATCTCTTATTTGGTTTGTCGCACCTGCTTCAAAATCTTGTGTGTGTTTTGCATCTTCTCGAATTTCCTGTTCCCCCCATGAATCAGCCATTTTCATTTTATTCATTTTCTTGATCTTAGTAAATGTTGCATGCTATATTAATTATTGAGACATTTCAGAAATTCAGCATGTCCTGTGCTTTAAAGAATAATTCTCAACCAAGAATATTAATATGATTTCAAATGCTGTTACTATTGTACTTGAAGAGTGTCATTAAATATTTCAAAGAGATCTGCTTACCTTCTCTTGCGGTCAAATCCTTTTGCCTCCACTTTGTTTCAGCGTCCTGGGTTTTCGGCTTGTAAAGCCGCCTATATAACTACGCTTCCATCTGGATGGTCCAAGAGGCATGCTGCCCATCGCACTTTATTTATTGGGATTTTCATCATATCCAAGGTTTAAACTCGATACCATGATGGCAATCTCTTATTCATGGATGCTTACTTGTTCCTTGCCTCATAATATCTTCTTCCATGCTCATGACTCTCACTAGCTTTCCACATCTATGATGTACCGTGAAAGCATCCACTGCATATCATTATTTGTGCATTCAGAAAAGAACTAAAATGGCTTAGGAAAAGAGTACTTTGAGAAGATTGAAGCAAATCTCACACAAAGAAGTTTCAGAACTGTTGTATCACTTTCCTAATCTTCCTTGTGAACTCTAACCATGCTAGGAATACTTAAGGAGGTATATGCCTCACTCTTCTTGTTGCTCTTTTTTCAACAGTGCCAGATCAAGGGGTAAGAAAAGAGTTAGACATCAGCTGCATGTGTAACTTTAATGATTGAGATTTCTTGGGTTACTAAGGCATCTACCTGGCAAATTGTGACCACTTTAATGTTTTTATGGCATCGATATACTCTTTATCATTCTGGATGTCAACATGGATTTTGCTTGGTAAGGGTTGATGTTTGCTAGGATCTAGTAAATTCTGACACATGTTGCCTTAAAGTCTGAGATAGATGAGAAAAAAGGGCTTGGATCCTCTATGGTACTCGTTGTACCTTATTGGATTTCATTCATATGGACGTGCTTAAGCATGCACATTAGAATATTAAAAGGGAAGGGATTTATAAATCCCAGAAATATTTGGATAGCCGACGGCACCTAACCACGCACGGCACCTTGCGGTAAAAAGTATCGTAGAGGATCCTGTAGCAGAAAAAAGATTGCAGTACTTGATCATAAAATCAAGAAAAAAAACGATGTTCAATTAATACACGGTAATGGTCATTCCTCGCACGCGTTTAACATTCTAAGAAGTGCTTATGAGCTGCCATCTCCTACCTTCAAAAAAGATCTTCGCTGGACAGCCCCATTTGTCAGGTCTGAACTCATAAGTTATTGTTGTCGCACCTTAGAGTTGGTGCCTGTGTGGAATTATACAAGCTTTCTCCAAATCTAGAGCTGCATTTTGGTTGGATCAAGTCCAAGAGTAGATGTCAAGGTTTCTAGAGGTAAACATGAATTCTGGCACTACTTTGTCAGGTTGGGTCAGATGAGGTCAAACTTTCTCAAATCCATACACGACCTAGTTGGAAGTTCTCTAGATTTGGAATCAGCCCACTTGCCTTTAACTCGAGATAGGAGTCCCATTCTGATTTTAATTATGAGATGAAATAGAAATAATTTAATATATCTAAAACTCCATCTCTACTCTTTCATAAGAATTTAAATTTTTATTTCAATTCCATATTCGATTTCAATTCATTCTAATCCTCGTTCTAATTTTGATTTGAACTGTGAACCAAACACTCTCATGGTGGCTAGATCGTTCTGATAGAGTCAACTTAACCTACTTGTGCCACTTTTGCTTACTTAAGTTGACCGTTACACAATTCTCAAAATTCCACATTTTTTAGCAATGTTTATTAAAGAGAAGAATTATTTAATAATTTAGAAGCTCGTTCGCGACGAAGTTATACATCCAAGTTTGTGATACCATAACCATGACCATCATCCAGTCGTTTTCCAATTATTTAGGATCGCCTTTGCATCTTTTTGTTCAGCAAAACTAAAAACAACTAAGCATCCTGCACAATCACCGTTAGCAAACAAGGCTATACCTTACCCACCACACAAAAACCAAAAAAAAAAAAAAAAAGGCAGTGGAAGATAATTTAATTGTTTTTATTAAATCAAACACTGATTTTAACCCAGACCCCCTTGCTGGGCACCCCACGGTGCACCACATGCACCAGATAATACCCCGGCGGCGCGTACGCCCCCGACGGGGGCGCCACCACCGTGATGTCGTAGCTCCCGACGCTCTTGGTGGCGAACTCCTCGGTCTTCAGTATCAGGAGCCTCTGGTTCATGGAGAAGCCGTGCGTGGTGAAGGGCGGCGCATACATGGTCACCATCAGGTCGCCCCTCTCCACCGCCTCCGTCGACGTGGCGATCGTGAACGCTATCGTGATGCTTCGCCCGTACTTCATCCCCATCTCCGGCAGCACGTCGACGTCGATGCTCGGCCTGTGGTTGTAAAGCGCCGGGTCCAGGTACGGCGGCCGGAACTTCTCCACCCTCAGCTCCGTCGGGAATTCTTGGCCGACGAACCTGTAGCGGTCGTTGGTGTTGCTGCCGGCGACGAGGATGTCCCCTTCCGGCAGGACCGCGGAGGTGGAGTGGTACATGCGCGGGATGGTGCTGGGTGCCAGCACGCGGAACCGGTCGGCCGGCGCAAGGCCGGGCCGGTAGAGCACCGGCGTGAGCACGGGGTCCTTGGCCTGCCACCACCCGGCGGAGCCCTTGGCGGCGCCGTTGATCATGAGCACCTCGGCGTTGGGAAGCAGCAGCATGTCGCCCAAGGTGCGGGGCGTCGGCATCTCCTCCATGTTCCAGGCGGCGTCGGGGTCATTGATGGCGAGCCGGCCGCAGCTGCTGAGGGCGGGGACGAAGATCTTGACTTTGGAGAGGTTGAAGGAGTCGTGGGGGCAGCCGCCGCAGATGAGCACCTCGGGGTTGACGGCCGGGCGGCGGAGGTCGAGGGGGAGGAGGGTGGACATGCCGGAGGCCGGGTAGTTGCGGGAGCCACCGGGGAGCGGCGGGTACTCGCGGACGACCTTGTCGGCTTTCGGGTCGAGGAGGATGGCGCGGTCGTTGGCGAAGATGAAGAGGTTGCCGTCGGTGTTGAGGTGGACGAAGGGGTAGAGGTTGTTCTCTATGACGTCGGTCGTCTCCATGAGGAAAGGAAGGTAGCGGGCGTCCTGGACGGTGTTGGCTTTTCCGGCCGGGGGGACGTACTCGTAGTTGAACTCGCGGCGGCCTCCGACGACGACGAAGCTGCCGTCGGGGAGGATCTGTTGGGTGGAATACCTGCATGCATGCATGCATGAAATTGCAGTAATGATACTAATAACAGCGATATCAATTTGAAGATTGCGTACGTACGTGCGTGCATGCATGCATGCAACAAAGAGTGGTATGTTTGTTTGGGTGATACCATTTTTGGGCAGAGAGATCGTAGGTGAACTCCTCCCAGTCGCAACCGGCGCAAGGTTTGAGGTATCTCACGGCTCTTCCTCCATCGTTATACCCTCCGGTTTGCACCAGAGTTCCCTCGGCGTCGAAGCCTCCAGATGAACACCATGTATCCGTCAGGACCTAGATGCAAAATGAGATCATTACATGCAAAGGGACGTTTCTAAACGATGTAGTTGGAAAAGGAAGAGTCCAACAGCTAATCTTAATAAAGGAAAGAGGAGTCCTAGCTATGACCAATTACAACGTACGCACGCAAATGTAGTTACAAAAAGTAGTAGTTTGAGAAAAAAAAAATCTTATCTGATTAGTAAATATTTTCTTAATACCCGTTTTCTTTAATTGTGAAGCGAATAGAATAAGCATTAATCCATATATGCTATGTTTGCTGGCAAAATTGAACTTTTAGAAGAAATTGTTCGTGAGAGGAGGAATTTGTGAGAGAAGTTTCTTTTAATAACCATTAATAAATCTTTTTAGGGAATTTCTGCCAGTTTGCGAGGTTGGAATTAAGTTGGGAATGTTAAAAAAATATGGAAATAAATTCCACGAGTTTAGCTTTTAACTGAAGAGCTTTTTCTAGATTTTTAAAAAAAGAGTCAAAAACTTCACTTTTCTTTCTCTCAAGAGAACCTTTTTGTTGTTCTTTTTCTTTTTAAAATACTTATGAACAATCAAAAACCAGACCCTAAGATTTGAGCTATGTACATTCCCAGCAAACACTACGGGATCAAACCTTCTTACTGTATATAAATCTTAAATACTTTTAGAAATTAGAATTCATATCATCGCAAATCAGCATGTAAAATAGAAACTCTGTCAGGTATTTCTGGACCCAAAAAAAAAATCATTCAAGTAGAGTGCTCTAGTAACTCTTTGTGTAACAACATACAGAGAGTGGGTTATGTGGTACAACAGTACTAGTATCCAAGTGGAAATTAGTCCGATAGACTAGGAGGAGGTTGATCCTTTGAGCTGAAATATTCTCTCATCCGTATTGAATTAGAGAGCCCCAGTCCTCCAATCACGACTCTTCGTGATTGACATGATACCAATGGCCGAATGGATCCCACATGATATATAATATGAGATCATATAATACGTAATACGTACCTTAAGAGGCCGGACCTTAGCGGTGTCGATGTCAAATTCGACGGCATGAGCCCAGCAGTCCAATGCTTTTACCGGGCTATTGGGATCTGCGCGGCAGTTGCCTCGCGGCAGGGCAATCCGCGATGGCCCCAACACAGTGGTGTCGAACATGATGGCCTTGTTGTTCTTCATGATCACCAGGTGCATCGCCGACACCCCTGCGTTCTCCCTCACAAGCTTCCATGCGCCGGTGTAGTTCGTCTCGAAGTCCGGCCTCTTCCCGGCCTCGGGGATCTCCTCCGGCACCTGCTCGGGGTTGTCAGTTGACCGTGGCAGGAGCGGGTCCATGATAAGACCCGGTCTCGGCCGTCCGAATGGGTTCCCGAGCAGGTCGAACAGCGTGGGCTCGACGACATGAGCACCGAGGAGGATAGGGAGGAGGAAGAGGGTGGCACGGAGGAGAGCCCCCATTCGCAGACTCTCTCTCTCTCTCTCTCTTCGATGGCCCCTCTCTCCTTCTGTTGCTGCTTTGGTCCTCCTGCCTAATATATTATTCCCAGGTTTGATCGGCTTCTCTTCCTCTCATTGCCCTATGATTAGGTGGTTCTCCTTTATACGTGAGAGAGAATTCTGGCGCCGAGGGTCCAACGGGGGGTTCAAAAATAGCACGGGGTTTGTTTTCGTATAATAAAATAGGAGTGGGCTCACCGGCTCGCGAAACCTACTGGACCGCGTCCTTGTTGATAGTTCAGTCCTTACATTCTGGAAATATCTGAACTGCCATTTTTCCTGTAAACGGCTAGCCAAAAGGTGGTGACTTTGTAATAAAATTAGAGTGGGAGGGTGATTCATTAGCTGAAATTAGGGTTCACGCGCATCTCCAACTTCACAACGCCCTGCGGGAGGCTTTTACGTCACTGCCGGCTGTAACCTCTATCTTGGCACAACCGCTCTCTCACTATATATATATATATATATATATATATATGTATGATCAGTCGAATTAGGATTCAGCTCAGATCAGATCAAAATTAAATAATAAAAATTCTACATCGATAATCCAAATTATTGGATATAATTTACTATCTCAAAACTGCTTATAAATAAAAAATCATTTGAAGATCCCTAGATCATACATCAAGTAATTAAAAAATATATTTAATTCAATTTTATTTAGACTGTCTAATTTTTAACTACTTGATGTATAGACTAGAGATCTCAAAATTATATGATTTTTTATGTACAAGTAGCTTTGAGATAATAGATCATATTCAATAACTTGAATCATTGATATAGAATGCTTATTATAGAGTTTTGACTTAACTGGATCTAAATTCAAATCCAGTCGACCTGATTCTAGTCTAACTATATACATATATATATAAGGTCAAGTCCTATCTGAGGACTTGTGTCTTGATGCCTTCATCATCGACCAAAAAGGGTTGGATCAGGCTTAGAAAAGATTGAGTATAATATCTTATATATTCTTCAAGGTGTAGAAAAAGATTTTATTCTTTTATTATCATATTAATCTCATTGATCTCAGATTCATCTGAAAACATCCTTTATTTTAGTCAAATTAAAAATCTCAACAAGAATATTATTAACTGAGTTGAGAAATGACATAAATCATTGTCGTCTTCACTCTTCTTCTTCGTCGATGCCTTCACTCATTCTCTTTAATTTTCCTTCTCTCTCGGCTCCTAGAGTTCCAAAAAGTAATATGTTCTGATTATATTCAATCATATCATCTATGGTATCAGAGTTGGAGTAGATTTGGATAAGGTTGATCGGATTTGGGCTTAAATTTGATCAGACCAAAATTCTATAATGAAGATCCTATATCAATGATCCAAGCCATTGAATGTAATTTATTATCTTAAAACGGCTTGTACGATAAAAATTATATGATTTAAAGACCATTAGTCTATGCATTAAGTAATCAAAAAAATATATTTAATTTAATTTTATTTAGGCTGTCCAATTTTTTGACTATTTGATGCATAGTCTAGGAGTCTCCAAATCATATATTTTTTGTGTGCAAGTAGTTTTGAGATAGTAAATCATATTTAATGGCTTAGATCATGTATGTAGAATCTCTATTATAGCATTTTGACATGATCAGATCTGAGCCCAAATGTAATTGACCTTATTCTTATCTGACTATATATATATTATTAGTTGGATTAGATCTACTACTTAGCTAGTGGACTAGTCCAATCATAAAATAACACGCACACATGCGTATATATTACATGCTTTTCTATTTTATTCGCTTTTGTATGTGTTGCTTTATAATGGGACTAGTCCACTAGTTCAGTATAGGATCCGATCCAATCGATAATTATTAATAATGAGAGAGAGCATTTGTGTCTAAACCCTTACTCTTATTTCACATTTATGGTTTATATCAAGATCTCTTGCTCACTTAGTTTGAGTTTTACAATATTCTTAATTAACTCTATTTTGATCTTTAAATCTAGGCTATGTTTGGTTAAAAGGAATTAAGGTAGAGAAAAAGATCGAAAGAGAAGAGAGAGAAAGGGATAGAGAAAGAGAAAGAAAGAGGAAGAGAAAGAGAGGGAAAAAAAAAAAGACATGTGAGAAGGTCATTGATGATGGTCCAATCATGACCAAAAGGTTGTGAGAAAGAAAAAACAAGAAACAGGGAGTTGGTCTAAACAACAAAGGACGACCACCCTCCTAATTTCCTCAAAATTTACTTTGGTGGCAGAATATCCCAAAAAGCGGCGATTATGGTGGAGCAATTTTGTGATAAGAAGTAATAGTTATGTACTGGTTGCGGTAAGTACTGTCAGCTGTTTAGTACCTCGATTTTGATAGCTAACTTGCATGTTGTATGGAAATGATTGATATAACCACACAAATTTAAAGACTTCTCACATGATTCTAGAAGAAGATATTTTGATAGTGGCTATCATATTCACTAGCTTCAGAAATCAATTCCTATACAGAGAATAAAGATAAGTTTATAAGTATATAAAATGATACGTCCATATGGAGTTAATAGTGCTATAGATTGGAGGGAATACATGCGGCCAATCACAGAAAATACATTGTGGACATTTGCCATAGATGTTTCCTCCAAATTTTTCAATATTTTATTTTCTAGTTTCCATAGTTGTATCTATAGTGGACTGGTTTAATAAAAATCTATTTATCAAAAAGAGAAAAAAAAAAAAAAAGCGTCATGGATACCCATTAAATCCTTAGATTTTCTTGAGAAGCAAGGAGGGGAGGAGGGATATTACTAGCAAGGTGGGAGGCAATAATGCCTCAACTTCGGCAACGATGCATCTCTGACGGTGGTGAGGGTTTTTTTTCTTCTTTTCCTTTTGTCGGTGACCATAATTGAAATGATGATGTCTTACGAGGGTGGGAGTGGGCAATAATTGGCAGCAGAGTTCTCCCTCGTCCTGCTAGAGTTTGAGGGGGAGGCAAAGTCGACCTACTTCTCCATATTTGAGTAAGATTCTGTCCTGTTTCAATCGGTGATAGATCAGACTTCTGACCCAGGCTTAATTAGTTGGGCACTAGATTGATGAAAAAAAAGCTGGTTCTCACAAGAAGCGTAGTAGGGAGGTATGCAGTAACGCATGGGAAATCTGAATTCAAGAAAAAAATAATTGCTTTCAAGCTAACAAAAATAGGTATAAAAAAAAAACAAAAGCATAAATTATGTGTGTGAGAGAAGGTAGAGAGAGAGAGAGAGAGAGAATAGGCCTAGTTAGAGTTGCTCTTTGTTTCTCAAAAACCAAAGACAGAAAATGAATATGAAACCTTTTTATTTTTTAATTATTTGTAAAAGTTTTCGATTTGTTGGAAGCAAAAATTTATTGCTTTCAAAAAAAAAACAAAGAAGAAGCAAAAATAAAAGAAAATGATGGCGTGACTTTTGTATAAATGCTACGTTCAACATCAACTTCCATGTGGCATTTCATTAATTTATTTTTTTGTGATGTATATTTGATTAATTATGGAAACAAAATAAAAAACAAAAATGCTAATTAGGCTATGGGATGTTTTGTTTTTATTTTATAAAAAAGAACATCCCGGGACCACCCAAGATCAAAGTAGCCTGATACTTGCATCTTTTAAACCGATCGAATAAAGTTGCTCAAGTCATGGCGACCCAATATCTTAGTCTCTTTCCTGAGCAGAACCTAAAGAATCCTACTCTAAAACCTAAAGAATCCTACTCTGAACGTAAGAAAATCTTCCACTGCAACTCTTTTTATCTCAGAAGATGCATATGATCCATGTTAAATTTGCTCTTCATTGTTTCAAGGAAGCAAGCCTTCGGAGAGGAAAGATACGGATTCGGCTTAATTAAATAGCAAGAAGCTTCACAAACTTCGCCAGCAAACAATTAGTGGCAGGGAGGGGGTGGGAGTCCAAACCCTCTTCCTACCAGATATTGCATTAAGCTTCTATCAAGCAAAGAACCACCAGCCGGGACACCAAACTAGTTTCTGAGGTCGTCTTCATCATCTAATTCACTGGAAGACACCATGAAGTGACCTATTTGCCCTCACTGGAGATCATTTAAAGCGTTTCCTCACTAACAAAAATAGTTTAAAATCCTAAAACAACCTTAGATAGAGCTAAAAGAGGGACTCCTTTCTTTGCGAGGGGAATAGAAGATATATGTGAACCACTTCTGCAACCAAATTTGCACTCTCTCAAAACAAAAATGAGCAACAGATTGCATGCACTTCCTGCAATACTAAGCTACCGAAAAGCTCAAGAAACATTAATTCTTTCAATAATGACATTAAGTGACTTGCGATGCCGAGAAGACCTCACAATTAATTAAAGAAACTTAACAAAAATGCTGAATATGACATCAAGAAAAAAAAATAGTGAAAAGCTTTTCTGATCGTTTCCACATTTCAATGAAGTCTTCTCAGCATTTCGACCTCTCAATTAAATGAAAGTTTGATGGGATTTGTCCCATCTTTCAATATATATCTTTTTTGAGGAAGTCCCATCTTTCTATGTCAGAAAGAAAAATAAGAATGTAACAAGAGCAAGGATGTCTCAATTCGTCATGTAAGTGATGAGATAGTTGAAGGTGTTTACGAACTCTTGATGGCTTTGGTCTCCCTTAACATGCATTCCTCCGGTAAAATACCACACTGCGAACAGGTATTATGCCAACTATAGTACTGTAGCATAAATTTATTATAGAAGAACAAAACCATCAAGCTAAAGCTCATCTTCCAATTGTCTATAGTGATAATCTAAGCTCTAGATCTACTTCTTGTGCATCAGTAGAGTCAGAGTTCTGACTCATCGAACTTGTTGAGCGGCTTTGATCATGCCGTTTCTTCTTCTGCACTTTCTGTGAAAATAGTCAAGTTATGAGAATTAATATTACATAATAAAAATGCATGCCTTACGTTGAAGAGGAGATAAATATATGCTTCTCAAAGAAGGTGGCGTTCATCAAAATATAGAGTAGCTAAAAGTTTTAAGACGACCTCGGTGGTTTGTTCCCAAAGGGGCTGCAGTGTTACAGTTGCTGGTGCATGATGGTGGGGTAGAAAGGTATTGTTGTAATCTGAGAGAAGCCTGATTAATTGATACAAAATATTAGAGAAGAAGTATGAAGCACGTAGTAATGGTTATTTGTCAATGACTCAATTTTGGGATAACAGGCAAATAAAACTCAAGATACCTAGATGGAGTACTAGAGTGGCATTCACCATCTGTAATGTGTCTTCTTTCGGTGTCTCCATAACCCATCTACAAACCATGTGAGGTAGCATCATAAGAGCAGAGAAAACAAAACTTCAGACTTTTTCTTTTTCCTAAAGGAATACATATAACAAAGTAGATGAAAACAAGAACAATATGATCATCAAGTATTTTCCAATTTATGGTAAAATTAAACTATATATTGCAGCAATGCATTTTGGTGGATCTTTTCAATATTAATTAACAAGTTTCATGAAATTAGGTTAAGATTGTTGACATGATGTTTTATGATCAATTTAAATTAAAGTTTCCCTAGTTGTAAGAATGGTGAAAAGCATGACCAATTAAATTTAGGATTGTAAGAAGGATAATTTTAGATGGTTGGTATATAGTTGTTGTAACGGTGGAGGACCTCCCGCAAGAATATGTGAACAGGTGCTTTTGTGGTGGAGGAATGGGATAGTTGAAATAGAAGTGGAATAAAAAGTTGGAGAGGGAGCATTTCAAAACAGCAGGCTCCATTGCTTCAACTCTTTGAGGCTACACCACTGACCATATTAACCGACTCGACATTGTTTAATTCAACCGAGATGCCTCGTCTAGCCACTGATCTAGATTTTGGGGAATACATGCCTTTCTTATCAAAATGGGACCACTTTGTTGCTTAATTAATTTCTTTGACCATGACTCTAGAAAAGCTATCAGTTTCCAACATTAAACCATGGCGATTATGATGATCTTGTTCATAAGAACCATTGAAGACATCATGGTGATTTTGGTCACAAAACTTTAAAGGCATTAATCTTCTCAAAATATGTGAAAGGCATTACAAATCAAATACATGTCAGGAGTTGCAAGCAAAGGAATATAGGGTGTTTTCTTCCCCCCCTTTTTTTTTCTTTCTTTCTAGTAAATTCTGTTTCAATTCTGAGATTTTCCTATGGACATCAAGCTTGACATACCATGAACTTTGCCTTTAGAGAGAGAGAGAGAGAGAGATACCATGATGTTGGGATGAAGAGCAAAGACTGTAGATGGTGAGGTCATGTTTGAGGAAGAGGGAGATGATGAAAGTGCCATATCTACTCTCATATCCTCCTGCTTGAAGACAACCATCAAAAGAAAGCTCCATGAAAAACTGTATACTAATGAACCATGCTTGAGAAAAATACGCTGGTCGATGTAAAATAAATAACAGACCTTAAAACCTTTTTTTTTTAAGAAAAAAAAGGAAAAAAAAGAAGAAGAAAAAGATAGAGACCATTGTGAGATTACTGTGGAGTTGGGAGTGGATTGAGGGAAGATATTCGGCCATTTGATTTTGCAATCTGATCTTCTCCAACTGAGCCACTCCAAGTCCTCTCTGGGGCTGCTTTTGCTTCTCTGAACTGCTTTTCTTCCCCTTTCGTGGGGCACTAGAACTTGCACTTCCCAACCCCAGTTCGCCAAAATAGTTGCTGCCCATCCTCCCCTCCTTCCAAAGCTCCAAATCTCAACAAATCATGCACACAGAGAGAGAGAGAGAGAGAGAGAGAGAGTTGAATCTATAGGATCCTTGGGAGTGAAAAGGATGGCCCTAACTGGATTGCTGATGAAATTTGGTGATATTACTTTGGCTCTTTTGCGCTTGCCTTGCTGTGCGGGCAGAGAAATATTATATTGCTTATAGTATCACGAACCACCGCGCGGAAGAGATGTAACCATTTATAAACCCATCACTATCTTAAAATAAAAGAAAAAAAAGCTTACCGTTTGATTTGTCAAAGATGTGCCCAAGGATCCGTCATAGAATAGTTGCTTTGCCACATGACAAGTGATTTATACTGAATTATGCTACTCTTGTGTTATAGTTAAGAAAAATAAAATAATAATAATACTAGCAAATATTTCAGATATTAACATAGATTGACCATCCCTGTATTTCTTTATAATATAAAGTTTGAACAAATTTGCCTCCATTTTATAGTTGAAAATCAGATGGATAATGCTTTTTTTACTAAATTACAATTTGTTTCTGAGAAATATTCTAAATGATATAAATTAGACCATTTATTTAAGAGTATCCATAACTTACCCCTTAAAAAATTTGTGTGGGCCCCATTAGGAAAGGTGCTCTTGGTATTTGATATATTTAAAGGCCCATACGTTTGGTGTGTCTCTTTTATATAATAATGCATGGTCATTCAATTCCATCAAAAAGAGAGGCGGAAACGTGGCAGGTGTGGAAGATACGTTCCCTACGCTTGCGGTGTCTGACCCATCAAGATCACCTAGCAGGCTTCCATGAGGTTTTCCTCATCCTCCCATCAAAGATTTTCTTGCATCCTCAAGGACTACCCTATATGTTGACACCAAGTACGATGCAAGAGAGATTTTGTGATTCAAGTTCTGACCATGATTATTTTGTAGTGCATCAGCAAGCACCATCTTTGTATTCACAGTTAAATTTTTGACAGTTATCACGCCAAGTGCCACAGAAAATTTAAAGTTGGAGTACATAGCAAAGACAACTCATATCCCTCTGCTTCAGGCCCTCAACTGGAGAGAACAATATCTCATTAAGAAAGAGGTTGCCTGCTGGCGAAAGATTTGGGTCTGATAAAATAAGGGGATGGAGGAGACTTATTGTATTAATGTAAAGCACATGACAATTCGAAGAAGATAGCAAGTGAATATTTTATGGGAGTTTAGTACTCCCAAAAATAGCTTTGGAATAGAAAGCAAAGATCTGATATGTTTGTCTTTCCAAGCCAGGGAGGGAGGAACAGATCTGCCAGCAAGATCTTCCTTATATTTCATTGCAATGAGATCTGAGGAATGGTGGCCTCAAGATTCTTTGTGATTAAAATTTTTTATGCCTTGCCTCATGCTTGCTTGCAATTATTTGTTGCTTTTGGGATACTTCCAGTTGTTTGTGGTGCACATGCACCAAGCCACCAACAAATGTGAATGTAAAGTGTTGTTGACGTAAAATGGTGTGCTTCATGCATTCTCTCCATATGAAATCGATGCCTGTTCACCCAGATGAACCCAAATTCATGGTTATAGGGAACCTGTCGCCGAGCCGCGTCGCCCTTAACCCCTAATGGAATTTTACTTAGGCGATGAACTGATTTCTTATTAAATTATCAAGGTTATATCACTGTTACCTTCTGATAAGTGGCACAAATTGAATGGGAGCAACAAACTTGTACTGCAACTTTATATTCTATGCAACTAACATTGCTGCACCAAAAATATTTTTTCCAGCAATTTGCTCGGAACATACAACATTACTGCACCGAGAATGATCATGCTAACATACCTATTACTTGCCCGGTGCCATTTTAGAGCATGCAAGTGAGAAGATAAAGCAATCATCTTTTCCCTGGCTATATATAACTTACAAAGAATTCTGTGCTTGACAGATGATTAGGTGATGAAAAGATGAGCATCTCTGCTTAATAAACACATTTTCCGATTCCAATTGTAAGACTATTACTGTTTAAAATATCACAACATAATCATGCAACAAATTGCTGAGGGCGAGTTTTGGTAACACGTGAGATAAGGTTGTATACATCTAACCATCTCTAAATCTCATGATAGCTGGAGCCTCATGCACCGAGCTGCCCCTTTATGAATTGCGTGGCCTAGCTGCTTGGGTTAGGAGTCAAGTCCAAGATGGTCCCAAACATGACTTGGAGGTTAAATTGGCCAGCATAAGCCTGCCTCTGATACGATTAAGGACTCAAAAGGTGAATTTGGATCAGGGATTTCAATCAAGTAGGGAAACCATGACCACCACCCTAATGGCAGGGTTGAGAGTTGAGACTCCTTGTGGGCCTTCTTCTATCAACCCTGCTGTGGTCTCAGACTTAGCTTCAAATATTCCTCCATCCAAATGTTTACGAGGTTATATTCGGTTCCATCATCTTCATGCCTTTCTAGAGGTGGAAAGAGGCATGGCAGAAGCAATTCAGGTCGTCAAGCTCTGAATAACTTAATGAAGGTCAAGCATTCAGGAAATACAATTGGATTTTTGAAAAGTTCAGTGCAAGTCAGCAAAGAAGAGAAGGTTGAAGGGGATCGACTTGTTCTTGGGAGTGACCCAAGTAAAGTTGTGCGGTATATATGTGCAAGATTGTGAACGCGTGACACGTTGGATTGCAATGGAACTGTTGGGGCAACGAGATAACATGGACTCCATAGGTTGGAAGTGAGTTTAGCTGATAGTTCTTTCTTTAGTTCGTAGATGGGTGATTAATCTGATTTATTAGTTGGGGATGATTTTTTTTTCCTTTTTCTTTTTGTTTTTGGGGGACCTAGTTTTGATCATTGTTCCAAGTGTCATGCGTGGTGGGGGTGAGTTTATCTGTTGAGATAAGCTTCTAAGTTTTCCCCTCTCTTTTTTCTACGACAAAAAATTCTATTTTTTTGGTGTTTTAGCCTGAATGGAGTGGTCGAACGGGGGGGGGGGGAGAAAGTTTTGTCTGAGGAAATGAACATTAAGCTGGCAAAGTGGTATTTAGATGAAGGAAGAGAAAAATGATATAGGATATATCATTCTTGAAGTACTTTGTTTTTTTGACAAAGAGGGAGAGTAATGGGAGAAACCCCATTACTAACCAAATTTTATTCAAAAGAGAAGAGAATTTATAGAGATTCATCATACAGCATTGACAAGCAGAAAGATCGGAATGCACAAGGACTAAAGTTATCTAAATCCTAGGGAAGACGAGCAGCAAAAGCTATGAACCCCTCCAACAGAAAGAACCAAAAAATAAAACAGGAGAATCAGAAGTAGTATCTGTTCTTCAGAATGCAGTGTTGGATCATAAGATCATCAGCACCTGCCAATCTCCATCATTATCTCCACTCGAACAGAGAACCATCATCATCCAAAGGGAATGAACAGAGTTTTGGTTCAAAGCCAAAATACATGGTTAACATCACAGCTTAGAATAAAGTCTCCATGAAACTACTACAACCGGTTGGTCACAAAATTACCACCAATATCTACTTAATATAGTCAAAAACTCAGGTTATAAGCAGGCCCAATAGAACCAAAGATTGAACCTGCCTCCGGTCTTGTTGCCTGGTCCAATCTCCCTTCTACCTGGGAGCTATATCTGGAATGCCAGGCTTGGTTTCTATGAGACTTCAGAATGATGGCACTCGGTAATAGCTAGGACGCTAGGGTAAGCCACTGGGGCTTCATTTCTAGGCTCCTCTTAGTCTACCATGCTCTATTTCAGTTTTACCTGGGCATGCTTAGTGGTCACAGCTTGCTTCCAAGCAAAGGGTCAGGGACTATTGCCTTCAATCATGTCATTCCATCTTGACTCTGCTCTGGATTCCTTGAGTAAAAACTTCTATGAATTTGCAAGTGAAAAAAAAAAAAAAAAAACAAAAGGGACATGTCCAAATAGTACCTCCTTTAAAACTATGCTCTTTCTTTTCTAATTGAGGGAAGGAGATCAATAGCTTCTAGCTCTGGGAGTCCTAAGATAACATCAACAGCCAAAGGCTTTATGCCAGGCTCATGTGGCAGGATGCAAATATATGATTGGTGTCTTGCACATGTGATGCATTTATTTTTCAAGGACATGCTAGGAAAAAAATTGGAGAATGAAGATAGAAGAAGTGCTTCTGATTTTTTCTCGGTTCTGCAATCTAAATTACTCAATATAATGCCAAACTGGTGGAAAAATTTCAAAAATTGCATGTTAGCAAATCTGTAGGCCGTGGCCAAGTTCATGCAAAAATCCCATTTTGCCGTGAGATTATTCAGGTAGGGAGTTTTGATGTCAACCATCACTATGTGTGAAGAAACTGCATTTGCCTTAATTCTTCACCTCTCTTTGATAATTCTTGTTCCTTGGTGATTCTTTATTCTGCTTCAGAAATCTTTATATAGATGTCAAGTGGAACACCAAGAGAAGCTCCTCGTGCCAGCTACAATACTCCAAGAGTAATGATATGCTCGTACAGCCATATAATTTTATGCTTTATCTTGCAGGAGATCAAACCCCTTTTAGAGTGCACCCAAAGTCCTTTAAAAATTGCATCATGTGGGATCAAGATCTTGACCCAACATCCATTTCAAACTATTGACTCGATTAGCTATGTTGGAGAAGTCCACAACGGACAGCCACAACTAACAATCTTAAAGGGTTAGTAGGGGATATCTCTCCCCACTAAATAGTAAGAATGTGGTCCAACGATCCGAAGGAGACTTTTAAGTAAGCAAGCAAGAATTGGGAGAAGAATAAGGAGAAGAAGGCTCCACTCTCTCCTTTTTCTCTTTTGTTTGCTATTTTTAAGCTTCGGCTAACTTAGGTATTGAAGGATCCTTCACCAAAACACCTTTGATAAGTATGAATTTTCCTTGTAGGTACCTTCGGATGTTTCAGATCTCAAATGGCATCTAATTCCAACCACATTAGCGTCCTCATAGAGTCTTACAACAATACTTTATATTTAGATCAAAAGAAACATCAAAGATATAACAACCAAAAATATTAGCAAAAATACCACCATCAACAATAACTAGAGCATCATCAACCTATAACTCATAATTTTTCAAAAGGAGAAGACACAAATATTGTGCAAAATTTGTGACATAACTATGATCCAACTTAAACTACACAAGATTAACTTTAGTATCATTTGATATAAAAATAATTCACATTTGTTTTCGTGGAAAGAGAACACTATTATTCCAACACCCGATCTTAAAATTTCTCTGTTCTCTGCAAGAAAATTCGTGCAACCAGCTCCAATGGTGATACCAGACCCAACATAGCCCACAAGCCCAAGACCAACCATGCCAGTACCGTTAGCCCCAGCTTCGCACCCTGCAAACCGGCAAACAAAGCAGGAATGAGAGAAAAAAGGGCTAAAAGGTCGAGGAGATGATGCAGGAGAGCGTGCCCTCGGCTCGGCGGTCTCCGCCGTGCCAGGAGGAGGATGACGGAGACGACGAGTCCAAGACCTGGAAGCACGCCTCTCTCGCCGCCTGGATCTCTATGCACGCCCGGCTTGCTTCCGCCTCGCACTGCCTCTCCGTCTCCCTTTCTCTCCTTCTCCTGCTCCTCGTCGCGTCCTTCTTCTTCTTCCTCTCGCGCCCCGTGATCTGTGTCCCCGCCTACGATTCCATCGCCCGCACCACCCTCTTTGAGGCCAGCCTAGAGGGCCTCGCCTCCGATTTCGGATCCCTCGGCGTTCCCTGGTGTAAGCCCTTTAAATCTGTGTTTTCCTTCTCTCGATCTCAGGAAATTAGAGTATTTTGAGGTTTAATTGCTTCATTTGTAGCTTGTTTCGCTGACCCGAGGAAAAAGATTGATTTTTTTTTTTTGAGTAAATATTTTAAAGTTTTCGTTGATTTGGCTTTATGATGTGATTCGATCCCACGATTCCTCGTCCGGAAGAATCTTTTGTTGCCTTCTTGATAGCATCTAAGTTTTGGTCGTCAGGTTTCGGATTTGTCTGGTCTATTTTGGTAGTATAATGGGAACTATGGTAATTTTACGAAATCTTCCATAAAGTTCGCTTTTCTGGTCGAATCAATATGGTTTCCATCCAGGTTGCCTCTGTCGTGATTTATGGATCAAAGGAATTTATTTATGGAAATTTAATATGCTTCACTGGCTCACTGCCCTTTCCTGCTATCAAGATGTCATTTTTTAAAATAATTGTTCGACTGGGTGAAGTAGAATAATAGATTAAAACAAATGTTACTATACATGGACTTTAAATGTTAAGTATAGGTTCATGATTTCAGTTTTTTCTTCTTTCGAGACCCATCATCTTTGGTTGAATGAGGTAGAATTTCTCTGCCATTCCATGGTCTCTTAACTACTGTTGTTGGCAAAAGGCAGATCGAAACACGGCAAAACAGTAGAATGGACGACAAAGGATCTACTCAAGGGCTTGGAAGAGTTTGTACCGATCTACGAGGCCCGTCCGATCAAGAACAACATGTATGGGATGGGCTTTGACCATAGCTTCGGACTCTGGTTCATGGCCCGTTGGCTGAAACCAGATCTGATGATTGAGAGTGGTGCATTCAAGGGACATTCGACGTGGGTCCTTCGACAAGCAATGCCAGGGACACGGATTATATCGCTGTCGCCCCGACACCCGGAGAAGTATCTGAAGAAGGGGCCCGCCTATGTTGATGCGAACTGCACTTATTTCAGTGGGAAGGATTTTTTGGATTTTGGAAGTGTCGACTGGGGGAATGTTATGAGGAAGCATGGGATTTCTGATCTCAGCCGGGTGCTTGTATTCTTTGATGATCACCAGAACGAAGTGAAGAGGTATATGCATGCCCAATATTTGGTCCTTTTCTATCCAAAGCACATAAGTAATCCATATTACACTAAAATCTTTAGCATATCTTTTTCTGGTTTACCCAGCTCAGTGCTACTGAAATTTTGCTTTTTGCCCTCATGGTCCATGGAACTTTTCCATTTCTTGGACACGGTTAATTTTTTTAATCATTGTCCAGCCTTGCAACTTGCAAATTATATCTGTTCATGATCTCTGCAAGAGCATAAGAGAAGAAGTTTAATAACTTTATTTGTCTTCATTTACTCCTCTAGCATATATCTCCATAAGCTGTGGGTGTTGATTTTGTGTTTACTGAAACAGATTACAACAGGCACTGAAAGCTGGATTCTGGCATCTTATATTCGAGGATAACTATGATACTGGAACTGGAGATCATTATTCCCTAAGGCAAATCTTTGATCAATTTTATATTAGAGGTGCGTGTTTGTATTCTTCCTTGGCTTTTATGTGCCATATATAGATGTTCATGCACTTTCATGGATGCACACCTGCAACCAGCTATACATGGAATATTTGTATAAATACTTGAGACTTCATAGAGTTCAATGGATGAAGCAGTCCAAACTTCACGCTCACTGTTGTGTTTCTTGATCATTTCGCTGAAACTATGAGTGATATGATTAATAGGTGACATGTTAAAAGCAACTAACCATGGAACGTGCATTGGGAATCTTGAATCTAAGAGCTGGAAAGCATTTGTTTTCTTAGGGATGAGCTTTTTTATTCTTGGAAACTGATCTTGCAAAGTTTCCCTCGTAGAGCATGATTTTGTTTTAGAATAGGGTGTAGTTTGATATGCAAGGTTCCACCAGCTATATTTTTAAACATCGTCGCAAGAAACGTCTATCTAGTGTATCATGCTTGCTTGCTGTTATCTCTATAAACTTACTGTTGCACCTGCGGCTAGTGCTTCTTTACCTTAGGTTGCATTTGATAGCCAGCAATCTATCCAGATTGCTGGTAATTTAAAAGGATTCCATCAGATTACCATATTTGATATGCTTTTTAAGTTGGTAATCGAGATTGTCAGATAATCCAGATTATCTCTCATAAGGTAATCTAGATTACTAAGAGGAGGGGTGGCTATCCAGATTACCAAATATTTGGTAATTTGATAATAACATATTTAGACGAAAATACTCTCATAAAAAAAATATTATATTATATTATAATAATATTATAACATAATATTATATTATATAATATTATTATAATAATAAGATAATATAATAATAATATAATTATAATATATTATAATAATATTGTAATAATATAATTTTATATAATATAATATTATATTATAATAATATATTATAATATATTATATTATATATATTATATATTATAATATATAATATATTTATAATATATATTTATAATATATATTTATATTTTGTGCATGAGGTGTGATTTTTAATAAATTTAATTTGAGGATATTTTGAAAATTTGATGTTACATTATCAGTAATCTGATTGTCATATCAAACATGTCAATCAAGATTTTCAATAATTTTACTGCAACATTATTTGTATGTACCAAACACAGTAATCAACAATACTGGCAATTTATCCAGATTGCAGATAATTCAGATTACTAGATAATCTAGATTATCACTGTCTGGTAATGCACCAAACGCAACCTTAGAGGACATGCCGAATGTCATGCCTTCTAATTGGCAATGGTTAACTGAAAAATCTTACTTAACAAGCTTTTTATCATATGTTTGATAAACATAAAATTATATATATATGTGTGTGTGTGTGTGTGTGTGTGTATGTACATATGTATGTATATATATGTGTATATGTACATATGTATGTATATATATATATGTATGTATATAGTATTTTTAAGCTATGCCTAGTAACCTACTTAAACCAATATATGAATAGGTTATGAAACCATTTGTTGAGGATTGCATGTGAGATGGAATAATTAGTAAGAAGTAGAAGGAATGATATAGATGGTTGGGCCCAAAAACCCTAATGGCTCAAGTTTTTAGGATGTATTGGGTTCTGACATGTGTATCAAGCTGTTTTGGTATTAGGGCTTCCTATTTCCTTAACAAGTGGTATTAGAGCTGATGATCAACAATCCTAGGGCAACTCTTGGAGCTGTAAGTGTGCCGCAGTTGATAGCTTGTAAGGAATGGTAATATGCAGGCTGGTAGAGCCGAACCATAGAAGTCACGTTATGTTGAGTTGATGCAGCAAACTGAAATTGATAGAGCATGGTGCTGGGTTGACCATAGGCTTGGGCATGGTTCTTGGAAAAGAAAACTTTGATAAAGGTGCAGCAAAAAAATGCTTTTGAAGAGTGAGACTCTTGGTCTTGAGTCATATCCTATTGTAGTGAGGTGTGGCTCTTGGATGGAATAGTAACATGTAGTGCAATCAAAAGAATAATTGGGTGCAAATCTTGATCCGAGAGTAGTACATTGGACTCGAGGGGAAGTTGAAATTGGCTCATACTTGTAGGAGGGAGAATGTGGAGGATCACGTGTGAAGTTTAGTTCCATATGCAATAAATTAGTGGGAGGTAGAAGGATTGATACAGATGTTTGGTTTCAAAATATAAGGGTTCAAGGTTTTAGCTTAAGCAGGTTCCAACATATGCATCAACTTTTCTGGTATTAGGACTTCGTATCTCCTTAATACCATTGCCATGAATAACTCTTCTTTTCCTAGAAACTGTTGGCTCATTAATAAAAAGTTTCAGAGATGGATGATTGCATAGTTACTCTTACACCTTACAGAGCTCCATTTCCCTTGTGCCCACATTCTGTCATCACAAGTTTTATTATGATTTTATTTCCTTATTGGACATGCTTTATTGTTACATTTTCATATGTTTTACATCTATGTCTTCTGGACATGGAATGGATTCTGAGCCTTCCAGAAAATCTGGCATGATGTCTTATGGGATTGGTATAGAAAGGGGGTGGGGGTAGGGGGGATGAAGGTGTTTGATACCCATGGTTTGGAAAGGATAGTTTAGGAATATGGATTTTGCTCATTCAAAAACTGGAGAAGTGTGATAATTCCTTGCAGCTGCATAGTATCGATCCTTAAATTTTTCTGACATCCGTTTTCACTTAGTTGCATCTGAATCCTCTCTCTGTCTCTCACCTGCCCCCAACCACCACCCCCAAAACACACGCAAAAAAAACCAACTCTTTTTCTCCTTTAAATACTTTCTTATCAATTTCGCATACATTCTATGAAGGAAACGGGGAAAATACTTATTCCTAGTGCTTGTTTATCTTAATTCTTTTCAAATTCCTCTATGGTTGCTACCACTAGTGCATTGCATTTTTTGGGGGAGGGTAAGTATAAAAATTTCAATTACATTTTATATAACTTATAAGAATATATTATTTACATTAAAATGGTATTGTATAAAATGCAAATTTACCATATGAGTTGTGTTCAAATTGAATAATTCTATCAATTTGAAATTCTAAATTTCAATATTAAGTGATTTGGAATAGTTTAATTGGTTTGTGATTGGAGAGTTGAGTGAATCAAGCAATCAAGTTAAGAAACTCCATTTATCTTCTCAAAAAAAGAAAAGAAAAGAAGGGGCATTTGTTGACTGGCAGAATTTTCATTTTTGCTAAGATTTGTTAAAGGGGCTCGAAGTTTTGAAAAAAAGGACTAAGGGCATTCTGATATGCAAAGTTGACAGATGGAATATGGAGGGGAATATGTCAAAATTCAAAACTGTCATTTTTAAAAAAAATTGTGAGCCAGAAAAGAAAATTATGATCTCTTACAAGATCTCCATTCTTATGGTTCACTGCATGTTGGTCTTTCTAAAAGACAACCTTATTTTCCATATATTATATTTTCCACTCTTTCTCACTGTTTATGGAAGACTGCAGTTTTTTTTTCTTTTTTTCTTTTTTTTCTTTTTTTTGAGAGAGAGAGAGAGAGAGCAAAAAACAGTTTTAGGTGGCATTATCCATTTCTTTTAACTCAGTAATTTTCGATGTTTGTCCCCTAGAGCTCTCTTTCCTCATTATGATTATAAAATTCTCTTTCCTTATCTGTTGTCTTCAAGAGATATTTCTCTGCATGCTTGTTCTTTGACATTCTCTTCCATGATACTACATGTCCTCGATGAGATCTTTCCTTTGTTGTGATCTCCTGTTATCCTTTAATTTTCCTTTCTCTGCAGTGCATAGAGCACACTTTAATGTCTTCTTACCTAGTATGAGTATTTCAGCTGATAATTTACATTTCCTTGTTTTTGTTCCAAAAAAAAATTATTTTTTCCATCATCTTCTCTCCTTACCCTATTCTGTTATAATCTTTTCTATAGATATTTAAATAGTTGATCATCATATTGCAAGTCACCATGGGATCATGCAGATTATCATGAAAGCCTTGTTGCTTCAACTATAGTCCTCAAACCTTAATGGTGCACTGCCAAGCAAACTACTTGATGTATATTAAGGTGGCACATGATCCCATGTTGGTCTCAAATACTTCCACTTGACCATCTAAATAGATCGTATTCCAGACTATGGTTTGAATGGTTGTCCAGGTGGAAACATTATTCAACTAGGTGAACATAATTGATAGATGGAAGATCAGTAAGTTCTATGGCATCCTTTAGAGCTATATAGTGAGCCATATACCTAGCTTTTCTGTCTACTCTCCTCCTTACATGACCATTCTGGGCCATTAGTTTGAAATCAATGACCACCTGCGGTCCAGCACAGAAATTGAAGCCCTGTACTGGCTGCACAGAACTGCTATTGAAAAATACATTTCTTGCTTTCAGTCATTTGGATCATTTTCGAAAAAAATGGTGCTCATTTTGTTTATTAAGCACACCTTTAACAATTTGAATAATTTGTGTTGTATGCAGTCAGTGAGATGCATTGCATTGAGTAGGGTAATGGTTGATAATTTCAGACTAGTTTCTTCTGCTGGTCCTTAGATACTTTAGGTATGTTTTCATTTGATTGGACATTGTGAATTTGTGTTGTTATTTTAGGTGGCGGGCATAGCTGCTTCAAAGATAGTGATGAGGCAAGAATAAGGATGAAAAGAACAAGGTTCTGGGAGAAGGCTGTTGACATTGAGGAACTATGTGGGGAGGGGGAAGCATGGTGGGGCGTTAAAGGACACATGCGTGATAACTTTAATCACAGCAATAAGGCAATATCCTATGCAGAACATTTTCAAAATAGCAGGTTTGTTGAGTCAGTTTTGGACGTATACTGGGAGCTCCCACCAGTGGCTGGTCCCTCCCTTGCCCATCAAACTAGATACGACCCCGCTCGTGCACCTGATCCAATTGTTGAAGATGGAATGTATGGTTTATTTCAGTGGCTTGGTCTAGCAAGAGTTGAAACCTCAGTGTTTAATGGATACACACAGATGGTATATCTTCAAATATCCACCTCCACCTCTTAAGTATTTGGGGTCTCGTTATTGATGTGACCTGCATCCAAAAAAAAGGTGGGTTCCAGTTATAATTCAACGCTTGTAGGTGCCTTTTGTATGGCATACAGATCTATAATCTATTTCATCTGTTACAATTGTTTCTTTTTTACTCATGCATGTTTACTCCTATTTTTGTAAAATGCATGTTTTTCATTTTAATGGATTTGCAACATCAGTGTCATTGATAAGGTACTTTTAGAGTTTTGCTTTGTAAGTTGATTTCATGATTATAGTTTAGCCTTTTAGCTTCCAGCATTTGTTTTCCTTGTATCTGCACTGCCATGCTAAATTGGAGATGGTAACTCCTTGCTAAGCCACCGTGCCTATGTTGCTATTGCTTATCCTGTCTCAGGTCATTCTCACCACGTACCCTTTGAGACCATTGTTGGATTCATAAGTTATGACATTTATAGGATGAAAAAAATTGTAATTTCCATTATTGAAGTCATGCTGTAGAGGGATTTTATCATTTATCTCTAGTGTTTGTTCTTTGACTGCTTGCAAATAATTATATAGGAAATTGTACTACAGTTAGAATTTTGCAGTTCTCTCTCCCACTTCACCTCCCCTGTCTACCTCTCTCCTTTTCTATGTCTGATACATTATTTTGCAGTAATTAGAGTTATTGTAAAGTTGGATATGCTGGTGTTGACATATACACAGAGCTTATGGAAAGCGGTGTCATATCTTGCAAGTAAATTGTACCTTCCACTTGTATCGTCCTGGTCTATTGACTTAGGAAGTCTCATGGTGGAGATTTAGCTTACAATTCATCATTAATATATATATAATTGTTCTTGTGCTTTTTTGATGGCGAATACATTCCTTGCTTGTAGTGAGTCCTCAATGAGATTATATGATGAATTTTGTAAGCAAGTTGTTGTACATGATAGCATTTTTTTTCCCATTGATCTTGAGTCCTTTTCCAGAATCTTGCTATTCTTTTCCAGACAAACTCCTCTTCTCAGAAAATGCATGCCTATATCAAGGTTTTTTTAACATTTCCAACATCTAATGAAGGATAACTCGAATGGTTTAATCATTACTGATCTGAGCACCTCCAAGTCAAAGTAATGCCATTTTCACTGATTTTATCAATCACAATATCTATTTATTCATGCCTTGTGCTGCGGAAAACAATTTGAGAATTCTCATCAGACATCATTAGTGTACTAAGATTTTGTATATCTGCACACCATAGCTTCATTGTAAACTAGACCTGGCTTGCACAAGTATCCTTCCGCTGGATTGCAGTGCCCATCTTCTGAGCAGATGCACTGTCCTTCCATGGCACACCCATCATCTTTGGCCGGTTCTTTCCCGAAGAGTATCTCATCTGACCACTGGCTGTCAAACATACCTTGAGGGTCTAGTTGGCTCTTTGCTGAAAGAAAGTTGCCCATGTTCGGATACTTTTGTTGCACACCTGTAAAAGCAAGGTTTCTGTTCTTGGCTCAGTGAGGCTTCGCCCCATATTTGAAGAATGCCATCTGCTCCACCTCTTCCCAAATATCCTGATTGAGCCTCGGCGTCAAAGGCTCATCAGCTCTATGGTAGTTGATATCCAGGACAACAGAATCCTCGGACTGACCAAGGTATGCTTCTGAACCCTTGATGAACCGTATTAAAAATCCATTGTAGATATCTACACCACAGAAATTGTCTGGATTTAGGTCTCTTAGCTTCTTGACATCAAGAATGAAGTCTCTGAATTTTGAAGCAGGAAAGATAGCTGTAGTCTCATAGAAGAACAGTCCTTTGATTCTAGGATCCCATGCACACGAGCTCCTAGTGTTCGATGATGGCGGGCGTTGACAGGAACCTGGGGTCTGCATCTTACCCTGATAACTGACGACCGGGTAGCCAGTGAAAATAATGTTGTTCTTCAAGCCATTGCCCACTCATTTCTTAAATCCCATTTCTGTAGCTGCCAGGATACACTTTCCTTTGACATATCTTGATTTATCTAATGCCTTCTCTGTATAACATCATGAAATGTCGGTGACTCTGCTGTTCCTTTGCCAAGGATACAAGTTTAATTATTTTGTTCTGATAGGGTTAGAATGTACCGGTCGATCTCACTGTAGTCGAAACGTTGATGAGATTTGACTGAAACCCAATGAAGTCAGTCATGCCATCACCAGAGCCGTTCAAGGTAGCTCGATCATCATATCTGTGCACAGCTTTGTGCTGTGACGGGTACCAGGTGATGTCTGGAAACTCATGCTGGCGAGCAAGATCGTGGAATTCATCTTCCAACTGGCTGTCATCTTTGTAAGAATAGGTAATGTTTCTTTTAAATATAGGTTCTAGTGACAGGGTCACCTGCAGTTTATGATTCAAAACCTTCAGAATTTGTCCGTTGATCAAAGTGTAAAAACCCAACATGTACGATAACAAGTTTGGTTGATAAAAGAAGAAGAGAAAGGAAAAGGGAGAAAGTCGTGTGAATAAATTTATACATAGCATTAGACTTATGAACAGCTTGTTTAGATTTAAACAACTCTCTCCTCTCCATTGCCTACGCTTCCAGGCTGCTTTATTGCATTTCATTCATGTGTTAACTTGAAGATTTTTGTTGCATGTAACTTTGTTTATTGCGCATGCAGCTGTGTCCATTCGTATTCTGAAAACGATCTCTCTACGTCCAAGGGCAAAGCTGCCTCTGATCTAAGGGTGCAATCAAATGAGTCGAGTTGAATAATTAAAAGCTCAAGCTCGATTCAATTCAATTCAAAAGACTTGGGTTTGAAATTTGGCTAGAGCTCGATCGAGATTTAATATTTCAAGTTTGAATTTTGTTTGATGAAAAATAGGCAAACCTCGAGATCAACTCGACTCGAATACTTAAGTTGAAGCTCAAAATTGAACCTCATTTTACTAATATATATATACATACATCAGGTTCTTTATTTGAATGCATTCCTTGTCATGGAGGCCCTTAGTTTGGCACCTGTGCTTTTATAATTCGTATCTGTTTTTTTAATTCCCAGCCGAAGCTTGGTGAAGCGATCCTCGTGCATTTATTTTTTTTGTAGGCGTTCATGCATTTGGAATATGTGTAATACAAACGTCGAAAGTATACCTTCTTAATGGTTCTGACAAACTCATGCTAGGGATTGCCCTAACAAAATGAATGATATGCACATACATGATAATCCAATGAGAGAGATGGTTGCGAAAAAAAATGTTTGGAGATAAATTAAGTAGTTGAGAACACAATTGGTAGCATTATAATCAATTGAAGAGAGGAAACCAGTAAACAAAGAAGTCAAAGGGATAGGGGAAGACTACCGATCTATCAATCTTGTGCATTTGAGAAAACTAGAGATAGCCATCTTCAATGGAGCAGGATATGCGAATTTCTAATCATTTATTTATACCCAACTCTAGCTCATGTGCAAGGCCTAGCTATGGAAGCTTGGTATCTAGAGAAGCTCGTCTTCATAAGAGACCTTGTTCTAAATTAATTTGACGAGCAATACAAGACGAACATGCCACTTCACAGTAGAATCTGGTGTTTTCTAACTCTTTTTAAATGACAATTTCCTGAAAGCCCCACCAAGAAGCCGACGGATCTTTTTAAATGACAGTTTCTTGGGCTGGGAAATAGTTTTATCCAGGTTAATGAAACAAGGGAAACAGCGTTAGGATAGACATTGCCAGGATTTTTAAAAATATATATTATTTTTTTAATATTTTATTTCAAAAATACGGTCGATCTCAATTTATTTCCGAGAATGCGGTGCCACCGTCAAATTGTGGGCACGGCCAGCTCTCCCACCCCCTTGCCAAGTGTCCCACAGCCCCTGCCAAGTGGGTAGCGGAGTTTGACGCATGAAATTGTGAGGCCAAGGCACAGGAAATTGTCTTGAAACCATAATTTCATGAACTTGTGAGGTTAAGATACAAGTTTATGTGCCCATTTTCCTCCCTGCTCCCCATTTCACCGACAGCCCAACCCCTTGCCTATCTCAATCGTCGATCCCCACCTCTACCCTACCCCCCCCCCCGGCCTCTTCTTCGATCATCAGCACGGTCAACCCCCACCTCCGGTCCTCCCTGCTCTCTATTTTATCGATAACTTGACAGCCTCTTTACTGTTAGATGTATGTCCTCGAAGACAAGTTAGCTGCTGATACTTGTAAATACTCTAAGTGCATAATTTATAATTTTTTCATTCATGTTTGTATTTTAATATCTATGGATCGTCCAAAAAATTAATAAAATGATGACACATATTTTTAAAAATTTAGAATTTAAGAGATGTGTCATTGGTGTTTAATTTCTAAATTACTTCCGACCGATGGATCATCACGGAGATAGTAGATGATTCGATAAGGTTGGTGCATGGATCACTTCCTTCTGAATAGACGAGTCTTGAGTCTACAATGTGCAAACACTGAGTGAGAGTACAGATGATTGTTGAAGAACAACAGTACTAAGCATGACCACTATGAGAAGTTATTTAGATATCTACTCACTCATCAGTGACTTACTCGATATTACAATGGTGTCACTGGTTCTTGACCTATGGTGTCTCGACTATTCACAGTAAGATTGTTGTGGTTTGACTGTACATACACTTGGTCCATAATCATTTGGGTACTTGCAGTGCATGTTAGCTATAGTAGATTCACTGTAGGAGTATGTTGCATCTAGATAAAATCTATCAATCTTGATAGATAAAGAGTGGTTCTATACAATTTATAAGATTGAGTTCAGAAGACCTTGGCCAAGAAAGTATGATTCGTAAAAAAAAATTTTATGAGAATTCATAAGATGAACTCAAGTCGAATAAATCCGACATATAACCAATAATAAGATTTGACGAGTATTTTTTAACTTCCATCTAGTCGGAACTTATAATAGAAGAATTATATCACACTATAACTGTACTTAAATATTTATCTCTTCTATTCTACTGGATTGCCACTACATACTAATAGGTATCACTGGTGGATTGTGAGACTCACAAGCATTATCTCAATGATCCTTGATGGGCAGAGTTGGAATCATTCTAATCCATTGTAAATAATATTATAATGATGATCATAGTATATCTTACTACAAGATAAAATAGAACCTATAGGATCACACACAAAAGAGATTTTTGATTAATCAGATGGTTGAATTACGATTATGAATCGTATAAGAATCTAATTATCAATATAATTGATGATTTATCTAATGCAAAAGTTGCAATGCTAAAATTCACTAAGAGTTAGTAATTATAGGAGGATTAATTAGTAATTTGATTGCAGTGGAGCTAGGATCAAGTTTAATTGAATTGAGTTTATTTTCGCTTGGTTTAGGATCAAATTTAATTGAATTGGATTTATTTTTGCTTGGTTTGAATTTGATTAGATTAAATATAATTGGATTATAAGATAACCCAATTGTGAGAGAGACCAATTCCTTATTTGATTAGAATTTTGGTATACCTAATTTTTAATTAAATTATGATTTAATTGAGATCTAATTGGGTTTCTAGTTAGACTAGGATTTTTTTTCTATTTAGGTGCAACCAATTCCTATTTGGTTAAGGATTTATTAGGGCATCATGAGAAGTCCCAAGTTAACTAGGATTCTCTCTCTCCTCTTATGCCTCATATAAGCCATGCCAATTAACTCCACGCATATCTTTAGGATGCAAGATCCAAGAGGTGGGGATGCAAGATCCAGAGGAGCGGATGTGGAATCCAGATGAGATGGAGATGCGAGACCCAAGAGGTGGGGATGCAGGCCCAGAGAAGCAAATGCAGGATCCAGATGAGATGGAGATGTGAGACTTAAGAGGAGGGGATTAAGGATCCATAGAAAGGGGATGCAAGATGGAAGGTGGGACTTCTTATGGATGTGAAAATTCTCTTGGAAAGAGATTTGGGCATGAGGTTCTTAAAAAAAAAGGTAGAGAGAAAAGGTTTTTATCTTCATCTTTCTTGTCTTCCTCTTCTTTTTCTTCTCTGAAAATATTTGAGAGTAAAGGAAGATCCTCTACAACCATCAAGGAAGCAATCTTTATAACAAAGTTAGCATCCCGGTGAGATCAATAAGCTTTTGATCAGATCAAAACCTCATATAGATACCTGTAGAGGTTGGATGCTTATGTAGCTTTAAGAAACTCAAAAGACATCCACGATCATCAGTTTGCGGTGAAAAACAACCCATGCAAAGGTATGAAGATCAGATCTTCTTTTCTTATTGTTTTTAAATTTAAGATTTTGTTTTCTAAATCTTATCCATCATATAAAGATCTTGTAGTGTGATTTTAAGATTGAATCTTGTGCATGCTTTTAGATTAAAAGGGATTTTAGTTTGATTTTATTTTCATTGCATTCATGTTTTTTAAAAATTAAAAATCTGTATGCATAAAATCGTGGCTTTCTAACACTTCCTCTTCTCTGATCGTCGGAAACCCCCCCCCCCCCTTTCCCATTTCACCAATAGCTCGGCAACCCCCTTGCCCTTCTCCGAGCGCTGAAACCTAAGAATACCACGGTCAACTATGGTTTCAATTTTTTTTTTAAATCCTAAGAACTAAGCCCAATGGTCCAGTCTGTTCTACCAACAGGTTCAAGTCAATCGATTTGGGTAGTCCACCTCTAGAGCCGATCAATTCAATTATGGTTTCAAAATTTTTTCTTTTAAATTCTAAAATCTTAAGAATTAAGTCAAGTGGTCCAGTTCGTTCAGCCCACTAGTCCAGGTCAATCAATCCAGGCGGTCCACCTCCAAAACCAATAGACTATGGTTTCGAATTTTTTTTTAAACTTTAAAATGCTAAGAATTAAGCTCGGTAGTTCAGTTCGTTTAGGCCACTGGTCTAAGTTGTTCGATCTAGGCGGTCCACTTTTGGAGTCGATCGGCTATAATTTTGAATATTTTATTTTAAATCCTAAAATTCTAAGAATTAAGCCCAATGGTCCAGTCCGTTCAACCCACTGTTCCAGGTTGTTCGATCAAGGTGGTCTATCTCTGAAGTCGGTTGACTATGGTTTCAATTTTTTTTCCTTTTAAACCCTAAGAATTAAGCCTAATGGTCTAGTCCGTTCAACTCACTAGTCCAGGCCAGTTGATTCGGGCGATCTACCTTCAAAGCTGATTGACTGTAGTTTCAATTTTTTTTCTTTTAAATTATAAAATCCTAAGAATTAAGCCTAATGGTCCAGTCCGTTTAATCCAATGGTCCAGGTTGGTCGCTCTGGGTGGTCCACCTCCAAAGCCGGTCGACTATGATTTTGAAACTTTTTTTTCTTTTAAACCTTAAAACTTAAGAATTAAGCATAGTAGTTCAGTCCGTTCAGCCCACTGATCCAGGTTGGTCAATTCGAGCAGTCCACCTTCGGAGTCGGTCGACTATGATTTTGATTTTTTTTCTTTTAAACCTTGAAATTCTAAGAATTAAGCCTAGTGGTCCAGTTCGTTCAACCCATTGGTCCAAGTCGGTTGATCTAGGTGGTCCACCTCCAAAGCCAGTCAACTATGGTTATGATTTTTTTTTTTTTTAAACCATGAAATCCTAAGAATTAAGCCTAGTGGTCCAGTTTGTTCAGCCCATTGGTCTAGGTCGGTCAATCCAGGTGGTCCACCTCCAAAATTGGTCAACTATGGTTTCAAATTTTTTTTCTTATAATGCTAAAACCCTAAGAATTTAGCCCACTGGTCTAGTTCGTTAAGCCCACTGGTCTAGGTCGATTGATTCGGACGGTCCACCTCTGAAGCTGATCGACTATAATTTTAATTTTTTTTTCTTTTAAACCATAAAATTATAAGAATTAAACTCAATGATCCAATCCGTTGAACCCATTGGTCCAAATCAATTGATCCTGACGGTCCACCTTCAAAGCCAGCCAAATATGGTTTCGATTTTTTTCTTTTAAACCGCTTGAACCATAATTTCTGAATTTTAAACGGATCATTGTAAAAGAAGTGAAATTGTCACTTCAACTCACAATTTTGCAAACGGATGAAAATTTTAATTTGAAAAAAGGAATTGTAGGCTCAAAACATAATTTCAGAAAAGTGAATCAGTGCAAATAAATGGTGGGCTGAACCCACAACTTGGTGAAATCATGGCTTGGGGCTACCATTTCGTGATTTGAATTCTGGGCAGCCACATCACAAATCAAAACTCGTGGTTTTAGGGGGTTCAATCCATAATTTTAGTCCAAATGGTAAATCCAGAAATATATTGAGAATGAAGATATTTTTAAAATTAGATATTAAAAAAATATTTTATATATATATATAAAAAAAACCGACATTGCCAAGTTGTCAACCATCAACCAACCTTAATCATCACAAATAGCATGCGGTATTAATAGTAGCATGAATCAAGCAAACAAAATCCAAAGTATATACGTACCGACCTTGGAGATGACTCCCAGCAGTCGCAGTGACACCCTCGCCGCATTAAACAGGAGATCTCCCTGCACGACCCTCACAACCTTGACATACCCTTCCGAGCTCCCCGCCGGCACCACCAGGCTGAGCCCAACGACGTGGTCGTGCACCGCCCCGCCCTTCCCCCACCACGAGCTCCCGTGCGACCCCGTGCTCACCACCCCGCCGATGCTCACCCCCTCCCAATACGGCGCCGCCACCAGGCTCAGCCCCGCCGCCTCCACCTTATCGATCAAAGCCCTCAGCCCCACTCCGGCGTCCGCCGTGACCGTCCGGTTCCCGGCATCCACCTCGATCCCCGCGTTGTACTTCGCAGTGCTTATAAGCGTCGAGTTCTCCGACGGAGGACACGCTAGCTTTGGGATGGTGTGCGAGAACCCGCTCACTACCTTGACCTTTTGGTTCTTTTGGCTGGCCTGGGCCACAGCGGAGCGGAGCTCGTCTTCGTTCGTCGGATAGACGACGGTTTGGACCCAGCATTCCTTCCGGTCGCCCCAGACGCCGTAGGCCTTGGAGAGGACGCAGCCCGTTGCGTTGCAGTTGACCGGGGGAGCCGGCGGCATCGCCATGGTTGGCGCTGGGCTGGAGAATATGAATGCAAAAAGGCCATGGACGAGCCAGACCAGAGGGGCCATCTTGGGTTGTAGGTGGATGGATCCTGAGACACCCTTTCCTTAAGTTATAGGATGGAGATGCACCAACCTTTCAAGAGAGGCAGAGGGAGGACCACCACCATCCTAGGTTTGAATGCCAGCCTCTTTTAAGTTTGGATGAGAGCACCTTGCCTATTGGAATAAATATGCTGCATTATGGAATGTATATTTGAACTTTTTTTATTCCTTTAGTGTTTGTGGATGGAGAAATTTTTGGATAGATTTGGTCTATCAACTAATGATAAGTTGCCACATCAGCATTTTTAATTAAAAAAAATATCACCATTAAAGTGGTTGCAGAATTTTTCAAATTAAATTACTGATATGATATTGGTTTCATACGATGGCATATGTGATAAGCTAAGTCTCTCCAAGAATTTTGGGAAGGAGATTTTTGGATAGACATATAGAAGGGAGAAGTATACAGCTACATGCCAAGGAGGAGGTTTTATTCACCGTATATTATTGTTTTTGGTCTTTCTACCACTTACCACTGCTTGTAATGATATGCATAGAGCTAATGGAAGATTCTTATGGGAATGAAGATGTAAATGGTCGCCGAAATACCAATGTATCAAATTTAAAACCAAGAAATCCAGTATGGTAAGTTCTACGGCTGATAAAAGGAATGTGGATCTCAGTTATAGGAATTTTTAATCGCCGAGTGCTAGCTTAGATGGTATTCATCCCTTGCTATCTGGAGTTCACCATTTATATTGATATATATTTGGTTCAAAGAAAATATTTGAAAAAGGAAAGAAAAAAATAAAATTATCTTCAGAAAAAAGAAATTTTTTTTTTTTTTCCCTGGAATAGATGAGTGAACTGCTTTTTTAAGAAATTTGTTAGTTTGTCTGATGAAAACATGTTTTAAACTATTTATTTCGTGACGTATCTTAAGGATTCCCACTCCACTTTGATGCAGGTTTGTAATTGATTTTGATAATTTGATTGATTGTTGCTTTCCATTCAGCAATTGTGGCCCGTTCTTATTTTAAGAAGCCGTTATCGTTCCTTGAGAGGAATGGAGTTGGCCTTCTCATAAGCTGATATATACGGTATGGAGATATTGAAGGATATGATATAAATAAATTGCAAAAGAGTTTCTAATATTTGTTCACCATCTTATGAGTTCTCCAATACCAATGTTACCATGCTTGCGAGAGAAATACCCATAAAGTAACGAAGCATGAGATTTATAAATGTCGTCAACTTAGGGATCTTATTTAATTTAATTTTTAGATACAAAAAGAGAAGAAAATAAGCAAAACAAAAACGAAACTTTTGTTAAGGAATTGCATTCAGATTACGATGGCTTCTCGAGAACTCATGTTTACCTGTTGATGCTTTCAGGATTCTGAGGGCTTTTTAATCCAAGTTCACCGACTGCTTGCTAGATCGATCTTGGACACACATATATTGTTTGTTTTTCTCAATTGCCAAGCATTTTATAAATTTATCAAATACAAAAAAAGCATCAAACCAACTATAAATAACAGAGCACCGGACCCACCCAGCCGATATTTCTTGTTCATCAGGCCAGACCAGGCTCAAATTTTAAGGCCTGACCAGCCGCCAAGCCAGATTCGGAATTACTACAAAACTTTCTGACCCAATCCAATGTTAAATTAAAATATATAAAATATCACAGACTCTACAAAATTGTTATATCTTTTTCTGCATTATTTCTAAATCTCTCTTGCTGTAGACAATGAGAACTCCTAAGCCAGCAGTCGATAAAATTTTTTATCATCTCACGTGAAACAAGCAAGTCCTTTCACATAGACACCAACCGGATTCTTTTTTTAAATGTACATGTATGTGTGTGTGTGTGTGTGTGTGTGTGTGTGTGTGTATATGTAAGGGCGGATGTAAGCCTTAGCCTAGCCTGATGAGGGAACAAAACAAAGATAAAAGTTGGAGAAATAAAAGAGTTCCACAGAGACATAAAGAAATATCAGCTGATATGGTATGAAAAATTCAGCAAGCATTTAGGGGTTACTATTTTTGATAACTGATAATCTAATGCCTGAAGAATTAAAAAAAAACAGAAAAAGGGTCAACTGGCATATTAATATCATATCAGCCAACTTCCCAATATATAACATGTTATATCTTCAAAGGCCATTATTTTGTATATGTTGTACCAGCAAGCACCTGATATCAGTATGAACTCATATCTCAGTAGACATGATGACTGAGATGTAAACCTCGGCCATGTCTGGTGTGCCAGCATGGTTCATATGAATCGTTCATAACCATCTGGTAGATAAGTTTGCCTTACCATCCTAGGAAGCCTAACCTGCGCTCACCGAAGAAGAGTCTTCAAATAAATTCACCTTGTGGGAATGCCATGTCTACAGTTTCAATAATTTTCATAAAAACAGAATTAAAGCAAACATAATAAAGTTTAAGATAAATAAAAATAAAGTTCCAAATGGATTTCATTTTCTGATAGAAATATATATGGCCTACCAAGCCCACCGATTGACATATTCACCGGCCGAGCTGAAACCCAGTCATTAAAGATCTGGTTCGATGGGTAAAAAAAAAAGGATGGGGACCATAGGTTAGTCAGGATGTTATTTCACATGAATAAACAAGTTTCCAAATCAGATCATATTACAGTTCGATGGTGTTTAATAAGACGTGACCATATTGGTAGGCCTCCACAAGAAAATGGAGGGTTCACAGTTGGGTGCTTCGCATGCCCCCCCAACAAAGAGACATCATCATAAGTGAACAGAACACAGGAACATAATTTATTTTCATTTTATTTTATTATAGAAAGATAAAAAAGAGAGAAGACGCATGATTCTGAGCGTACATAAACCTACCAACTTTTTCAATCTTCTCTTCCATTCATCATTGTAGCTCAATGATGGCAGGGAAGAGTTTCTAATGCATTCAGTTTACAATATTCATGACTCTACAGGGCAGACCACCCTACACCATGCTTCTAATGCTGGATGTAGGGCAGGCGCTTGCATGCACACACGTGCATGCAAGCATGCACACAAGCGAGCAATTCAACATGCCCACCCAAATGAGCGTGCACGTGTGCACACAGGCATGCAGGCACAAGTGCGTATCATGTGTTTAGGTGAGACCAGAATTGAACTGCTAAAAATCACTTTGAATAAAAGAATTAGATTTTGAGTTAACTTGGTAAAATAGCAATTATCAGAAACCACTGAAAAATTCAAACCAACAAATTATCAACAAGATCATTGCAACAATGTCCACCTAGTCCAGCCCGTTTTGTCATTTAGATTCCCACCACTCGTGCTAAAATCATGAGCAAACGATAGCATGATATTTGTAGCATTACACCTTAGATGCACCTTTTAATCCATACAAAATAAAGTTTATTCCATTGATCACGTACTCAGAGATATAAGGTGGAGATAGATAAAGCTGGTTAATATAGGATATGTTATATAGATTTAAATCTGAATAATTTTATCTATGAAAATAAGAAGAAATCTGCAGTTGTCATTAGCACACCGGAAGCAGTGCCCAACCATAGCAGTTACAGCAAGCCAATAATCTACAGGTATAAAAATGACAGGGCAAGGATAAAGAGACTGACACAACTTAATAAACATTATGTCCCTAGGTAATCATTGGAAGTTAAATGTAAGTTCCACACCATGTGCAACAAGCCGTGAGGTATAAAAGAGCACTTTGGATGAACCCTTGCATCTTTCAAGAAGGGCCCTTCCAGACATTTGTTTCACTTGTTTTAGCTGTAGGATGAAAAGGCAGCTCTAGCTCCGACTCTTGCACTTCTCGATGGCTCTGGGGGCTGCAACCAGACAGATACATGAACCATTAAATGTATGATATAATATATTAATGGAATCTAATATGATGCTAGGAATGGATGCTCTAAATATTTCGCATTTTTCAGTTCTTGTTACCGCACAATTAAGAGACAATTAACATAAAAAACGAGAGTACACATACTCCAGGAATACCTGGTATAACTTATGCAGTCTTGCAATAATGAAATATAAATAACAAATGTTAGATACGGATATCATAAATAAGTGATAAGTGATGCAATTTTACAAAGTTTTTAAAATGGATGCAAGTAAACAGTAGCCTCTATATGCATACAGAGCATAAAAATCATTTTAGGTCATAATGATGCCCTTTTTACACCTTTCCAGTTGGTTCATAATTATGTCTTTAGTTAAAGAATGAATGGTACAACAACAGAACAATCACAAAATAATTCATAATTATGACTGAGGAACTCCACGTTCAGGTAATTATGCTTGCCCCACGATGCATTAAAACAAACAACCTTATATAAAGTATGTCACATTAACATCATTTCGGATATTATTATTGCTGTAAATAATCATTACAGACAGAACCACCAGTTTATGCTTATTTTGCTAATTGGTCAGACCAGGAGATATGCACTATCATCAGTTAGATGAGCAAGACGGGTAATTGTGCGGTCCATTAACCAAATACCAGCAGTGGAGATACAAGAATCAGTAAAATAGGAATGCTATTCATATTTGTTTGTACCAATTCCTATTGCTTCTGAGCCTTTCATGATCCTGAGCCTCCTACACGTGTCGGTGAACATACTGCAAGTGCCAATGAATAAATAACCACTTGTCAGATTAATGTAACACCACAATTAAAGACCATCTAGCAGAAATCAATTAGAACGAACAAATAAAGTAGAAAGAAGTAGAAAACCAAATATCCATGTTTCCCATGAAGATACCACATGACTATATATATATTTCTTCAAGCTGGAGGAGCATATGGTATAGCCCTTCAGAAGAAATTTTAGACAATAAAACTGAAAACAATGTCAGAATAATCTTAACAAGATATTACCTCTATAAATTACAAATGAACTTGATCGAAACTAAGGTCAATATGGAGGATCCCAGTTAACAAAGGATTCAGTACAGGTAAATTACAGGAGCACTTAAATGATTTAAAATGAATTTGTTTCAATGATGCCGATGAGTTTAAGACAACTCAATCATATTGTTTTATATATGGGTAAGATGTGGTTTACTTTCTACCATCTTGATGGCAAGGGTCCTTTTGACATGCTCACTTGCTAACACTATTGTGCCATACTGATGGATTGGGGGACATAACCAAAGATTACAATTTTCTTATCACAGTGAAAAGCCCACTACTACATCTTTATGACCTTTCCTTCTTCATTGTAACTAGAAAATTCATAAAAATGCTGAAAATTGTACTTACTTCCATGGAACATCACCAACAAGCATCCAATCACCATCCTTGTCTTCATATGTAAGGACATATTCAGATCCTTGGAGAAGATCCATCATCCGGCTCTCACCTAGTCCATCTCTGCCAGGTATTCCATGCGCGCCGCACTGGCCTGGAACGCCACATAATAAGAGAAAAGTAAACCCATCCTTGCACAAAGACATTTGCAGAAGCTACAAAATAATTTTAAGGAAAATAAAAATCTTTACTTCTCATGTGGGACAACCTTGGGTTGTTTAAAGAATACGGTCAGATAAACAAAAGCAAAACCACAGGAAATTTCCTTATGAAAACTTCCCTGAAAAGTCTTCAACATCCACAGTGAATAAAAATCAAAAAATGTAGTTCCATCTGAAGAATGGTAACTGAAAAAGAATGCTAAAATTTAACCTCCTATTATGGAGGTGAGTTATTTTCCTTGAGCATTCCTTCATAAACTTAGCCTGAAAAGTACAAAAAAGGAAGCAGCTATAATCCTATGGATAACAATGAGGGAAAGGCTACAAGAGATTTTAAAAAAGATAAATTGAATTTTCACAGTAGCTCAACTATATTACTTTCATGCAATAATCAACAAGCCCTTACAGATATAAAAGGTAATGGAGACAGTAAAGCAATCAAAGTGTACCTTCATGTCTCTTCAAGTGTATGAAGTAAAAGAAATAAAAAAGTAAATAAAGAAGAGTATAGCCAACATAATGATTTATGTGCAAGAATTTTTCATTTCCACTTAGCATGACTTCTCAATAGGAGGCTGCCATCATGATTAAAAAGAGAGAGGAGAGAAAAGAAAGAGGAGAGAGTGGGAGGGCGGGAGTGGGGCAGACCTTGTGCGTGTGTGTTGTGTATTTTGAAGCGAGGGAGGGGGGTGTTGGGAATAAGCCTAACATACCAAACCATGCAAAATGTTCCCCAAGATTAACGGGAAAAAAACTAAAAACATTGAAAATTAACACAGCTCACCAATGGTAAAGCAGCTGAACATCTTCTCCAATGCCGATGAAAACTCCTTATAGTTGGAATATGTTTTGAGGTCAACTTTTCTGAGATATGGGGCACCATCCATGCTAACCTTGACATAAAGGCAACCTGTCCCCGGTTTTCCTTCACTGTCTTCTCTGTTCTTTGATGGGTTTGATGCCATTGTATTCTTCCGGTAACTCCGAATTGGGGGCCAACCCACTACCTGTGCCCTGTTGGATATCATTTTTCTTAGACAACAGCAACCTCTAGACTACCCTATTGTTAATACAATAATATATCTAAAGACCATGTTCATGAAGAAAACAAGATATACCTCCAGAGGAACAAGAAAAGGGGGCAGTGAAATGGAAAAAAAAAAAAAAAAAGGTCTAGGTTAATTTATACTGCATCCAGAAATTAGTAAAGATAAAAAATTTGTTGCAAGACCATAGCGTATGCATCTATGATCAATCCATGAATTCCATACATTAAGAACGGAGAACCAACAAGAAAAATGATGTATTTAAATTAAGCAAAAAAATTGAAAAGGCCGTTTTTCAGAATCATGGGGATGGATCTGGAAAAAAAAACAAATGTAACTCAATCTACACCAGAAACATCATAATAATAACAATAATAATAATAAACGACAGAGAACTACAACATTACTGTTTTAAAATAGCCCTCCAGAATAAGGGCAACTGCATCGAATAACAAACTACAATTTCAGAAGAAAATAGCAATTACATTAAACATTTCTTTATTTTAAAGCAACCCCAACCACATATCTCCCAATTCATAAACAACTAGACTAGAAAATAACAAAGCAACCAGATATTTTGAACGAATACCCATCTATCTCTTATTTCCATTTCTTTTTCTGCGGATTAATTCACCAAAACAATTAGGAAAGAATTAATGCGAAAAGGCATGTTATTATCAAATTCTAGAGCAGTTGCAATAACATATATTCATCAAAAACACCCTAAAATAAGAGATGGCCTCAAAACATAAATAAGTAATTATCATTTTTCCTTTTTCATTTCAACGTAAAAAATCCCAAGGAGATGACCTCAAAACTTAAAAATAAAATAAAAGTGTAAGACGACTTTACAACTCACCACTTACACTCTCTCCCCCTTATGAAATTACCCAACATGCCAAGAACAGTGAAAAGAACTTACTTCGCAGCAGGGGCGACTCCAGCCCCCGAAGCCTGAGCCTTCTTTTCCTGACCCGCCGCTGCCACCGCCCCATTGACATCCTTCACTGAACCCGGCGGCCCCGAATGCTTTCCCCCGCCGTTCTCCCCCCTGGGCGAGAACAAGTTGCCGCCTTTCCCAAATTCCACCTCAGATCCACTCCCTCCTGAGACCCTCCAATCGCCGGAACCGTCAATGGCGTCCGAGAACCCCCTCTTCGCGCCAGAGACGAGGCATTTCGGGAGTCCGAGGGTCAGGCCGGGACCGTCCTCCCTCTCGGGGGACTGAGAGCCCGGGAGTCCCAGGCGGAGCTCGGTCTCTTTAAGATTGAGCGCCGGCGGGCGGGCTCCGAGCTTGGGGTCGTCCTCGGCGGAGAGGGAGGAGGACGAAGAGGAGAGCCTGTCGGAGCTCTCCATGGAGGAGATCTCCGAGAGGCCAATATAGTCGTGCTCCAAGGGCGATGTCATCAAAGCTTGCCCGTGGTTTCCAAGAGGAATTCCAGCGAACAGGAAGCGTACAGTGCGGAGAGATGGAGAATGATAGAAAGAGAAAGAGAAGAAGATGGGAGGAGGAGAAGCGGAAGGGGATATAAAAAAGTGAACTTTTTCCGAGTTGGAGCTCCGAGGGAGTGCAGATGGAGACACCCAGAGAGGAGGGGCTTATAATGGAGCAGTTTTAGAAAGTTTTGATATTTTTTATTTTTTCGATTGTTTTTCTTGGTCAGTTCTAATGGCTGATGACGTTTGGAATAACCGAATAAAATAGTGTAGAGTGGAGAGAGAGAGAGAGAGAGAGAGATCAGTTTTAGAGAGGGAAATTGGAAGAGAGGAGAATGACTTTTTTTTGGTATAATTTAATTTAGTTTTGGGGGTTGGTTGATGGAAATGTCTACCCTTTGGTGGCAAACCTACCGACACGGGACTGAAAGTTCCCGACAGGGGTTCTGATAACGTTCGTTCAGTCTATAATTTTCTCCTTTTTTTTTAATATTAAAATATCTGATAAATATCTAGTTCTTTAATTGGTGCACTCTCTGCGTGAGCATATAAATTTTTTTTTTCTTTTTTTTTTTGGCAAGAAGTCTATACTTAAAGTTAGTGTGTATGTAGGATCGCATTTATATTTTGTTTTCATTATTTTTGGTGCAAAAAAGTTCCAGCCCAACATTTCATTAGGTATATTTTTCTTGTATTTTATCTCTTTAATTTGGTTAGAGAAAAGGGATCATGTAAAATAAAGCAACACATCATCTTAGTTGGTTGAAAAATGCAGCACCACCTCTTTCTTGTTTTTCTTTAAAAAAAATAGTTAAACTAAATCATTCAGGTATAAATATATTCGTTTGAAATCAGTTAACAAGATATTAAATAAAGGATCAAAAAATTTTGTTATAGAACACTGTAACATAAATTCTGTATGTGTAGATACATAAGATGTCGTACTATTAACTTCATCCTATTTTTGCATTGTATAAGTTTTTAATTCTTGCAAGATAAAAACTAATAATTAAGTAGTATGAAGTAAAATTTGTTAGATTTTTTATTTCTAATATAAAAATATAATTTAAAAAAATAATTTAGTAAAAAAGATTAATTAATATTGCTAGATAACTATTGTCCATGCAAGGAAAAGATATATGATTAAGATCATGTAAAATAAGTGTTGGCCACGATGATCTTTTCTCAGGCTAATAATTTTTTATTTTTAGTTCAAGCATTATATTTAATTAATCAAGGTCATGCAAAAAAAAATAAATTTAAACATATCATATTGCATTATAATAATAAATATTTTTTTGCAAAAAATAAGAACAAAAAATAATAATATTAAAATAATAATTAAAAATACATAATTTTTATCCAAGATTATTTTTTCTGTTCTAGTTGAAAAAAATATTTTAAAAAATAACTATCTATTAGCAATTATTTATTGGTTCCTCAATTAGCAAAATTGAAATTTATTTCTATTAAATAATATCTATTTTCAATAAATAGCTATCTTGCCTTATCTCTTGGAACGACGTGATTTAAATAAGAATTCGAGAAAAGGATGAAATGGGACGTGATTTTGAGCGTCTTTCCCTCTCTGCCTTTTGGCGTGAGACGTCGACACAGCTTTCCAATCCTTGTCCAACCACGCCTGAATCATCCGTCATTATTGTGTTCCACAGCGTTGAACCACCGCATCGAACGGCTCGCCATCCATGCAATGCTAAGGATCTCCCTCAGTATCCAACCACCCAGACCAAGCCGCACCATCCCGTGAACACCAAGCACCATTTTGTTCCAGTATCTCCAAGCCAAGCAACCACAGTCACACGACTTGCCCTTTGTTGCCGCCAGCCTATTGGAAGTATCTGGTGTGTTTGGTGTTCGGGAAAAACACTTGATCCACGGCAAGACTCGGCAGAATCATGATCTGGATGGCACGGATCCTCGTGCATCACAAGGCTAGCGACAATGGACGGTGTTCCGCTCCTAAGTTGACGGCAGCCATTGACGGACTTTTGATCGTTCATTCCCTGACAGCCGTCGGTGACCCATCAAAAGAGATCAAGATGTGCAGGCTTGTACTAAAATAAATATTTGATAAATAAAATCTATAAAAATGAACGATTATGATTGGCAATATATATAACTACATCGTGCATACAATATAATGCACAATTTCCCAATGACAAATTCGCTTCTTTTAGCAAAAGAAGAACCATCGCGTAAAATGGAATGCAGTTAGATCTTGACCATCTAGATGGACAAGAACTATTTTGAGACTGTGAATCACACATTATCATACTTAATCATATATCTCAAAATATTATTGAATAGTTGCTTGCATGTAAAAGATCTCAATGGTCGCATGAGAGCCCTAACCCTAATCCGCATACAGATGCGGGATTTTGACAGAAGGGGGGATGTGAAGTTGGGGATTTAGATGCGAGTCACCATGGGAAAAATGGTCAGCCTTTCAAGCATCAAAGACCCCCCCCCCACCTATCCGTACCCAAAAAAATCAATCCCCTACGCTATGTAGAACCCCAATATTTTGGCCCTTTGTTTGGCTGAGTTAATTGAGATTGACCTGTACTTATTTGTTTTTAGTCCACGCAGATTTAAAATTCTATTTTTATCCTCTAATTGTGATAAATATTTTATATTTCATATCTTATATTGTGCATACTTACATATGATTATATACAAAACAAATATAGCTGCATATATAACACATCAAAATCGTATGAGGGGGTAAACATAAAATGGCAATGAAATACATCATTTATGATTTATTAAAAAAAAATGGATATTTACATGTAAGCCAATTTTCTTATCCCATCGATGAGCAGTATGGGATCGCCTTGTCGGATGCAGCCATTTACGGCCAGCACTTGTCTTGATATCAAACAAGATGGCCTACGGAATGGACCAGAACACTAACTCCAATTAGATTCGGTTGTTTTTCTAACTCAAAACATTGTCTTTTGTTCGATACAAGACAACTTGGTGGCTCCCCGCGTCCACTTATGAGCAAAATAGTAGAGATGCGATGCCCCGTGCGGGGTCAAAGACCCGGACACAATGGTAGACCCAACGCAACGCGATACGTGTAACGCGTAACACGTGGCAAAGGGCTACCATCCATGGTCCTTGTTTTTTGTTCGGCGACGGTACATGGTACGTGGCAACAGATGGGGTTACCGTAGACTTCGGTGGACCACCCCGTCCAGTTGCCATCCGTGCAGCGAGGTCCATTGGAGCCGGTAGGGAACAAAGTTCCGTCCGGGATCGAGTCAACAGCATTCAGCCTTATCTCACAACGCCCTAATCGTGGGGTAGAAACACTTGCACGTACGGACCGAAGTTGATCTGCACTGTTTTGACGGTCGTAAGTGTGGTTGGACGGAATCTAAATGGGTCCTTATGCCAAACTTTCAAAAATTATAATCTAAACGTAGAATATTTAAATAAGATAATTTTATGTTGATCGAATAATTTTTTGATATATAATATGGCGCTACCCTCTATGCAATTAGGAACTGAATCTAAATTTTATTATTTGGATTTTAAAAAAAAACAATCAAACTGAAATTTCTTTCGACGTAGAAAGAATTAATACGATGATATGAGATAAAATTGATGTAGAAATCAAATTTATCTCCTATAGAACTTAGTTTTTTTTATATTTTTTTTATTAATCATATATATATATATTTAAAAGTATGGTTCTATTCAAATTAAAAGAAGAATCTAATTTGAAATATACAAAAATTATCTCATTACTTTAAATAAAGATTATATAACTCAATTTTTGATTATCAATGAAAAAAAAATCTAAACTTATATTCAATAATTATTTTTATCTTTTTTTCTTCAACTTTTTTGAGAGATTTGAGATGAATGGATTGAGAAAAACTTTTGTTCTTCTCAATCGAACTAGTGATATTAGTAAAAGTTATCTTTAGACCAGAAAACTTTTACGTCAACTAAAATTTAAACTTGGTCAAGTCAAAAGAAAAAAATATAAATTAGGTATTATTAAGTGCTTGCTCCAATGGTGTTACCTCTTGTTAGTTGCATGGGGAGTCAATTCTTATATGAATGGAGAGATAGGATTCGGTTTTCATTCGAGTCACTTCTCTATATGAGCATTGAAATCCACAAAAATAATCCGCATGAGGTTATCTCTTACCATCAAAAATTGATAACCAAAAGTGCATGGATAGCACCAAAACCAGCACTGACATCAAGCCAAGTAGTATCAACCCTTATTCTGATTCACTAACATGGCCTTTGCTCAGCCATGCAGTACAAACAGTATTTTAGTTAAAAAATAAGACTCAACTACATGTTTCATTATTTGCATCATCCATAGAGATGAAATTAATTTTTAATTAGATCAGATCCACCATTGAACTAGTGGGTCAATCCAACCATGAATCGAGAAGTCTATATTCTTTTTTTTTTTTCTTTTTTTGCTTGTCTCTATGTACTGTTGAATCTGATTCAATCAATAATATCTCTGAGGCTTTTATCTAATAGCATGAGATGATAGGTCTTGTGCCTTCAACCAGTGAATGAAAGAAAACCTTTTTGATGTGTGGTGCTAAAGCAATGAATACACCCTGAGTGAGTGAGGGGAGTAAAAGTTAGATGGAGGCAGATCGAAGAGGTGGAGACACTATCACTCTACCTGGACACCAGAGAGAGAGAGGAGGTGAGGAAGTGGTGGTAGGCCTTCATTTAGTTTTCCCAATGGAAACCACCGACTAGAATCAGAGCTAGAACACCAAAAGAATCCACCACCAAAAGCTTTGAAAAAGGCGAAGATACGACAGCCAAGTGCGAAGGCATTAAGACTGGTCCAAAACTCTCCGATGCACGATAAGATTAAAAGTGCCTCCCATTATCATGACACACGATGCATCACATCCCTTCTCATGTTAGAAGACCTGCCCAAATTAATCTTCTCCTCAGGCTGTTACTCAAATAGTTGAATAGCCCAAAACCTGCCACGACCATGATCGACAAGCTTCGGTCCACCTATTTTTCGCGTGTCAACTAGTTGAATTATTTTTTACCACTCTTTCCTATCACCAGCTAAATTTGCAAGCGGAGATCCTCTACGTTGGGTGTCCTGCATCACAAAGAATTCGTCCACTCCTCGATGGCCGTCACGTCCTTTCATCATGGAAACATTAAATATTCAAGGACGACGTGTCATGCATGAAATGCTGCCATGTCTTTTAATAGCCCTCGATCGATGATATGGAGGCCATCAAGAGATGTACGATTCTCCACGATATAAAACATGTACCATAAAAGATCCGAACCCTACTTTTATAACCGTGACACCCAATTTTCTCAATAATTGGGGCACTTCACTTAATCCACCATTCACTTGCATGGCATATATGCTATTCCTAATATAATTGACCAGGTGACATTCGCATGTAGAACAAACATGTCCCACGTCCCCGTCCATCCGGCAAGATCCGAAGCTCAAGCCTGCCGGCAAGTAGTTGGTTGAGACTTGAAATCGGCAGCAGCCATCAGAAAGAAACCTGACACACGGGCCCTGCGCGACCACAGCAGGGAAACACATAAAAAGAACCCGTCGGTATCTTCAAACAGTCCATGTCGATCCGTGTTCTTGGGTGGCGGTCGTAATTGGCAGGATCGGTGAGAACGAAGAAGTCGTGGTAGGAGTGATCAGGTTTCAGCGTCCATGAAATCAAGAGCTCTGATCCATGACGCGTCTCCATCTTAGGACTTCTTTAGTCAACACAAGGCAAGTCCTGGTGCTGCGTGAGTCGCGTGGGGCGCAGAGAGTAGGAGGATGCCTTCACCTCCATCAACTTTGGTGCCTGAGGGCATGTGCACTGTTGTACTACTTTTCAGTAATTCCTGGCTTGCGCTTTTCTTTGCTCCCATGTGTTCTTGCCATTGTCACGGTCCAATTCCAACATCAATGTGGAGACAACACATATACATCCACCACCGAAGGTTGGCTCGCTGTCAACACTGAGCAGACAAACTCCTGAAAGATTCTACCGAAAGAAACGAGGAGTATGGTGTAAAAAGGCACCACTGAAGGTGGACATTCCCACCATTTCTTCCCCCCCCTCGCCTTTTTTTCCTCCCCTCGGTTCTGTTTATTCCAAGGGCAATGTTGCAGAAGGTAGAAGGCAATCAGTGCGACAACGCTGCAAAAACTGAAATCCTTGCATTTGAATGAACCTAGAGACTACAGGGTAAAACATCGACAATTTCCAGGATTATATATATATACATACATATATTATTTTCAACATAAAATGTAATGTTTATGAGGAATAAAGGTCATGAAGAAAGGGTCCAATTGGAAACTGGCTATGCCAATGAATTGTAACGGTGGCTTGATAAGAGATTGGAGATTCACCATGGTTCCACTTTTCACCTTTCTTTTACTTATGGTGAAAATGTCTTTTACACGAAGGGATGTTCCGTTCAAGCTTCCAATCTAAGATGTGAAGTAAATTGTCGTTTGATTCCGTGGTTTTTTATATTTTTCCACTGTTCCATCAATTTCTTTGTGACCGATGGCAACCTTAGTGGGTCGTACGCAGAAAGTGTATAAATAGAAGGGACAGGGGAGGGACCATATTTTTCATTTTGTGAAAAATGATAATATCTTTAATTTCTGCTGTGGTACCCTGTTTGTTTCAAACTTAGCCTTATAATAGCTTTAACGTTACAAGGATTTGAACCCAGCCAGAACTACAGTGACAGCGATGTGACATATTATTTCAAGATGATGTACCCTGTTTATTTCAAACTTAACTCTATGATGGCTTTGGCATCATAAGGATTCGTACCCAGCCCAGAACTACAGTGACACAGTGATATATGAGCATAATATGACACACTACTCCATATTATTTCAAGATGATCGATGATTATAAAATCGCATCCCGCTGTGGCAATTAAAGACTTGGAATTGTTGGCTGATGAATGGATCAAGCTCATGCACGAGAAAACCTTTTGATAAGTCCAGCTGTTCGATAGCATACATCCCACATCCGAAGTGATGAAACAACTCATCCTTCTTCAAGGATTCAATGCGTCATTTTTGTTACATAAAAAGGGTTCAATGCATAATCACATATGAGAACGTTATGGAGTGAATGGTCCAAAGATTTGGTTCATGATCGGAATCGAAATCGAAATGGATTGGGATCGAAATCAGAGTAATCTAACCCTTTAAAGTGATTGATTCGTGGTCGAAATCAAAATCAGAATAAAAATTTAAATTCATAGAAAAGAATGAAAATTGAATTTTGGATAGATTAGGCCATTTCCATTTCATCCTGAAATCGAAATAAGAATGGGACTCCTCTCAACTAAGTGATTGAAATGGGAGTCATCCATTTTCATTCTAATTTCGAATCCCTACTCCCTTCAACCAAGTACCCCCTAAACGTATGGATAAAATGGATGCACACCAGCTCTTGAGGACTTCTCTGCTAAGCAAGTACACAAGATTTTCTTCAATTGGTCAGGCCAATCATCCATTTTTTTTTTTTTTTTAATGTCTATATGTCCATAAGAAATTTGTCCTCATTAATTTTCAGATAATATCCAAAATTTAGCAACCTGAGTTCTAGTTGCAGAAAGTTTTAGAAATGTCATGTAGTCAAACTACAGATGAGCATGGGCCGACTTTAGACAAAGAACGTGTCAAATTGTAAATAACTCTGGCCCGGAACCTAACTAAAAATGTGAATAGTGCCCGGCCCCATGGTTAGCTCCACGTCCAACATTTCGTTGTACTAATTCAACTCTGCACATCCAAAACAACCTTTAATAAGAAGAAAAGAAAAGAACAAATAATATATATATATAACCATCTAAGATAAGGCCTGTTGGGAACTATATTTGATGCTATGATCCCGTTGTATTTGATCAAGTTGAGATGATGAATGCATCCTGAAGATAGAGAAGCAAAAGAAAAAGGAATAAAATGGAATTTGACCCCCTCATCCCCAGGGGATTGGTTAAGTCACATCGACTCGGTGGCTATTACTCTTGCAAGCTCAACAAGCAATTCATATTGTGGTCTATCTGCATTCTTATCTTGTTGAGGCGACTAGTGTGCATTTCAAAGGTGCAAGAAGCAATAGCCAAGATACCAACATGTTTCCTGATCTACAAAAAGGATTGGACATAGGATGCCAAAAACTTAAGGCCTAACAGTCTATCGGCTTCTATACTTCTTATTTATAGGACATGGAAAGATATACATGATCACGAACTTGTTTATTATATAATGCTTAAATTTTTTTTGTAGCTGGCAAATGGTGCCGCTGACTACATTACAGCCTTTATTGTAGAGCATCGTGGATTGATGCACAAACAGCTTCAGAACTGCTTCAGGACGCTTTACTTTTTGATCTTTCGCATGTTCGGAATGTGCGAATGCTTCGTCTTAACCCTCCCACCCCCCAAAAAAAAGGAAAAAAAAAAAAAGAAAAGGGAAAGCTTCTTTGAGCTAATGAAACTACCATACTATAGCTAAAAGGGTAGAGACAGTGGTTTGTAAAATTTATTCAGTAACTATATATGGTATTGACTAGATGCTTGCCATGTGTCAAGTCTTCGGGATCATAAAGGAAAAATAGAAAGCAAGACGCATGCATACAAATTACACAAGCATTCATGAACTATAGAATGGTTTAACGCCCTTTGTAAATGGTGATTTTTATAAAGAAAGAAGATGCTGACTAACAGATTTGAATGATTAGAAAATAACATTGTAACCGTAACATTATCGCTAATATAAAGAAGCACCACTACGATTCAATTGTTTGGTAAGTTATGGATTTTTTTATAATTACAGAACTTTTGAAGGTCATGCTCAAAGCTATTGATTAAAAAATGAAAGTCGATGGTATAATGTGCGGATATTTTCCAGGGGATTTTGGATGCTCGGGGAAGAGCAGAACAACGAGATGCAGCAGGATAGGTTGGAACTGGACCGCTGGATTGGACCGGCTCTCTATCGGGCTTTGGGTTTGGACCAGAATGATTCGGGCTATGATAAGAGCCTAACAAAAGTTGGAAGCCCGATTCGAATGTTCTCTCTTTTCCGAACCCTCCAGGAGCCATCCCGGGCGGACTCGATCTTTCCGGAATAACCCGGGAACGGGGTTGTATCTTTTGCGCGAGAAGGGACTCACCTTCCTTCGTGGATTGCGCAACCGTCGCTTCGAAATATGTGCAGGATGATGAACAAAGGGGTTTTAACTGCTTCAAGAACTGTGTCGGGTGCAATCCAACGAACGAACGTCGCTGCCAAAAAAAAAAACAAAACATTGAATCATCCTTTTACACTAAAAATCTTAATTGACATATTTAAATATAACAATCAAATTATTAATAATATATCATCAAATTTTTAAAATATTTTTAAATTAAATTTATTAAACATCATATTCACATACAAAATATAAATATATATATTATAAATATATATATAAATATATATTATATATTATATTTTAATATATATTATAATATATTATTATAACATAATATAATATAATATAATATTATTATTATAATATTATATAACATAATATTATATTATGTTATAATACTATTATAATATCATATAATATTATATTAAATAATATTATTATATTATATATATTATATTATATATATTGTTATTATATAATATTATATTATATTACATAATATTATCATATATTATAATATTATAATAAAATATCATTATAATAATATATTATAATGATAGTATATAATATTATATTATGCTATAATATTATTATTATAATATAATATAATAATATTATAATATAAAATTATAATATTATATTATATATTATATTTATAATATAAATATATATTATATATTATGTATAATATATTATATTTTAGCATATATTTATATTTATATTATATTCTCTTTCTTTGATGAGGATATTTTCGTCCAAATATATTATTATTAAATTATCAAATATTTGGATAGCCATCCTTTCTATTAACAATCTAAATTATCTCATATCTGACGATCTGGAATAGCAACTTAAAAAATACATCAAACATGATAATTTAGTGGAATTTTTTTAAGTTATCAGCAATTTGAATAGATTGCTGGCTACCAAAAAATTCATCTTTTTTTGAATAAAAAATTTATATATTTTAAAAATAAATATTTTTAGATAATATTTAGATAAAAATTATTTAAAATTTATTATTTATATTATTTATATTATTATTATTTAGATAAATTATTAAAATTTATTTAAATTTTTATAAATTTTTTATATTTTTTAAATTTTAAAAAATAGATAGCTTAGTTATCCAACATTGAATGACGGAATATTAGAAATGGGGATGGGATATTTTAGAAATAAAATTAAATATGAAAGAAATAATTTAGTTGGTTGAATAATTTTTTTATTTTATAAATAAATATTATTTAAATAATAATAATTTTTTATTTTAAAAATATAAAAATATTAATATATTAATTAATAAAAAATAAATTAATTTTTTTATAATATTTATGCGTAAAGATAGCATCGACGATGATGACGAAGTGGGGTTGGTCCCGTATGTCTAATTAAAATCGGAAGGTCCCGATTCTCTACATCGCCGCACACTGAATTCAAACCCAGTAACGGCCAAATCAAGTCAAAACCATCGAAGTTGAAAACGGGCCCATTTAGGTGAGACGCCCGATAGAGATATGGTCGGCAATAATTTAACGATACAATTCATTCGATAATGCAATAAAAAAATCTCTTGGTGGTGACCGGAGGTTAGAAACGAATATTAATATATTTATACCTGACAAGAGATATCAGATTTTTATTTATTTTTAATAGATACAGATATAAATTAAATAATAAAATAAAATATAAATTTAGATATAAATTAAATAATTAAATTTTATGTTCATAAAATTTAAAAATATTAAATAAATAATAAATTAAATTAATAATATATTATTCTGATATTTTTTAAAAAATTATGAAAGCTTAAATTTTATCAATATTAAAATAAATTTGAATATAAAAATTAATCCAATCCGTATGATGCAGACCACTTTCGTCCCTGCTGGGCGCCACTTTCCCTGTCGCTGTCGTCGGCTCCGCCTCCTTTCTGTGACGCTGGACGGGTGGAAACATTTCGCTGAGCGATCCACGGAGGAGCACCGATTCGAGGCATGGAGGGCTGGGAGGGGACTGGAGCTCAGATCTCCATTCGAGACCGGCGGTGAGCTGCGTGCTGAATCGTCTCTGTATCGTTCTGCAAATCTCTTTGTTCTCTTTTTGGTTGTCGATTTTGAATCCAAGGGAAAAGGGTCCCCCCTCCCCTGTTTTAGTGTGATTTGATGTGGCTTTTGTTTTTCTGAGGTGATTTAGTCGGGGATTGGTTTTTGTTTGAGATCCCAAGTGGTTAGGCTCGACTGCTTTGCTTTCTGAGCTAAGACTCTGGAGGATTTTTACCTATTCTTGTTTGAATCTCTTCTGGACGTTTTGTTGGATTAATTTGGAGCCAAGGGAGGAACGAGAGGAGAACGGGATGCCTAATTTTGGATTTTTTAGTTCGAAAGCTTTTGGATTTGTGATTTTTGTAGCTCTGGAGTTCATGAGTAGCATCAGCTAATACGGAGTGGATGTAGGATGGTGCGTGAATGGGATTTCCTTCGAAACAATGCGCTGTATTGGAAGTCGGTCTGTAGTGAATGAATAAATGTTGGCGAAGGAATGCTTAACCAAGATTAGTGGTACTAAAATGTGGGTTTATCTGATTATGTTTGGGAGTTCCATTTGGAATCTTACTAAAGCTTAGCTGTTCAATGTGTGGTCTAAGTGACACATTCATGGAGTTGTGATTAGCTCTTCTGTGGATTAGTGGTTCGGGTGTTTCTTTTTGAAGGCAGCGGATTGATCCTGGAAGAGTTTCCATGTTAGTTGGTTGATATAAAGAATGGCATCATTTAGAAGAAGTATGTCTATGGTGCAGCAAGATGGTGTGGGAGTATTTTCTATTATAAGGTTTTGTACCAGTGGCAGGTGCCAACTGTTTGATTTGATTTGAACGTTGTTATTATTCAACTTTTTGAAAGTAGTAACAGCTTGTTTGAAAGGAAACGGTTTGTTTGAAAGAAAAAAGTCACGTCTTTTGATTTTAAACGCTAGTAATGGCTGGTTTGAAATGAGAATTTACACCTTTTGGTCTCTATAAAAAGAGTGTAGAGAGTTCTTATGGGTTATCTTTTTCTTCCTCTCTCAATTCTTATATCTTTCTTTATGTACTCTCTTATTTTCTTGGGCAATAAAATATAGTTTTGGTTCTTGGATTCACTTGGGAGTGCACCTAAGTAGATTCCAAATTGGAGCATTGTATCCTGGGGAAAGGATTTCCAAAGTCCCATTTGCATCATGGTGGGGAAAATCACTTTCTTTAAAGAAAGAGCCTTGCTCCACCAATTTTGTTTTTGGCATTTCATTACTTCTTGATTTCTTCATCAACTACAACAATTTTAAAGAAAGTGATTATTCATGATGGAGGCTAACATGATCAAGTATTCAATTTATGAGATCGAGAAGCTTGCAAGGTTCGATGGCATGAACTACAAAATATGGAAATCGAAGATCTTCTTCCAAATTACACTTCTCAAAGTTGCACACGTATTGTCCATGGCGTACCCTGTTGGAGATGCACCTGGAGGAGAATTCATGTCGGAACAAAAGCAATGGCTCGAGGATGATTGTATTTGTCGCTTCACTCTTCTTAATGCTATGTCCACTAGAGGTGGGCATCAGGCCAGGCTGCCCATGGGCCGGGCCGGGCCGGCACGGCCCGCTTAGTACTGTAGCGGGCCGTGCCATGGCACAGCCCAAAATAGAGGGCCAGACTGGGCTGGGGTTTGGTGGCACGCGACCCAGGCCCAGCACGGCCCTCCAAGGCCTGGACTGGCATGGCCTGTCAGGCCAAGCACGGCACGGCCCATTTGGCATGCTATAGCCTCTTTAAAATTTTTATTTTAAAAAATAATTTTTATAAAATAAATTAAGTTGGTGGATAAATAAAAAAATATAAGATATTAAAATTTTTTTGTAAAAATAAAAACCACCTTGTAATGTTGGAGGGTTTGGCATGGATCCCTACCAGTTTATTAATATAAATTAAAATTATACAAAAGATGGAGGGGCTAGGCCTAACCTTCAGAATACAAAGAAAGAGAACCGATAAGAAAATAAAGGTGACTCACCTCAATAAATAAAAAGTAAAAATGTATAATTTTTAAAAATTAAGAATTAAAAATAAATCTTACTAATTATTTGTTATATTTGTGTCGTCCTCATCATCAGATCCAGTATCATGTCCTCCTTTGTCCTAAAGTCTCGCCTTCGTATCCGGCCAATCTTTGAAGTAGAGCAGCATCTTAATTGTCTTGCTCGTCATCCTGCTTCTCTTTTCATCCAAAACGTGCCGACCTATACTGAAGGCTGATTTCGATACTTTCGTGGACATCGGCATGGCTAAAATGTCACGTGCAATTGCAGATATAACAGGATATTGATTTTTTACATTCTTCTATCAGGCCAACACATCAAGATTTTCTATTTGATTTTCATCTAATGCAGAAGATATATCATTTGATAAATAAAATTTTAATTCATTACTTAAAGATAAAGAAGATGCAGATGAAGAAGATGCATGTGAATGTCTCATATGTGCAAGAAATGAAAAAACAGATGATGAACGAGAGGTACTAAAAGTTGATTGTGAAGATGATATGGACTGTCTAGATTCACGAAGTTTTTCATCATATAATACAAAAATATCATGAAGTAGTTGAGTTACCTCAGCTTTAGATTCTTCAGAATCATGATTCATATATCTATCAATTTCATCAAGTAAAATATATACGTCACTTAATTTGATCCGTGGATCAAATATAGCAGCTAAGTTATGCATGGGACATACCATATCCCAATACTGATTTCATTTTCTTTCCATTTCATAAATAATAGACATTAAAACATCATCAAATCTATATTGTGCAAATTGACCACAAATTATATATGCTTGTTATAAAAATGCACAAGAGGTTGGAAAATAAACACCAGAAAGAGTATTTGTAGCATTATAAAAACTAACTAAAAAATCTTCTAAAATTTTTTCTTTTTTTCAATCATTTTCAGTCAAAATAAATCCTAATCCACAATCATTTATATATGCATTTAATAAATTTTTATATGGATATGCATCATGAATCATCATATATGTAGAGTTCCAACGGATAACTACATCAAGTTTAAATTTTTTTAAATATTTACCATGGTCTAAATATAATTGTTTAAATTCTTGCAATCGTGCTTTTGAAGCATGAATAAAAGATACCGCATTCCTAATTTTTGTAATTATATCTTGAACCATGCGCATTCTAGCTTGAACAGAAAGATTCAAAATATGACATGCACATCTAATATGAAATAATTTTTCATTAACAATGGGATGAAAAGAGTCTTTCAATAATTGAATAGCTACATTATTATTAGATGCATTATCAAATATTACAGACATAATTTTGTTACTAATACCATATCTAGCTGCAGTTTGATAAATAACATTAGAAATTTATTGGCCAGAATGGGGATAATCAAAAGAATAAAAAGTAAGAATACGCTTATTTAATTGTCAATCATTATCTATGTAATGAGCAGTAACAGAAATAAAACACATACTACCTATAGATGCAGTTCATATATCAGAAGTTAATGATACTTTTTCATTTAAAGCAGAAAGATTATCAATTAAATCATGCTTCATTGCTAAATAATTTGTCATAGCTACTCTTCTAAATGTATGTCTACCGGTTCTTCTATAAGCGGATTGTAAAGCTAATTGAATATATTCTTCAAAATTGAAAGATTCACATAAGCTAAAGGGTAATTCATTTCTAACTATCCATTTTACAAGTGCCTTTCTTTGATTTTCATGATTATAGACAAAAATTCCAACAAGAGCATCCCCTTGTGTATCAAGAGTGCTTTGAAGACAAGAATCATTTATCCTATGAGACTCTTGATGTCTCTTCAAATGGCCAGTTCCTCTAGTACTGGCATAACTATATAATTTGGCATATTTTTTATATTTTGCCTTATAGACTTCATCTATCAAAATTCTATCGAAATCATTCCACACAGTGCTAGTCCTCTTACGGGAAGAGGATCCAGCTTCCTCAGAAGGGGCTTCAGAGGGAGTAGAAAGAGTTTCTTCCTCCTCCAAAATAGGAAGAGAAATGCCAGCATGCCCAGCGGCGTCGGCTATACTCTCATCATCATAACTTGCTATCTAAACTAAATAAATGTAAAAAAATAAAAACTAACCAGTAACCAGTAAAAAAAAATAAATTGTAGAGCTAAAGAGGAAGAAGAGGTGGAGCTGAGACTAGAGAATTGGAAAGCCGGAGGAGGAGGGCCGGGCTATCGGAGCTCGAAGAGCTGGAGAGCTAGATTTGTAGAGCTGCCCTTGAACTACGACCTCCAAAAGAGAGATGCTTCCTCCTCTTGTATGACTCTTGAATTGCTAAACTATAATTGCTACGTACTAAATATTTAATGGAAGTGAGAAGAATTGCTAGAAGAGAGAACAAATAGAAGTAGGAAGATTAAAGAGAGAGAGAATTGGTTTGATGAATTGATATGGTGAGAATGAAAGAGGAAGGCTCTATTTATAGAAGTCCTAAATTTTCATTTTTCCAAAATACCCCTCAATCTAGTCGTTATTTGGCTGTTGAAGGGGTTGAAATGGTAAAAACAAGAAAACTAGCCGTTTTAACCCTTAAAAAATAAAAAAATATTCAGTTTTAGCCATTACGAGCCGGGCCAGGCATGGCCCGTTTAGGGCCGTTACAAGCCGTGCCAGGCACAGCCCGTTTGGAGCCGTTGCGGGCCATGCCTGGCATGGCTCGTTAAGGCTAAAAAAAAGAAAAAAGGGCATGACGGGCCAATGGGCCGTGCCAGGCCCGGCCCGCCAATTCCTGGGCGTAGGGTTGTGCCGAGTGGGGCTTTTATGCTTGCCGTGCCGTGCTGGCACGGCCCACTACAGTACCAGGCCCGTTGGGCCTGGCTTGGGCCGGGCTGGGCCAGGCACGGCCCGATGCCCATGTCTAATGTCCATGGATCTTTTCAAGCTCTACCATAATTTTCTGACTTCGGCGGATTTATGGAATGCACTTGAAGTGAAGTATGTGAATGAAGATGCTGGCAACTGCTCTTTCTTGATTAACAAGTATGTCGATTTCAAGATGGTTGATACCAAACTTATTCTCGAGCAAATAAATGAGCTTCAATCTCTTGTTCAACAAATTGGTGATAGTGAGAAAGCTATTTTTGAGGCTTTTCAAGTTTCCAATATTATTGGTAAACTCCCACCTTCGTGGAAGGAGTACCAAAGAGTATTAAAGCATAAAAGCAAAGTCCCCACTTTGAATCAATTGATTCAATATATTTAGATTGAAGATGAGGCTCGAAGAAGAGACATGCTTGAAAATCAAGATAAGAACGACAAAATTCTTAATGTGGAAAAGCTAGCATCTTATTTTTCTCAGTTTCATTCTTTTAAGAAGTCTCACAATGGAAATAAGAATATTCCTAAGCCCAAGAAGAATTTCTAAAAGAAAGGAAGAAGCAGGGTCCGTGCTATGTTTGTGGCAATTCAGGACATCTTGCTTTTCAGTGCCGCCACTGCAAAGGTCAAAAGCCACATGAGACAAATGTAGTGGAAGAGAATGCCATGGTTGCGATGATCACTGAGATTTTGATGGTCAATGTTGATGATGGTTGGTGGATTGACTCCGGTGCCACTTGCCATGTGACTCCTTATAGGAGTGTATTCAAAACCTACAAGACCACTCAAGATGAAAAATCCATATTCATGGGCAATTCTTCATCAACTACTGTGGTTGGCAAGGGAACAATGCAACTTCCACTTTTTTCTAGAAAAGTTCTCACGTTGAAGGATGTGTATCACATTCCTGGACTTAGGAAGAGTCTTATTTCTATTGTAAAATTAGATGATCATGTAGTCTTTGATTCCCACAAAGTTATTATTACTAAGAATGGAGTATTTGTGGGAAAAGGCTATGCGAAGAACAATATGTATCTTTGGAGTTTGAATAATGAAATGATTTTTTCTGCTTATATTGTTGACTCTAATGATGATATTTGGCATTATAGAGTAGGACACATTGGAAAAAAAATCATGGATAGAATGGTTAAATCTAATTTTATTCCTAATCATGTTTCTAATTTAACTACACATACTTGTGAATGTTGTGTGCAAGCCAAATTATGTAAGACATCTTTCAAATCCGTCGTTCGCTCTACTTCATTGTTAGAACTTATTCATTCTGATATATGTGATAATAAAGATCATCTAACTAGAGGTGAAAAGTGTTATTTTATAACTTTCATCGATAATTTTTCTAAATTCACATATATCTATTTGCTTAAAACCAAAGATGAGGCATTTGAAAAATTTAAGATTTTTAAAGCTGAAGTTGAAAATCAACTAGGTAAAAGAATTAAAAGGTTAAGATCAGATCATGGTGGAGAGCACTTATCTAATGATTTTATATCTTTTTGTGAATCTTATGGATTTGTTAGAGAATTAACAGCTTCTTATAGTCCTCCACAAAATGGTGTGGCTGAAAGAAAGAATAGGACTTTGCTTGAAATGGTAAATGCTATGTTAATCCATGCTAATCTACCTCTGAGTTTTTGGGGTGAAGCACTTTATACTGCCTGTTACAATATTTCTAATAGAATCTTGCATAAAAATCAAGCTAAGACACCTTATGATTTGTGGAAAAATTTGAAACCTAATTTTGGTTATTTCAAAGTTTAGGGTTGTGTTGCTTATGTTTTAGACCCATCTTTAAAAAGACCTAAATTAGGTAGTAAAGCTGTGAAATCTATTTTCTTAGGTTATGCTTCTAATAGTAAAGCATTTTGTTTTCTCAATTTGAAATCAAATTCTTTGATGCTATTTCTGCTGAATTTTTTGAGCATCTAACTATTAAGGATGCTACTCCATTAGAAATTGAAAAGAATTTGATTATTGAGTTAGATAATGCTAATCATAATGTTCCAAGTTCTTCTAATGCTAATGAACATATTATTCCAACTGATCTTATAATGAATCTAAATTAAGAAGTAAAAGGACTAGAATTGCTAAACATTTTGGTACTGACATGTTTACTTATGTCTTAGGATGATAATCTTGCTAGTTTTAATGAAGCTATGTCTTTGCCTGATGCTAATTTATGGAAACAAGCAATGGATGATGAAATGAAGTCTATTAGAGATAATGATACTTGGACTTTGACTTGTCTTCCACCTAATACTAAGACTATTGGTTGTAAATGGATTCTAACTAAGAAATTTAATATAGATGGATCCAATAATAAGTATAAAGCAAGATTAGTTGCTAAAGGTTGTCGTCAAAAGCAGGGTATTGATTATTTTGAGACATTTTCTCCTGTTACTAGAATTACTTCGATTAGAATTATGTTTGCTATTGCTTCTATTTATAATCTTGATGTGCATCAAATGGATGTTAAAACCGCTTTTTGTAATGATGAGTTAGAAGAAGAAATTTACTTAGACCAACCTGAGGGCTATGTTGTGGAAGGTAAGGAAGACAAAGTTTGTAAACTAAACAAATCTTTATATGGCCTTAAGCAAGCCCCAAGTCAATGGTTTAAGAAATTTAAACAAGCCATTAAGAGTTTTGGTTTTAAAAGTAACAAAGTAGAAGAATGTGTGTTTTCTAAAGTTACTGATTCTTATAAAATTCTTATGACCCTTTATGTTGATGATTTGTTAATTTTTGGTAGTAACACTGCATGTATTAATGAAACTAAAGAATTTTTTAATCATACATTTGATATTAAGGATATGGGTCCTATTGATGTTATGCTTGGCATGAAAATAATTAAACAAAATGGTGTTTGTGTTCTTATCCAATCTCATTATATTGAAAAGATTTTGCATAAGTTTAATTACTTTGATTGCAAACCTAGTGTTACTCCAATTGATCCTTCTTGTAAATTAGTACCTAATAAAGGAGAACCTATCAGACAAAAAGAGTATGCTAAAATTATTGGTACTTTAATGCATGTTATGAATTTTTCTAGACCTGATATCTCATATGCTATTGGTATATTGTGTAGATTTACTAATAGTCCTAGTAATAGACATTGGAAACAAGTTACTAAACTTATGAGATACTTGAAGTACATTATGAATTATGCTTTGCACTATAAATGCACAACACCAGTTTTAGAATGTTATACTGGTGCTAATTGGGCTACTGATAAATATAATTTTAAGTCTACTAGTGGCTGGTTATTTACTCTTGGTGGTTGCATAATTGTTTGGTCTTCCAAGAAACAAAAATGTATTGCTTTATCTTCTATGGAAGCCGAGTATATTGCTATGGCAGAAGCAGGTAAAGAAATTAAATGGTTGAAAACTTTCTTGAATGGCATTCCATTTATTGATTTTCCAAGTAATGCTATTACTATCTATTGTGATAACCAAGCTAGTTAAGAATAACAAGTTGACTGGTGCTACTAAGCATGATGCCATGCAATATAATCATGTTAAAAGGCTAGTGAAAAAGGGCAAAGCTGTTCTTGAGTATATGGCAACAGAAAAAATGCTTGCAGATCCTTTAACAGAGTCTTTATCTGGTGAGGGGATTAAGAAGGTTTGGAGAGATTTGGGACTATTACCGGTTGTTTAGAGGTAATCTTGCTCGGAGCCTACTCTATAATTGAGGTGTCATCTAAAAGATATGAAAACCTCATGCATAGAGTTTAAGGGAACTCAATTAAGATTATCCTAGGAAAACCAACTAGAGGGTTGGATTTCTGGTGCATTATATTCGTGTTGAATAGTGGGAACACTAGTTGTGTGGGGATCACCATATATTCATTTAAAGTCCCATATCTAAGTAATGCACTTATACCCACATCTGAATAAGGCTGGACTTATGTCCTTAACAAACTCATAGCTTTATGTGGGGTGGTAAATGTGGTTGTGGAACGCTCTTGATGAGTTTGCAAGGATGGAGAATGTGGGCCGTTTCCAAGGGATCACCAGTAAGATCTTTGTATACTTGCTAAACTGGGATAAGCGCAGGGCCTATAATGTGCTTGCTCAAAAGGACCAAAACTCTTTCGTGTGGTATGAGCATTTGTCGCTTGACATTTAATATACTCTGAAATCAAGGTTTTATCCTTTCAGGTATATTAATGTCATTTACAATTGTTCAATCAGGGGTTCAAGGGTCATCCACCTACTGGTATATACTATACTTTACCCAACTTTATTTGTTATCATGTTTTGTATCTTACATTGTGTTTTCAATTTTTTATTAATAGAAAATAAGAGGGAAATTGTTGGAGTATTTTGTATTATAAGGTTTTGTACACTTAACAGTGGCAGGTGCCAACTGTTTGATTTGAACGTTGTTATTATTTAACTTTTTGAAAGTAGTAACAGCTTGTTTGAAAGGAAACGGTTTGTTTGAAAGGAAAAGTCACACCTTTTGATTTTAAATGCTCGTAATGGCTGGTGTGAAATGAGAATTCACATCTTTTGGTCTCTATAAAAAGAGTGTAGAGAGTTCTTACGGGTTATCTTTTTCTTCCTCCCTCAATTCTTATATCTTTCTTTACGTACTCTCTTATTTTCTTGGACAATAAAATATAGTTTTGGTTCTTGGATTCACTTGGGAGTGCACCTAAGTAGATTCCAAATTGGAGCATTGTATCCTGGGGAAAGGATTTCCAAAGTCCGATTTGCATCACAGTGGGGGAAATCACTTTCTTTAAAGAAAGAGCCTTGCTTGCCTTGCTCCACCAATTTTGTTTTTGGCATTTCATTACTTCTTGATTTCTTCGTCAACTACAACAGATGGGGCTGTGCAAAATGGTGAAGCTTGCATGGATGGCTCTCCCTCGCCCAAGTTGTCTCATTCTTGGACATAGTTGGCTCTGAGAGGGTTGCTGAATTCAATGAGTTTTCTTATGGTATCAAATAGGATGGAAGCTGCTTTTGCTGGCATGCTGATGCGAAGGTTTTCTCAGCCGGTGGAGAGGTCAAAGTTGAAGGGAATACACTGGAAGCGAGCCTCCTTCCACATATTTGTCTTTTTTATGACGGGTTTTCATTGGTTTTGCCTCATTTCTCTCTGTTGATATCTCCACGAATTTTGTGTCCAAACATCAGGCCTTTTCCTACGAGGAGGATTCAGCAGCTGAAAGTGTTGCTCACCAGAAAATTGATTCTGCAAGGGAAGAAATTCTATTGATTGATAAACCACACATTGAAAACTATACTGTGGCAAAAAGGTTCGTGAAAAATGAGTCTTACAATGCTGTGTCTGCTATACCTCCTGTTCCAGATACAGATTTAGTTCCTCAAAAGCTTTTGATAATTGTGACTCCAACATATGTTTGGCCATTTCAAGCATATTATCTAAATCGGCTGGCCCAAACATTAAGGAATGTACCACCTCCTCTGCTACGGATAGTTGTGGAGAAGTCCACGCAATCTGCTGAAACAGCAAAGATATTGAGGGGAACCGGGGTCATATACAGACATCTTGTGTGTGAGCAGAATGTCACCAACATAAAAGAAAGTGGTATTCACCAGATAAATGTTGCACTTACTCACATTGAGAAACACTATCTTGATGGTATAGTATAATTCGCAGATGATGATAGAATCTATTCAGTTGGCCTTTTTGAACAAATGCATCTAATCAGGTATTTGCATTCGTTGTGACTTTAATTGTTTATTATTCTAGACAGTGTGATGTAAGGGGAAGTGATAGCTTCTCCTTTTGTTTCTCTTTATTGTTTTCTCAATACAATTGGTTTAACTATTTCGTGTAATTAACTTTTCATTGGAACTGTGGTATTAGACAAACTTTCATTGCATCAGGATTTATGGTTAAGATAATGCAATCTTAATATTGTAAACCCTTGATATCAAATTTGTACCAGAAAGTAATGTTTATGCATTTTTGGATATGTTCATGTAAATAACTTAAATTATCATTGGTGAATGTACTGTTACTAAATAGAGCATGTCAGAGATGAGTTCTTATGTGGATGTGTGACAAAATGAAAATAAAGCTACTACTGAGTTCATAAGAGAATAAAAGTTGTGACATCTCAGCATACAGGGATAGGAAGCCTATGCAGGTGAAATGAATTTGGGTGGATGTTATCCTTTGATAAGCTTTGGTAATTGTCTTCCTTGGCACGTTCCAATTGAATGAGTGTGTTGGCAAACTCTAAGAAATTCAACCACTTTTTGGGTCATGATCTGATATCCTACTAGTCTTGAACTTATTTTGTTGTAGTGCTTATCTCGCATTTGAGCTAGATTGAGTCATACTGAAGAAAGTTTAAAGAATTTTGGAGGCTTTTTCAGAGATAACTGGAAATTGTAAACATTGCTAGATGAAGGTTGGAGGTTCAGAATGACATGTAGGAATTGGTTTGGCAAGCATTCCACTTAGCTTTGGATATATATTGTTGATCTACATCATGGACAAGTGGTTATGCAAATCCATTTATTGTAGACTCTCAAATTATGAAGTAATTAATGTGAAAAATTATTGATTATCTGGATTGTGTTCTGCTTGAAGTTTTGGATTTTTGATGTGATAGTATAGATTGGTGCTTTAACCATAGCAAAATGGATCATGATAGAAAATGGATTTGGGTTGGGCAGCCATGATGGGCCAACATGGCCCAGCCTATTTCTATCAAAATTGCCAAAAGGCAGCTATATTTGTAACCTCCTACTCCTATGAAAAAAAACTAATGTCGTTTTTTTTTAAAAAAAGAGAGAAAACTACTCTTTGAGATATCCTCCGAAGAAAGAACTATTTTTTGAATAAAACTCTTTGAAGAAAAGATAGATCGATACAGTAGTATTTAGCATGTAGAAAATGTTGTTTTTCATTTGTAATTGCAACTGGGACTAGCCGGTAGAACAATCTGATCCGGGATTTGAAAGCGATAGAAGAAACCCATAAGTATGAATTTAATTTTTGATTCCCAACATTGGAATCAGAGCATGTTAGGATTGTTCTCTGGCATGATTAACACGTGCATGTTTTCTAAGGTATACTTGATTTGTATTTTGTAATTTCTATAGAAATTTGCAGTTAAGGACTTTTGTAGTACAAAATTGATATATGATGATATATAAAGAATTAGACCATGAAATTTTATATGCATATAGTTCTTAATGAGTGTAATGTTCCTGCAAAATTTCATGATTATTGCAATTTTATTTGGTGAGAAATCATTGTTCGAAATTTTTTGAAACATAATTTTCAGGGCAAACTACATTCAGTACAATAATAGTTAAGTCCCAAAATTTGTATGGTTAGATAGAGCATTGAACAAGCTTTAATTTGGTACATGGCTTGTAAAATTTGGATGTCTATAAAAAACGAACCATCGAAAGATGTTTCAGGGACTAGACTGTTTTTTAAAAATAACAAAAATTGGGGTTTTCTAAGGTTGAAGAAGATCCTGTAGCGGCCATTGTCCACGCCCTTCAGGACCAGAGCCCATATCAGCTAAATTGTTGCCATGTTTCTGAATTAAAATAAGTAAATAAATAAATATATTTAAATATAATTGAAGTAGAATAGCAAAGATCTTATGTCTAGTCTTGTATCTTGATATTTGGGTGCTTATATCATTTTTTTCCTAATATTTTATTTTTTTATTATTTGTTATAGGAAATGATAATTATGTACAAATGTCCTATAGCCATAAGAACACCAGAGCAACAGGCATGGGTTAGGAAAATGGTGAGGCAATTGAATGAATATAGGATGGAACCCAATGTTGACATGATTCAGTATGTTAAGACGGTCAATGAAAAGATACAAAATATTATTTTTTGCAGGATATATTTTGAAAGAGGATCAAAGATTCTCAGCATTACTAGCTACTCTATCTAAACTTTGGCAACAACTGTTAGATTATATTTGGGGACCACCTAGACCATATAAAACATGTTCTTTGTTAGTAAAAGCTTTTGTGGAAGAATACATTAAAAGGAATATCACCAGATCAGCAGCTCTCTCATTAAGCTCTAATTTCTGCCTTCATTGGCATGTTGTCTTAGTCATTTCATGCCTATGAAAAGGCAATTATATTTATAACCTTCCACTCCTACGAGAAAAAACTAAAATTATGTTTTTAAAAAAAGAGAAAACTACTCTTTGAGATATCCTCCGAAGAAAGAACTTTTTTGAGATATCCTCCAAAGAAATAACTTCTCCTTGAATAAAACTCTCTAAAGAGAAGATAGATCTGTACAGAAGCATTTAGCCTGTGGAAAAGGTTGTTTTCCATTTGTGATTGCAACTGGGACTAGTCGGTGATATGGAGTTTGATAGTGATAGAAGAAACCCAAAAGTATGAATTCCCAACATATCACTATGAAGATATCCCCTTGCATATGATGAAAGTGCTAGGTGGGAGTGGTTTAGAATGGTAACCCTTCAAATGAACCTTTAGGATGTGAAGGTGGAGAAATGTGCTTATATTCTTTCACTATTTAGTGAAGATCACTTATTGTATAATTTGGAGAATATGATTTAAATAATCAGTACACCAGAGGCCTTTATTCATAGCAACCAGCTAACGTTTCATATATAAGATAGATTTCTTAATCATACTCTTATCTATGTTTAGAATCAGGATAAATTATGGGAACACTCCCTCAACTTTAGCCCAATTTTACTTACAGCTTGTCGACTTTCAAAAATGTCAAACTAGTTCTTCAAATTTTCAAGATGTTCTAAAGTAGTCTTACTGTTTATCTCCGTTAATAGAGTAATATCACATGATCATCACATGATACCATCATTTTAACAAATGATCAAACTACTTTTATCTCCATCTCCTCCCTCATCTTTGATTGCTTCCCTTCTCCACCTCCATCTCCAACGTCCCTCCTCCCTCCTCCCCTTCCTCTTCATCCCCTTCTCCTCCTCATCATCCTCCTCCTCCAAGTTTGCCTATAAGTCCCTCCCCTCCCCCCCCTGACGGCTTCCTCTACCTCTGTCCATTTCTCATTGGTGACCCCTCCTTCCTCCTCCTCCCCTTTCTCCTCACCTGCTTCTCCTTCTCCTCCTCCAAGTCTGCCCATAAGTCCTCCCCATCTACGGCACCTTCATCCACCTCCGCCCATTACTCGTTGGTTACCCCTCCTTCCCCTCCTCCCTTTCCTCACTGATTTTTCCTCCTCCTTCAAGCCCACTCATGAGCCCTCCCTCTCCACAACAACTCTCTCCATCTTCATCCCTTCCTTGTTGGTGACTCTTTTCCTCCTCCCCTTCCTCCTTATCTACTTCTTCTCATCTTTCTCCTCCTCTAAGTTTGTCTATGAGCCCTCCCCTCCATCGCCGCCCATTCCTCACCGGCGATCCCTCCTTCCCGCTTCTCTTTCTTCACACCTACTTCTCCTTGCTAAGCCTACTTATGAGCCCCCTCTCCATGATGGCTCCGTCCACCTCCATCCTTTCCTTGCTGGCAATTCCTCCTTCTTCCTCTCCTTTCTCCTTATTCATTTCTTCTCCTCGTCATCCTCCTCCAAGCCTGTCCATGAGCTTTTCCCCTTCGCAGCGACTTCCTTCACTTTCATCTCTTTCTCACTGGCGATCTCTCCTTTCCCCTCCCCTTCCTCCTCATTCCTTCTCCTTCAAGCCAACCCATGAGACTTTCAACACCGCCCTCTCTCTATACTGACCTCCGCAACCCCATCCTCTACAGTAGCTTCCTCCACCTCCACCCCTTCCTTATTGGCGATCCCTCCTATACGAGTAAGGGGTATTTTTGTCTATTGAAATAAAAAAGCTAATACCATTTGTTGGTAAGTGAACAGCATGATCAATTTGTAACATCTCAAAAATCTAAAAGACTAGTTTGACACTTTTTAAAGTCAAGGAGGTGTAAGTAAAATTGGATTGAAGTTCAGAGGATATTCCTATAATTTATTTTTAGAATAACGGAGTCTTGTTAAGGTTAGACCTTATTTGTTGGTTTTGCGATATTGTAAAAAGTCAATATGCAATGGCTTGTAATCCCTCCTTTTTGTATGTTAAAGTGGTGGATGGGAAGCAACAAATAACTTCCTTGTTCATTATGAGGCAGCAAGACAGGATTGTCCTATTGCTTGGCAGGTGGAGAATGGTGTGCCTGATGTGTTCTTGAAAGTCATGATGTGGTGGCACAATCATGATGATTAAATTTCTGGACCACATTAGAGCAATCCTGAGATACGCTAAAGAAAATAAACAGCATTTGTTATGGAGTGAGTTGTTTACCAGTGGATATAATTCCTGAGTCAATTTGCCTTAGGGAGTTGCCATTTTGGTTGGTCATTTATAACAGTTCTTGGATGCCATTGTAGGGTGATAAGCTAATGGTGGAGGTTGGAAGGATCTTAAGAACGTCTAAAACCTGAATCCTGGAGTGGTAGTTCAGCAAGAAAACAAAAGAAACTTGGTGTCTTAATGTAAAGAGGTTATTTGTGGATCGGTTCTTGAGAGGGTTCAGAGCAATACTGTGATGGTGGACATGCAATATTTTAAAGAGGCCACTTCCCCTTCTCTTTATCAGAGATTGGATTATGTTTGCACAGAAACTGAAAGTTGTTTTTCTCCCTTTCACTTTCATTTTTTTTTAGGCAGTGTTCAAGGGAAATTGCATGGAGAAAGTGATGAATAAGATTCTTATAAGTATTAAAAGATATTTTCTTCTTTTTCACTTTTCTTTATAATGACATATCCCATAAAGGCAGGATCTCTCACTATATGCTACAATAATCTTAAAAGATCTGTCAGCTGTTGTCATGTAGCTTTTCATCCAAGTTTTGATGCTCCCTCCTTGTGTAGGTGGTTCATAGTTTATTTTCATGCTAGCCAGCTTGGAGGTAGGATAGGAGACTAAGAGTGAGACACCCCTCCTGAACACCAAACCTGTTGGATGGAAAATCTACTGAAGTCCAAGGCTCTTGCTTTTAAGAATGAGTTTACATTTAGCCATGGCTAACCTTTCTTGTTATTAATGCTTGAAGGCAAGTCTTAGATAAAAATTGATTTGAAATTGGTAAATATCCTCCATTGATTCTCATGTATGTCCTCTGTGCATAAAAGCAATGGTCTGAAGTGGAACTACTAGAAGCTTATTGGGCAAAATGCCAACACAATGGATGATTTCTCTTGGATTCCTTTTTCCATTGATCTTAGCAAAATATTTTACCTCAGCAGATCCTGGATTTACTTTTAAACTATTACAAGATGTAGGAGCGTTAATATCTTGTCTTCTACCAAAGTGCTGCATCTTGCCCTTTTCTTATTGAGGAAAAGAAAAAAAAAACTTGTCAAAGTGAATCAATAACATCTTCCTGTCTGACGTGGTTGCTTTTAACCTGGTCAAAGGAACACCCATTTGTGATATTTTGAATGTGATGAGTACCTTGATACTGCCCATGGTGGTAACATGGATGAGAAAAAGGTTGTCGAGTTGACAGAATTTAAGAGCTTCTTGGAAAAGAGCGGAGAGGTCAAAGTGTGAATTAGGCCCCTAATGGGAGCAAATTGCGAGTAAGTTTACATTAAAGTGATCATCACTAGATATCTAAAAGCTTACTGCTATTGTTTATTTAAAGTACCCTCTTAGCTATTGCTAATTTTTCTATTATTAGGTCTTTTAAATTGTTTTTGTGACCCTTGTTTGCTTTGAGCTGCAGGCGTTTTGGCACATGGCCTGTTGCAATGCTTCGTGAAAGTAAAAACAAAGTGTCATTACAAGGTCCAATTTGCAAGGGCAGTGAAGTAATTGGATGGCACACAGATCAAATGAGCAGGATACCTCAAAGATTTCAGGTTGTCATGGCTGGCTTTGCATTTAATAGTACCATACTCTGGGATCCTAATAGATGGCACCACCCCACAGTTGAGCCTATTAGGCAACATGATACAGTAAAAGAAGGTTTTCAGGTTAGTTCAGTTTTGCATAAACATCATATGCATTTAAGTTATTTTTCTATATTGAGGAGTGAGTTCTGGGGCATTTGTATTTTTAATGATGAAAGAAATACTGGTGCAAAATGCTGTAGCCAATGAGATCATTCTTTTTGAGGAAAAAAAAAAAAAAGCTTACCTGTTCCATTGGGTCAAAGAATGTGGCATCTTTATTAGGTACCATGAACTACCAGCTGGTAACTTGTTCTTCTTCAACTTTATACCATGAACTACCAGACGGTAACTTCTTGTTTTGTAACTTTATTTGATTGATCATCTGTAGATGTTTGATGATGTAGCATATATTGCAGGAGACTACATTTGTTGAGCAGCTGGTTGAGGATGAAAGCCAAATGGAAGGTTTAGCAAACAACCGCTCAGAGATTATGGTTTGGCATCTCCATTTGGAAGCTCCTGAACATATCCATCCTAAGGGCTGGTTGATGCAGAAGAACTTGGAAGTTGTTGCACCTTTAGCATGAGCCATGTGAAATCCCAATGAATGTATGTCTTCCAAGACTTCTGGTTGGATGTTAATGGGCTTCTCTTTGGTTACACCCAAATACCCCCTGTTCTCATTGTTATGAATTTTATCATTTAGTCATTGACATACAATTGGAACATTTTTCACATTTTTTATTAAGTATTCCTGATTAACCTTATGTCTCATGTTAAATTTTTGGGTGGCAGGGTCTGACAGAAACTGGTGCCCTGTCCTGCTTATATCATCACCTCGAATGTCTAGACTGCTGCCCAGATTGTCTGCTCTCATTTATCTTCCAAAATGAACAGAGGTGTAGATTTTCTGATGCAAATGTTTCTTTATTTCAGTCTTTTTTCCTTGTTTCTTTATCCATGCTAGACATTGCCTTGTACGGTTATGTGAATTTTTTGCTGCGTTGCAGATTCTTCACAAATGTGAAAATTTGCGTCCATTGGTGTTGTTGGGAATGAAAACAAGCACCTGCGGAACATGTAAAATTTTCAATTTAACTGCCATGAGTCAGAAGTAAAGTGATCATCAACTTTTGCTTCATTTCTGCTAAATGTTTTCCATAATTGCAGATTGTGGCACCCTAATATCTTTGCTAATGGGTAATCCAATCCAGAATTGTGGTGGATCCTTATATTGATGGTTATTTTGTTTGGTATATTCAGTTGGTGATTTGGAACTTTGATATAAGGAGGTGCTTACCATTTCCAGCTGATCCTACTATCTAAGTAACTTATGGACTGATTATGTTCAAGCTATATACTTCTTTCTCTTCTTTATTTAAAGGATTTGCCTAGTGGTTCGAATTACTTGCTCATGTAAGCACCCATGCTGATGTGAGTTTAGTCCTACATCCAATATTAGAGATTTTGGATATTTATATAGGGTTAAAGAATATGAAAAATATTTTCTAGCTACTTTTAGTTGAGGTCTTAGATTGTTAAAAATGATATTAGAGTAGACCTACCTTGGATTAAAAATGCTATGGTACAAGTTTTTTTTGGATCAATCATGAGTTGGTCGTGATATTTATGATTGGATTTGATTAGTTTTGGTTTCTTATGAAAGATATGGTAGAAAAATAAAAAAGAGAGAATAAAAAGAAATGGAAGAGAGAGAATGTAAATTTTTGTGGTTGGGTAGCTTTAGGATTTTTTTCAATAGGAATTTCTGTTGTGGATTCGATAATTTTAAAGAGTTTTAGATGGATATTTAAAACTACTCATTGCACTTATTTTTTAGGTCTTCAGGACTTTAGGAGTGTTACATTAAAATATCCAAAACATCCAAAACGTTATTCCTCCATATCTTCATGTATTACACTCCTCTAGTCATAAACATTCTCTCATGTCAAATGCAACCATTTAGCAATTTATTTGATCATGTTAAAGCCCACAAAGCCAATGTGATCAAACAAAAATTGTTGATTTTATTTGATATCTTAAATAACAAAAAAATTATATAATTAAGGAAAAAAAAATATCTTACAAGGTTTTTTTGACAATTGCATCGAGAGTTATTTGGCCACTCAATTCAATATCTCCCACTTGGCCAATTAGACTGAGATCATTGAACACTCATTTATAGGATATGTCCTTTGAATATTTTAGAAGCAATTGTTTTGGTTAATGGATCTACTATCATTTCTTTTAAAGATGCATAATTTGCTATAAGTTCATTTTTTTGAATCATATTAAAAATATAATAATATTGACAATCTAGATGCTTTCCTTTCAAACCAAACTCACCATTTTTAATATTGCATATTATTGCTTGATTGTCACACATAATTTTGATAGGTCTATCGATTATTTGTTTAATATTTAAATTTACCAAAAAACCTTTTAGCTAGACGACCTTAGATGTTACATTACTGTAAGCTGTATATTTAGCTTTCATAGTGCTTTTAGTTACATAATTTTGTTTTTTACTACACCAAGAAATAGCTCCTCCACTTAGGAAGAAAATGTAACATGATGTACACTTGCCATCATCTATATTATCAGAAAAATCAGCATTAGGTTATCCAATAATTTTTAAATCTTTGCCACTAATATCATATGCCAGCTTATAATTTTTTGTTTCTTTAACATGTCTAAAAATTCTTTTAATAGCTAATTAATGTGCCTTACTTAGATTACTTTGAAATCTGCTTATAAAACTTATGGCAAAACTAAAATCAGATCTAGTATGAAGCATGGCATACATAATACTACCAATAGCTTAAGCATATGGTTTATGTTGTATTTTATTTTTTCTTCTTCATTATGTGGACACATTTTCTTAGACAGTTTTGTTTATTTGTGAACGTAGGTATCCATTGGATTTAAACTATTCATATAAAATTTCTTTAAAATTTTATCAAAATATTATTCTTGAGACAAATGAAGAGTCTTTGATTTTTTATCTCTGGTAATTTGAATTTCTAATACATATGATGCCTCACCAAAATCTTTCATCTCAAATTGAGATTTCAAAAAATCTTTAATTTTATTTATTGATATGACATCATTTTCTGCAATTAAAACATTATCAACATACAAAGATAAAATTATAAAGTCACTCCCACTATTCCAATGATATATATAATGATCATAATCATTAGCTCTAAAATCAAGTTTAATAACAACATTATGAAAAGTATAATACCATTGTCTTGAATATTATTTTAGATCATATAATGACTTTTTAAGTTTATAAACCTTATTTTCTTAGCCTTTAATTTTATAATCATCTGGTTATTGCATACAAATTTCTTCTTTCAATTCATTATTTTAAAAAATAGTTTTTACATCTATTTTAAATAATTCCAAATCTAATGCAGCAACAATTAACATCAAAATTCTAATGGAAGTAAATTTAGCAATTGGTGAATAAGTTTCTTCATAATTAATACAAGATTTTTGTGTGAAATCTTTTGCTACTAATCTTGCTTTATATTTATTAATAGATCCATCATATTTATATTTTCTTTTGAGAATCCATTTGCAACATATTACCTTTCTATTATTAGATAGATCTACTAATTCCCATACATCATTTTTTATTATGAAATCTAATTCTTCTTTTGTTGTTTCTTTCCATTTTATTGAATTAGGAGATGACAAAGCTTCATCTATATTTAATTGGCCTTCAATATTTTCTTCATTCAAAAAGATAAAATAATCTTTCAATTTAGAAGATGGATTTCTTTCTCTTTGAATGTTACTAAGCATATCATAGGGATTTTCATTTGGTTGAGCTAATATTTCAATATTAGGAGTTTTATCATTCTCATTAGGTAACTTTTCATTTTCTTTGATTATTTTAAATATTTGCACTAATTTATTAGTATTTCTAGTGTCAAGTTGTTCTTTTAAAAATCTAGCATTCCTACTTTTAGTAATACTTATAGATCCATCACTATGACAAATCTATAACCTTTTGAATTTTCAAGATATCTAATAAAAATAGCTTTAATAATTTTACTACTAACTTCTCATATGTGATAGAATTAAAATATGGGTGGAAGAATCCCAAACTCTCAAATTATATAAGTTAGGTTTTCTTCTAGTCTATAATTCATATGGAGTTCTATTATATATTTTAGTAGGAACTAAGTTTAACAAGTATCATGCAGTAATAATAGCTTCATTCCAAAAATTTGAATTAAGAAAAGAATAGCTCAACATAGATCTTACCATATCAAGAATGGCTCAACATAGATCTTACCATATTAAGCAAGATTCTATTTCATCTTTCAACGACTCCATTTTGTTATGGAGTATAGTTCCAAATTTTTTTAAAAAAAAATTATTAAATAAGTCTAATATGTATTCTCCACTATGATTTGATCATAGAATTTTAATATTTCTGTCTATTTGATTTTCAACTTTTTTTTTATATTCTTAAAATTTGTCAATTGATTTTTTTGTGCATCAAATATCTATAGCCATAACGAAAATAATTATCGATAAATGTAACAAAATATTCCATGCCTCTATGAGTCTTAACATTCAAAGGACTACATACATTAGAATGAATAATAGCTAAAGATTCATTAGATCTTTGGCCTTTGTGAAATGGAAGCTTAGTCATTTTACCAGAAATGCATGGTTCATAAGCACCAAAATCTATATTTATATTAGAAATTAATCTCATATTTATCATTCTTTTCATTTTATTTGGATTTTTGTATCCCAATCTCATATGCCAAATATCAGGAATATCAACACATGGACAAGCATCAATATAAAAAGATTTAACAAAGTCATCCATATAAATAGAAGGACCAACTAGTGCACTTTTATTATTAGCGGAAGAAATATTAACATGGTACAAGCCATCAATTAGATTCCCCCACATAAAAATTCTATCATGTTTTCCAATATAAACTTTTCCAGAATGAAAATGCATTTTGAATCCTTTTTTATCCAAGCGAGCGATCGAAAGAAGGTTACATCCTATGGTAGGTGCAAAAAGTACATTAGTTAGATAAAGATCTCTCTCCTCATGGTTCCAATACCCAAAACATCATAGTAAATATTATTTCTCATGTACATATAATGATTATCGAATTTCACCTCTTTTATTTCAACAAAATAGGTCATCATCTTCGCCACATGATGAGATGATGTAGAATCTATCCATCAAGCAGCAGCATCAACATCAGCCAAAAGTGATTCTGATATTACATAAATTATATTTTTGGAGTTCTTAAAATTAGTTTTATTATCATTCTTTTTTTCACGATAATTTGCTTGATAGTGATCAAATTTTTCATAATTAAAGCATTTTTCTCTTCCTCTCTTGTTATTGTTTTTAAAATTCTTTCTTTTTTCTTTAAAGTTTTTAGAATTTTTTTTTTTTCTCACTTCCAGGGAACTTAATTTTTGATGGTGCACTATGAGAGTTAACTATCATGAAAGATTTAGATATAATTTTTTTAGCCTTTTTCTCAACTTCAAACCCTAATAATATTAGCAAATTTCTTATTGTAATTAATTAAGCTGAATAATTAAGAAAAATTAGCACAAACTCCTAAGAATCAAGCAAACTATGTAAAATAGTGGATACTTGCATTTTACCAGGAATATAATTATCTAAAGTAGCTAGTTCTTTTACAATAATAGCTAATTTATTAACATGCTCAATAACATTATCAATCTCTTTCATCTATATTCTATTAAATTTTTTAATTAAAAATTAAATATAAGTTTTAGATGAAGGATCATGTGCATCAAAAATTGTAATAAACATATTTTTAGCATATTCATGTCTTTCAAATAAACTTTCAATATCGGGTTCCATAAAAGTCAGCATGATGTCTCTAGCAGTTCTATTATTCTCTCTATATTTTCGTATGACGTTTTAATGGTAAAACTAATATTTTTAGGAGATAAAGGAGGAACATCGATGTCAATCACATACTGAACCTTATTTTGAAAGAATATGTGGTGGATATGATGCTTCCAAATATAAAAATTAATATTATTTAATTTTTTTATTTTAATTTTATTTCTGACTAATACCCCTATTAGTCATGATCAGATATGCTAGATATTAAAAGAATTTAGTTTAGATAACTCACCAATATAGAGGGTCTAAATATTTTGTGTAAGATTGCAATACATTAGCCTATTCCGATCGTTTGCACAGAAGCCGACGTCCACTGAGAAATCATCTTCAATTCCTATTGGGGCTCCCTCTGGAATTTTCTTTGATTTGAACGGCACAGAAGAGATCAATGGGTGCTTGGGTGTGTGTGAGAAAGGAGATCACATTCATGACACCGTGGGCGTTAAGGAGAGTTGTTTTTTTTTTTTAAAAAAAAAAAAAAAAAAAGTGAAAGCAGGATTTGATGTAAAGTAATAAATTATACGTGTATAGCCCTCCACGGCACGACGTAAGGTAAGAGCGCTCTTTTTCTCTCACGATAAAGCATAAAAACGGAGAAGAATGGAGGACTTCAAAGGTACAGAAAGAAGACTTCTCTTTTTCTTTGCTCGGATTGCGAGGATAAGGTACCAGATGGATCACCTGCACCCAATCAATGGATAGGATTTAACAATCAAGCATAAGAGATGGATCAAAGGCTCCCGTACCAATGAAAGTTATGATAGAAAAATAGAATAGAAAGAAGAAAAAAAATAGGAGAGAGAGAACGTAAATTTTTGTGGTTGGATAGCTTTGAATTTTTTTTTGATAGAGATTTCTGTTGTGGATTTGATAATTTTAAAAAATTTTAGATGAATATTTAAAACCATCTATTATACCTACTTCGCACGTCTTCATGGGTGTAACGTCAAAATATCCGAACGTTACTCCTCTACATCTTCATATATTCTACTCTCTTATCTTCCATAAAGCTCCAACATTCTCTCACATTACGATTTATTTGAGCATGTCAAACCCCACAAAACCAATATGATCAAACAAAAATTGCTGATTTTATTTGATGCCTTAAATAATGAAAACTTTATACAATTAAGGAAGAACGATAAAAATTACATCTTGCAAGGTTATTTGGCCATTGCATTGAGGGTTATTTGGCCATTCAATTCAACACCTTAGTCTAGCGAGAATGTCAGGACATGAACGAGAAGAGTATATATGGACAATTATAGGTGTGTGCTCAATGGTACCATATTGGATTTACATGACCAAGCACCTTAGCCTCTATCTAGGATGATGCTAGGATTACCTTATAACTTAAGGCTTTCTTTGCACCAACTCAAAGCGTGGAGCAACCACCACCTTGAATGCAAACATAGATCGTCTATGCTGTCCACCAAAGACCATGATGCCTACACCTTCGAACCTAGGCAATGCAATTGTGCAATTCTTTATTAATAGGTTGTTAAGGGTCTGTTAGATATTGTTGCTATTTTGTATTTTTAATTTCTCTACAAATTAGTGGAACATCACAAAGGGGTTGATGTTCAAAATAGCAATTGCACAAAACTACCATTATTTTTTGTTTTATTTTCACTTTCCCCTTGAAGCAATAAAACTTTGTTATTAAAAGCTCCAAAGATTTTACAAATAATTTCAAAAAATAGATGGATTTAAACATAGATGCTTTTCAGTATAGTTCTTTCTTTTAGGGTTTATGAACGAAAAAAAACAAGAGGAGTACCGAAGCTACTACGGTTATCAGGTGCCCACTGCCAACGGGCATAACTCCCACCGGGCGTACCAACAAGCGTCACCAGCCGCACTCTGGTACTAACTTGGAAGTCTAAATAACATTCTTATTATATATATTGAAAAGCCCAGTGGTTAAGTAGAGAGACTCGAAATCTGTTGGACTCTGCCAGCACAGATTCGAATCCTGCTATCTACGATTTTTTTTTTTTTAAATATCTAATTATACATGTAGTTATATGAAAATTCTGGCACACCAGGTTTTTTTATATTAAAAATTTTTTAAGTATTATTACTAATATATTATGAGAGAAAAATTCTAATATCTCTATTTTTTTAAGAATAATCTGATATATTATATTTAATTATACATGTATTTTTTACAATGTAAATCTTTATGTAATGTTTACTACTGCAAAGGGTTCTAATATCTTTGCCTTTTTACAGAATAACTTGATATATTATATTTAATTATACATGTAATTATGTAAAAATTCTGACACATCGGATTGTAATTATGTGAAAATTCTGGCACATTAAGTTTTTTTATATTAAAAATTTTTTAAGAATTATTACTAATATGTTATGAGAGAAAAATTTTAATATCTCTATCTTTTTAAGAATAACCCAATATATTATATTTAATTATACATATATTTTTTACAATGTAAACCTCTACGTAATGTTTACTATTGCAAAAGGTTATGAGAGAAAAATTCTAATATCTTTGCCTTTTTATAGAATAACCAGATATATTATATTTAATTATACATGTAATTATGTGAAAATTATGACACACCAGGTTTTTTTACATTAAAAAACTTTTAAGTATTATTACTAATATATTATGAGAAAAAAATTCTAATATCTTTATCTTTTTAAGAATAATCCAATATATTATATTTAAAAATAAATTATAAAATCATTCTGAGTTTAGGTGTAAATTACACTTACACCTAAAAGTTTAAAAAATATATCGTTATATCCTTGAGGTTTATTTTTAATCCACACTTTAACCCATGCGAGAAAAAAATTTTATAGGTTAAAAATAAACTTCAAGAATATAATGATATATTATTCAAACTTCTGAGTGTAAGTATAATTTACACATAAACTCAGAAGGATTTGAGTAATTTATCCTATATTTAATTATATATGTAGTTACGTAAAAATTATGACACATCAAACTTTTCATATTAAAATCTTTAAATATTATTATTAATTGGATGTTAAAAGCAAAAAAGCTCTCAGATAATGTGTCTATTTTGATCGGGTTTAATCTACAAAAACCTAACATTCCTATTCTTTCTCCATCTTAATGCTACAAATACTATTGATCAAAGAGTTTCATATAAGAAAAACCTAACATCTAGCCCTTATTTGAATCCTACTATCAATAAAATTGTTTATATTTTTTGCAACTTGCCTATTTAAGACATTTACATGAAAAAACAAAGAAAAGGTCCAGGATCTCATTTTTAACAATCTAGATATTTGAATAATATTTATTATTGGAAAGGGTTATTAGAGAAAAATGCTAATATCTCTATCTTTTTATGGATTAAGCTGATACATTTGCTCAATTATTTATGGACTTATGTGATGGTTTCAAGACATCAGAACTTTTCATATTAAAATTGGGTGTTAAAGCAAGAAGATCTTATATGTCTCCAATAATATATATATAATATATATATATATATATTTGATAACAAAAAAGGAGAAGGGGGCTTTCAGTGTAGCAACTTTCTCTGAGCGTAACCATAAGGGCTCTCATTCCGCTGGCGAATATTCGATTTGGAACCATTACCTAGTCCACTCTCCACCACCAATGATGAGTATATCACACCAACACCACTAAAGTGCGAGAGAACCAGATACCATTTTCAACCTCCATGCCTGAGCCACTGAGCAAGATCACCTTAAGATCATTTCTTTTCAGCATTTAATCAAAGAGGGCCGTCCAGCCGACTCGAACTTGGATCACTTAGATAGAAAAGTAGGCTCGTTCTAATGAAGCTACCACCTTGGTGGTTAATATATATTTTTTATTTGATGGGGTTCATGTGCAAAAATCTAGTAACCCTATTATTTCTATAGGTTAATGCTACAAGTAGTATTCATCGGGTTTCTTTTTTATTTTTATAATTTAGCCCTTTATATAACATCATATATTTGTGCACAAATCTTCATACTTTAAGTTTTATTTTGTACTTAAGAGTATTAGGTTTTGTTTGAAATTGTTGTTAGCAGTAGAGCTTCTAAGCAATAAAGTTTTTAGAAGAAGCTGCCTGTTGTTTGGCAACTATATTTATAAAGTGCTTTTAAACTTTAACATATATTTGATAACTAAGATAAAAAAATACTTTGAACATAATAAAATGATAATAAAAAATATTATATTATATAATAAAAAATAATATAATATAATATAATATATTAAATAATATTATTTTATAAATATTATTATCATAAAATATAGCATAACATTATGATATAATAAAATATTATTATAATTATAATATAATTTATAATGTAATATAATATGTTGGTTATAATCTATCCAATAATAGATTATAATATCATAAATTATATTATATTATTATAATATAATTATATTATATGATTATAATATAATATAATATAATATAATATTATTATCATATAATATAACGTAACATAATATAATATTATTATAATTATAATATAATTTATAATAAAATATAATATATTGATTATAATCTAATTTAATAATTATTAGGGCTCTTCATCTGAACGTGGAGACCTAGAGATCAGTAGCCAAAAGCCATCCGATTGTAAGAGAGGGCGTGGAGATTTGGGCGGCACCTCCTTGGCTTGTTTGTGGCATGGGAGAGATAAAGAGAGAGAAAAGTTTTAGGAAAAAAGCTAACTGATTATTAAAACTTTAGAATAATATATAAGAGGGTATTTATACAAGGCTTGCATGTTTCCTAATTAAATTAGGAATTCTTTCCTAATATAAATAGGAAACTTGATAAATCTAATAAACTCTAGCCCAAAAATTTTCATGGCTAAGATCATATATGAAGCACTCATTCAAGCCCATGTACACTCATGATTCGCATGCTCTTAATCCCTTGGACCTAAATCTAGTCCAATAATGACTTAGCCTCTCAAGGCCCTCTAAACTTGACCTCAAGTATGTGAAGGCTGAATATCTCCTCCCTAAGACTCATACTAGCCCTAAACTCATGGAGCTAATGCCCTAGCTCCTCTCATGGTATCCCAAAGGCTTGGAAGCACTATATATGAGTCTACAATCTCCATCTTGGTGCCCCAAGGCCTTTGCAAACTCCACCTAGTCCATCAATTATATCAACGCCCATATCTGATTTTTCTAAGGGGACGGCATCTCTTCTAACATGGCTTGAATTTATCTATCTCTATCACGACTCACCACGGCCTCCTTATAGGTTTAAGGATCTCCATAAGCTGCCATCAATATGTATGACACATTATCCCTAAAGCCATACCTCTTCGATTGCTTTACATTCCCCTTAGGCTTGTGTAGTGCAACCCCTACGTTAGTACTGAGATTTTACTCCTCCCTCTGCACCTTCTAGCCTCGAACTTGTATCATTCCTCCCTCTATAGGTGTAGGCACCTCTAGTTAGTGTTCCACCTTAATTTTGTGTCCAGTTGGTGCACTTGCAAAAGGCAAAATTGAATAAGAAGTTAACTATCCACCGTTGCTTGGCTAGACCTCCTACTACTCCATTGCCCCTTACACCTTTCGAACTAATTTTTCATCAAAGACTATATCCCTATTGATGATGGCTTTCTTCTCCAAGGGATCCCACAACCTGTATCCCTTTACTTCTCACGAATATCATATAATCAACACTATCTTTTTTGACCTGGCATCTAACTTGTCCTGCTCACTAGCATCCACGTGCACATAAGCCGTGCACCCAAACATCCTAAGATGGCTCAACTCCACTATCTTTCCAGACCATAGCTCCTCTGAAATTTTGTCGTCTAACTTGGTGTGAGGTGATTGATTCACCAAATAACAAGTTACATGATTGAATCCACTTAGAAAGCTTTAGGAAGCCCATGCTTGCAGCCTCATGCACCTAGCCTTCTCCATGAGAGTTCATTCCATCCTCTCTGCCACCCTATTTTATTGAATAGTTTTCTTACTAAGAAATGCCTTTTGATGCCGCACTTCTCATAAAAAAATTGAAAATCTTTGCTAGTAAATTCTACTATTATCTGACCTCAAATACTTTATACTACAACCCTCTATTTCTTCTTTACTTCAGCTTTTTAGACTTTAAATTTTAAGAAGACCTCTGACTTTTTCCTTAAGAAATATATCCATACCTTCCTTGAGAAGTTATCTGTCAGGGTTAGAAAGTATCTCGCCCCATTCCTGGCCAAAATTAGGGCTGGTCCCTATACATCAGTGTATACAAGCTCCAGGGGACCTACACTATGGGCTGTGTTGATGGCAAAATTCATTTTGTGCTGTTTGCCCATCTGACATAGCTCAAAAATCTCTGAAATGCCTCCATTCAGATCTGGGATCATCCCAATTTTGCTTAGCACCTTCATACCTTGTGTCTCCCATGTGGCCCAAGCAAAAATGCCATAACTGATATGCATCCTATTGATCTTGTGCTGCAGCTGCTGTCTCGGATCTTCCGGTCACTACTGACCCCTTCATCCTATATAGGTTGTTCTCCAATCTCCTCCCTCTCATCACAACCATGGCTCCCTTGGAAATATCTAGAACTCCACTCCCGGAATAGCTTCTAAAATTATAGCCGTGCTGCTCCAAGTAGTCCAGTGACACTAGATTCTTTTTTAGCTCCGAGATATGCTTTACATTGGTAAGGGTCCGCACCACTCTATCGAACATCCTGATCACTTTGATGGTCCGAATACCAGCATCTTGTAAGGATGGTCATCTCCAAGCGTCACTCTCCTCTCATCGATTTTGGTGTGTATATCGAACCAAAATCAATTTGGTATGTCGTGATAAGAACATGCTAAATTCGGGATCTAAATTTCTGTATTGCTCTTGTGACCATCCGAAATCACTAAGGGATCATCCTCCACCTCAAGATCAATCATGGCACTTAGCAAATCAGAGCCTTTTCTTTCTCCCTTATTCTTCTTCTAAAGCAGACAATCTCACTTGAAGTGCCCTACTTCATTGCACTTGAAGCACCTGGCTTCCTTCTTGCCTTTTCGGGACTTAGACTGTCCTCTTTGCTTACTTTTATCCTTTTCTCTTTTAGACCTCTCTCCGATGGCCAAGCCCTCCTAGGGAGCTTCTTCCTTGGTTAACTTTTTTCTCTTCTCATTGGATCTGAGTATCGAAACTACATCCTCATAGAACAATGTCTCATAGAGAAGCTTTTTTTTCGGTTAAACTTCTCGAAAGCAACCTTCATGTTGCTGCTAATAGTTGGCGCTTAACATAATTACAATAATCCACAAAGTAGATTCAAGAAAATACCTTAAAAGGGGGTGTACAAAATTTTTCTTTCTTGATAGATAATTTCTCCTTTTCTTTCATACTCTAGCTTTGATACCAATTGTTAGGGCTCTTCATTTGAGCGTAGAGACCTAGAGATCAGCAACCAAGAGCCACCTGGTTACAAGAGAGGGTGTGGAGACTTGGACAGCACCTCCTTGGCTTGTTTGTAGCATAGGAGAGAGAGAAAAGAGTTTTAGGGAGAAAAGCTAATTGATTATTATTAATTTAGAACAATATATAAGGGGGTTTTTATACGAGGCTTATATATTTTTTAATCAAATTAGGAATCCTTTCCTAATATAAATAGAAAATTTAATAAACCTAATAAACTCTAGCCTAAAAACTCTCATAGCTAAGTACACATATGAAAACACTCACCCAAGCCCATATACACTTATGACTCGCATGCTCTCAACCTTCTAGATCTAAACTTAGTCCAATAGTAACTTAATCTCTCAAGACCTTCTAAATCTGAATCTTAAATATGTGAATGCCGAATACCTCTACTCTAAGACTCATATTAATCCTAGACTCATGGAATTAATGCCTTAGCTCCTCTCCTGACGTCCTAAAGGCATGGGAGCACTACATATGAGTCTATAATAATATATTATAAAATTATATTATTATAATATAACTATATTATATTATTATTAAAATATTATTATATTATTATAATATAATAATATTATAAATTATATTATATATTTATAATATAAATATTATTATTATCATATAATATAATATTATACTGTACTATAACAAAAATATTATTATAATTATAATGCAATATAATATAATGGATTATAATCTAATTTAATAATAAATTATAATATAATGTATTATATTATATTATATTATTATATCAAAATAGATTATATTTTATGTTAATGATATATCATAATATTAATTTATTATTATATTATATATATTATATTTATGGTATAATAATATGATATGATATGATATAAGATGTTCTTATGAGATTTGTTAGTAGGCATTTCGATCATTAAAAAATTTTATTTAAATTAAAATAATTTTTTGATACTAGTTCGAAGGTATTTTTAAGAAAAATCAATTATATATATAAAATAATATTCTTTGGAGAAGTATTGTAGTGTTGACATCTCAGCATCCTAAATGATTTTAGTTATGATATATGAATTATTATTTTATTATCTATAATAATTTAAATATTATTTTTAAATAATAATAAAATAATATTTTAAAAATAAAAATAGAAAAAAGATAATAGATGAAAAATATTTTAAAAAAGTTATTATTTTTAAAAAATAAAATATTATAAAAATAGTAATAATATTTTTTAAAAATATTAATTTATTATTATTTTATAAAGATAATATATCATTTTTTTTAATTTTAAAAATAATAATATATTAATTTATTTTTTTAAAAATAATATTTTTATTATTTTTAATAACTAATATATTTCGAGATCTAAATTGATTCATCAGATCATATCAGATTAAATCTAATAAATTATTCATAAATAAAATATGGTACTCCATCGATTTGAAAGTCAAATATCTGAATTTAATAGCTCCTAAAAGTTTGAAGAAGATATAAGAAAAAGTAAAAAAATGAAGGTACGATCAGGATTGGTATTTGTCGAGAGAGAAAAGGAGTCATGGTAGGACGGCACCAACGGACGCGTGGAAGATATGAGAACATGAAGGAAGAAGAAAAAATAAAATATTATTTTATTAAAAAAAAGAAAAGAAAAGAAAAAAGAGAGTTTTTCTCTTTCTTCAATGGTGGTGCCGAAGATGGCGATACTAATAGAGGTGCCAGGGGTGTAATCAAGATCGACGTTTGTCGAGAGAGAAGGAAAGTGATGGTGGGGCGGCATCGGCAGGCATGGAGAAAGTATGAGAAGAAGAGAGAAAGTAAGGGTGTTATCGGGATCGGTATTTACCGAGAGAATGAAAGCCACGGTGGGGTGATAGGAGGATATAGCGATATCGATAGGCACATAGAAGATATAAATATAAAAAAATATAAAATAAAATAATATTTTATAAAATAATAAAAAATATATTATATAATAAATAAATAAATAAAATATTAAAAAAATTAAAAAAAAAATTTATTATTTAAAAATTTTAATAATTAAAGATTATAATTATCTACCCATGCAATGCGCCGGTCTTCGACTAGTTTTAAAATAAAGTTTTTATTTTTTCAAGTTGACCATTTTTTTTTTATTTATTAACAAAATAAAAATAATTTTTTAATTTTTATTAAATATTATTATATTATTTAATTTTTTTTTTAAAGGGTCAGCAAAATGCTTTGTTAACACCCCACGGAGTTTTAGCCAAACAGGATCGCAGTCTCCAAAACAAAACGCCTGGATTTTTTATTTGTTTACTCCTCTCTCCTTCGTTAGTTACTATTTCTTTCAGCTGGCGAAACCAAACCCCATCCTCGGCCCTCCTCTCTCCCCCCTTCCTCTTCGCCGAGGAGGACACTGCAAACCCTAACCCTAACCCTAGCCGGCTAAACTTTAATCGTAGTTTTAGGAGCCGGAAAATTCAAAGAAAGATGCCGAATCTGGAGTGCCGGATGTACGAGGCCAAGTACCCGGACGTGGACATGGCGGTGATGATCCAGGTGAAGCACATCGCGGACATGGGGGCGTACGTGTCCCTCCTGGAGTACAACAACATCGAGGGCATGATCCTCTTCTCTGAGCTCTCCCGCCGCCGCATCCGCAGTGTCTCCAGCCTCATCAAGGTCGGCCGCCAGGAGCCCGTCATGGTCCTCCGCGTCGACCGGGAGAAGGGCTACATCGACCTCAGCAAGCGCCGCGTCTCCGAGGAGGACATCCACGCCTGCGAGGAACGCTACAACAAGTCCAAGCTCGTCCACTCCATCATGCGCCACGTCGCCGAGACCATGGACCTCGACCTCAAGGACCTCTACATCCACGTCGGCTGGCCCCTCTACCGCAAGTACGGCCACGCCTTTGAGGTGAGCTTGCTTGTCTCTCCCTTCGTAAGCCTGGATAATAATAAATAAGATCCGCTCTTCCTCTTTTTTCTGGTGTTCTTATGAAGTAAAAACCGTTATATCCTCATCTTGGATGTATTCTATTGAAGAAATATCGGATTTTTTTCGGATTTTTTAGGCTTTCAAGTTGATCGTGACGAACCCTGATTCGGTTCTTGATTCTGTTATCCGAGAAGTGAAGGAAGTCGGTCCGGATGGGCAGGAGGTGACTGCCAGTTGTTTAAAGTTTGGAACTTTGGTGCTGATTTTAATGTTCTTAAGGCTTAATTGGGCAGATTGACTTCAGGTGACTAAGGTGGTGCCAGCGATGACACCGGAGGTTAAGGATTGTTTGGTGAAGAACATTAGGAGAAGGATGACTCCGCAGCCATTGAAGATACGAGCTGATGTGGAGATGAAATGCTTCCAATTTGATGGGGTTCTTCACATTAAGGTTCCCAAATCGGGTTTTTTTTTATTCTCTCTCGTTGTTTCTTCTACTTCTGGTGCCCTTTCGTCTTTGGTCTAGTGTCTTGTATTATATGTATGATTCTTGACTTGTATGCTTGTTCAATTGCTGCGCAGGCAGCTATGAAGAAAGCAGAAGCTGCAGGCAATGATGACTGTCCGGTCAAGATAAAGCTGGTTGCTCCTCCACTGTATGTTCTCACCACTCAAACTCTTGACAAGGTTGGTGGGAGGCTTCTTTATTCGGGTTCCTTTCTTTCATTGCTGTCTTCTTTGATTTAGTTTCTTTTCTTTTTATAGCTTTCTTACAGTTTTGAGATTGCTATTTAGGCTGCAATTAGAATTTGGATTTTTTTGCTTCGAGGTTTGTGGTCCAAAGGGGTGAGGGAAAGACTGGTTGGAGAAAATATTAGATGGTGCTACAGAAACACACAAATATCACGCAAAAATATACTAAGTTCATATATGTTCCTCCACTTTTCCTTTCGTTGTCAGGTTTCTTGCGTGCTATGTGTTGTCTCTGAGAGAAGCAAAAAGAGAGTCGAGTGTCAGCTGTTAACTTTTGGCATGAGATTTTTCTGTCAAGGAAACATTCCTGATTTTTCTCATGTTGGACTCGATTTAGGTTATTCAGAAACATCAGTTGAGCAGACTGAAATCTAGTTTCCATGTTTATAAAAATCAATAAATTTTGGAAGTATTCAGGTCTGGGTTAGCCTAGACACTAAGGTAGTATTTGGTTACGTAATTCTGGATGGAATAAGGGCTTATTCCACCTTGTTCCTCCAAACAGATGAAAACGTATTGTAGGCGGTTTAGCAATTCCGGTCAACCCTCCCTCATTCTCATCTACCTTGATTTAGCTATTCCATTGTGGACCATGAAATAGCTTATTCTAGATCTTTAATAAATTTTGATTTAGAAAACAGGAATAGCACTGCATTAATTAAACTGCATTAATCACTTATTCTAGGTGGAGAGTTTAAATTTCCAACCAAATGAAAATCTGGAATAATAAAAAGGAATAGCTATTCTCTGGGAATTCATATTCCTATTCCAGGAATAACATTTGGGTATCCAAACACTGCCTAAATTGTCATTGTTCCTGAAGGCCAATTTTTTTAATTGTAATTTTTTAAAATAATTTTTATGAGTGGATGAGGGAAGTATTTATGTACAAACTACTTGCTTACCTTATTGATCCATGATCCAAAACATGGAAGGTGTAGTAGAACTATTGATTAGGATGATTTTAAGGTGAAACTATTCTTTCTTGTTTGATATGTAAGTATTACAACAACATGAATGAAAACTTTGTGGATAGGACAGGTTGGCTACCCATGTTTCTTTTGAATGTTCAATGTGATCTTATGGTGGGGTTGCTTATTATTGTAAATGCAATGCATCCTTGTTTTGTACCATGCCATGATGTTATTCTAATTTAGGTCCTTCCATGTTCACAAAGTTTAGACAATCTTGTACGTTAGTAAGTAAATATGAAATTACTGTCTTCTCAGACTCGATATGTCAACATTAGCATCGTATGTTAGGTTGACTTTTGAAGCAAAGATTCAGACCTACTGTTATATCCTTTAGCAAATAAAGCTTATCATTCTCATTGCTAGACAGAACCCTTGCATCTTTGGGGTTCTTGGTGTGACGTGAGATTAGGTCAACAAACATGAATATTAAATGATTAAACTTGTAAGGTTTTAAAGGACTGAGTTTTAGTGGATGAATCCATTTTGAGAAGTGGTTGTACTTGTCTGGGACATGTTTCAGAAACATCATTTGGCTTTAAGGCTGACGGAGATGGATTAGAGGGTCATTTGATTTCCCAAATTGTTTAAGAAAATATGTCATAATGCATTGATAAAATTTATAGAATGAATAAGTTGAGCATGAAGGACACTATTAGATGAAAGTAAAGAATGCAGTAAAGAAGAAGATTAACTTGAGGAGAATCAATGTCAAATCCACATGATAAAAACTAAAATAATATTCGGTGCTCCAATCATGCACTTAGCAACCTCAGAATGAGTTTTAAATTGAATGAGCTCAAGGATCCATCTAATCTGTGATAGATAATTCACTCAAACAAGTTTTTTTTTTGGGATATTACATTTTCTCCAGATCATCTAGGGGAAAGAGGGTTATAATTTAGACAGTGTGTTGATGTGATAACTGTGATTCTAATGATTTGCACAGCATTCAGTGGTTTACGAACATGGATTCCATTGCTTCAAAAGATGTTCAGTGAAGGGGTGAAGATAGGAACTGGATGCTTAAACCCAAAGTGTTAAAAAATCAAAAAGAAGTAAAAAAAGAAAAGATTCAATAACATTGTTGAATTGCATAAGTTGGAGGTAGAGCGAAACCTACAGTGGATGCAAAAGATAGAATATATCAAATTAACCTAAAGCAGGATGAACTGGTTATTTTTGGGACGTAAATAAATCTATTATTGGCAAAGGATCTGGAGTTTGTGATCTGTCAGGGTAATAAACAAAGAACCATGTTAAAAATTGTAGCATCTTAAAGGATGCTTTAACCCCCAGATATGAGGATATCTTTTGCGATATAGAGCAATAGGAATAGACAAACACGTGTTCAATAAATTAGCAGTCACCACTTATGGTTCTTATAGGGTCTTTACCTAGTTATTTTCAACAATGTGAATGTGCTTGATTTTTATTTTTTTTGGTCAAAGACGGAATTTGTGATGGCCCAGGGAGATCTAATCTATGTGAAATTTCAGGAATCCTTTTCTTCTTCAGCTTTTTGAAGTTTTGTGTATTATCTTTCACCTTATCATGGCAACATTGAACCCACTGTTTTGGTGGATGAGTCAAATCCGACCACATGTTTGTTCATTCCATGTGATCTCTTGGTTTGAATTGGTTTAATGTTGATGGAGGACTGCATGGTAGCTTCCTTTAGGGGGAATAACACTTTTCAATGCCTCACCATCTTTATCTCTGATTGATCTTCTTCTTCTTTTTTTTTTTTTCCAAATGACTTCTTGAGTTCACTCCACATGAAATGCTTACCATGCAAGAGACTACAAGAGGAAAACATTTTAGCTTTATATTGATATATTAATCTATCTTCCATAAATTTCAATGCCCTCAGAAAATCTTTCTGATGCGGTGACTGAGTTAAAAATCTTTGATCTTTAATTACTCAAAATATGCAATATGCTTTATTCTGCTTTTGAAATTTTGGTTTCTTGCTTCTTACCATGTGAATTTTGTGGAAAATGCTCCATGTTGTTGGACTCATGATATAAAATGGTGAAATGGACCTTCGCTTGGTAATTTTGAGACAGCGAACCAGAATAACATGGAAACCTATTTTGAGAACAATTTCTTGGGAAAGGAACTCCTTGGCAAACTCTTGATGGCTAATATATCTTGAAGATCATTGATGGTTCTGTTTTGTGGCTATATATTCCTTTGCATATGTCAAATTCCATAGTCTGATTTTTTCGTTTGTTTTCATGACTATTGATTACCTTTCCTTAAAACAATAAGGTGCATAAAACAAGATAAAACTGCCACCTGTTGATAAGGTAATGTGATCATCAAGGGCAGCTCGATTGAACTATGGTTTTTCCCTTGTCAATAAATTTATCAGAAGTTGCCAACTTACCAAGCTGGGAGGCTACCCCACTGTTTTGTAGCTCGTTGCTTCAGGCCTTTTTCACCAAAAAGGAGAAAATTAAACAAATTTATCAAAAATGCTAATGGTATTATGCATCATTTCATTTAGCCTACAAAGGAGAAAAACAAACAAAGTTTTCAGAAATGTAATGGTATTATGCATCATTTCGTTCAACCCGTATAGGTTAAAAAAAAATAATGAATGAATGGAGTCCTACACATTAAAGAATAGGCATGCATTTGGTAACTAGCTTTTTACTGACATCACTCACGAGCTTTTTGCCGACATGGTACCAAGGTGCATTAAACTTGTTCCAACATCATTTTTGATTGGTTATCGGATATGCTTCTTGAGAAATCTTGAATTTGCTTGCCAAGTAGTTCTGAAATTTTCAGGTGAGATGACAAAATAATTCGAGTTCCATGGTGCTAATAAAGTCTTGTTGAGCTCACATGGATATCCATGGCTGGTAAATTTGTGGTAACAAAATAGGGTAAATATGTGACAAAATAGATTCAAATGAAGGTAAATATTTGGATCATCTCAGTTATGTTGGAATAAAATATGTTTAGGTTAAAGTGAATGTTCATAGGTTAATTGCCTTAAAGACTCGAAGGTAGGGTGATTGGAGAACTCATGTAAAGTAAGCAAGGTGCTTTCTACCAACCTCATTGTCAATGCTCTCAGGAACTGCGATTATAAATCCATGACCAGTGTAGCTTCTTGAAAAGCCCAAAAAGATTTAATTCAGATTTTCAATCCAAAACATGGGGGCTCATACACTGAGGGATTCTAAACACAAAATGCTCCAAATTTTTGCAATACAAGTTTTCTTAGTTTGCTTCATTTTCCCAAAGTTTTCTTATTTATGTTTTCTGGCTTCCTTGATCAAACCTCCAAAACATGAGCAGCAATTGTCGATGCCACCGAAATTAGCAAAAATTGACAGTTGCATGCCCAAAACCTGAAGTTGAAAATGAGTTTTCAGACCTTTGTGAACCTGCTCTTGTTGCAATCCTCGCATCCAATTTCCTATTTCTATTTTCTTTTGAAACAAATAGATGTATAATGTATAATTATAGGCAGGGGAACATATCCATTTGTGTTCTTATTTATCTCATTATATTTTGTGGGCAGGAACAAGGAATAACAATTCTAAATAATGCTATTAAGGCATGCACTGAAGAAATAGACCGTCACAAGGGAAAACTCATAGTGAAGGAGGCACCAAGAGCTGTGAGTATTAATTTTCTACTAAATAATCTCTTGTTTGAGTTTTACTTTTCTCCTCCACATCCCTGGGGAAAAATTTTCCTTTTATATATGTATATATGTATGTATACTATCAGTATATCTTTGTTTGTATGTGTGTTTATGTATGTATAGATGTATCGCTAATGATGTGTCTGTTTGTATGTGTGTTTATGTATGTATATATGTATTGCTAATGATGTGTTTCCTATGTTATTATATTATTTTTGTGAGCATGGTCCAATTCTAGTGGTAAACACCATACCAATTCCCGTAATGGTATTTCGCTAGATTGACCATGAGTTTTTTTGCCGTCCTCCACCCCCTTGTTTCCTTTATGACAAGTTTGACGAGGTTTGAGCTCTTCTGTCATCTACTCGGACGGTTAACGATTGTGGCATTTAAATTGGGACTTCCATTCTTGCGTAGGTGAGCGAACGAGATGATAATCTACTTGCAGAACACATGGCAAAACTGCGATCAGCTAATGAGGAAGTTGATGGCGATGAAGACTCAGAAGAGGAGGAAGACACGGGAATGGGAGATGTGGATTTGGACAAATCGGGTATTGGTATAACAGAATAAAAATCTGGCAATTGGCTTAATTTTTTAACTTCCCATTTTTGTCCTTTTGGGGCGAGGTGGTGGTGGAGAGCGAAATTGTCTGCGATTAGGTCCTTTTTTATGTCAAACAATCTTAAATGGAATGCTGCCTCCTCCCTCATGTTTTCTTGGTGGATGATGTCCATTGGATGCAATGCGGTTTTGATTGTCTGGAATTGTTTGGTGGTGCTAAAATGATGAGATTCAATCATTTAACCTTTTTCACCATTCACCATTGAGTTTTTTGTGGTTCCCGTGTGATAAACCGTAAAAAAAAAAAAAAAAAACTCTAAATGCACTGTTCCTTCCATCGGCTTTTGTCACCTGCATCATGCTTTTATACTTCATAATCAGGCAGGCTGGTGTTAATGCATGAAATTCGCACCATAGCTCAGTGTCGTGGACCTGGCGATCCGGATCAAACCATTCCAGTGACGTGGTTGTAGGTGCTCTTTGACTGCGGTTTAACCATCGGTCAACCGTCAGGTAGTCCAAAACCCTGTCAACCATTATTCCTCGTTGCCTCTTCTAATCCACTTGTGACGGTACCCTTTTGTTCCAGAGAGAGTTGACATTTTAGTTTCAGTAACCGTAGTTACTTGATGCAGTATTTGTCCTTCTATGAAGCCAGGTGCTCATGGAGGGTATAATCTGTCCGTCGTCGTGTGGATATGCGAAGTACGGATCTAATTAGGATATCGGTAATTTTAACCTAACAATAATACCATTTTATTTCGGTGCTGATGATTGTGTTTGGACGACAGATACGAATGCAACGAGTTGTATTTCTGATACACCGATTTTACTGTGAATTTGAACCCATCGTGGTCACGAAGATCAAAAGAAAATCACCTACTAGAGTATATGAGAGGAGGGCGCAATGGTTCCTTGAAGATCCACCACAATTAGTGATCCCCCTCAGCACAAGTTGACAATGCGTTGTCTATGTATTCGTGGACTTACAGAGAATGGAGGCGTTATAAATGGAGAATGACCATTGACCGCGCACGAACCACCACCATAGCCGACTAAAATATGAAGGAGATAAAAGGCTTACGCATATATAATGATCTGCAGTGTTAAAGCCTCGGCCAGCTCTGTGATAATACGTTCTTGCAGTGCAGTGCTTGAGAAATGAGAAGCCAACGAGGGTCCTTCCTTTTTTTTTAACGTTAAAAGCCAGAAAGAGTCATGATATCAAAGATATCAGAAATTTTCTTTTAACATAAAAAAGAAAAACTCGTTATTAAGAGTGTTGGAGATACTTGGATTAACTCGAGAGCTTCACTGCTTCCAAGGATGATATCCACGACGAGCATCTCGCATCCTTGGAGTAGGTGTTGAAGTAAGCGTTTTGTTTTAAAACAAATTCCTTTTCTCCATTCATTCTTTGGCTGAGATCGACGTTTACTGCAATTCATTCTAGTCAAGAAATTGCACTAGGGGTCATCTGTAATACTATTTGCTGGCGACAAGATTCATGTCTCTAACCTTCCTACCTGTAGCCTTATCTTTTGCCCTGGTCGTAGGGAGGGATGAGGGATCGTTTGGCTTTACGGCGCCCTAGTGGGGAAGGGGCAGAGGATGATATCCCATGCAAATATTTCATGTAAGCACTTGAACTTGCATGGCTTTCATTGCTGAAGTGCGTGCTCTAACTGAGAAAAATTAGCATCGTATTGTTTGAAGCTATGGAGCCATCGTCAGTAATCCAAACCAATACATGTTGCTGCTATGTTCTCTAGCTTGTCACAATTTCCCAACACCTCTGTAGCTAAATATAAATGAAATTTCTTTGGTAGTCACGGTGGGAGTGGGAAGCAAGCACACCGATTTAGTTTCCTCTACGACTCTGGCACAGATTATAATGCCAAAAGACCTATTTGCTTCGCTAAGAATTTCCACGCAGAGAGCAAAAAATTATTCCATTCCTGGACCTCATCGTCCATGAAACAAGCAACAATTTGTTACATTAAGGGGTTTTATTCCAGCTACTACACCATTCATTCTATCAATACTTTCATTTAGTGGCGGAATATTTTCTTGCATGATAATGGTCTCATCACAAATTTCTATTAAGGATGGAATTGTCCTCATCTTTTTCTTCACCAAGCAATTCCAGAATACTTCCTCATCTTTACTTGTGAAGGTGGGAATGTGAATTGAGTTCCTAATATTATTTCGCACGGCAATCAGATTCTTTTCAATCTTCTAAACATATAATACATTTCCACAATGGAATGAGCACTTTATGCTTCTGTCAAGCTAATGAAATAGAATCTGTGCCATGCCCACATAATTTTAGGCAAATGATGCCGGGAAAAGGGGGTAATGTAGCTGGGTGCTTTGTCCACAATTGCAGGCTTCTGCCTTCCAAAGAACATTAAAGTATAATTTCATAGTAAACTTTCCTTTCAAGCATGAGTGCCAATTACTCCATCCAACAATATCTTCCCATCATCCTTCTCTCTCTTTCGGTGTTCTCTTCTCCCTTCGGCTTTGGAGTCAATGATGCCCAACTTAGACCTCCTCCTCCTTGCCCTTCTCCTTGGCTCTGTAGTCTTCTGCATCCTTTTGCTTAGTATTTTCCTTCTTTCAATAATCCTCTTTCTTGCATCCTCTCTTGTTCTCTTCTTGATCGCATCCTTTGATGCTTATGAAACTCTCCATTCAGTTTCATGGCTTATTCACGCCTTCAAGGCTAATTTACAGTTGGGATTGGTGCTTGTTCTCTGCATGGTGATTAGCTGCATCATCGATTCCCTGTTGGTTCTGAGGCCCTGGCTCGAGCCGGTTTCTTTAAAGGCTAAGGTGTGGGCTCTTCGCATTCTTGATCATGTCAAGAACCTGATCTTGGTATGGAGGTGGCACCTCTGAATGGATGCATTGTAGCTGAACCTGGGAAGCAAGAACATGCCATTCAGAATAAGCACTCGTCTGAAAGAATCGGAAGGCACGGTTGCAAGTCCAGAACTCAAGAATTGGATCATACTATGAGCTTACTTTGTATTCATTGTTGTTGAGTTGATTTTTTCTTTTCTTTTTCCTTCCTTACTACCTTTCTTCTGTAAAGATCCATGATAGGAAGACCTATCAGATCACCACATTTCAATAACTACAACATCAAGGGAGCAAATTTAAGTGAGTTGGAAAAATTCTAAAGCTTGCAACTTTATAAAGCTCAATTGCGTTGCTATGAAAAGTGAGTGATGGTTGCCCCTTCTCTGTGTGTGGCCACAACATATTTCTTTTCTAACATCCATGTGTAGATTTAGCGGTCTCCAACTATAAATGTCAATTTGCTGCATGCTCATTTTGAAGTTAAACAGAAAAAAGACTCCATGCTAAATTCATTCAAAAAAAGAAAAAAAGGAATCAAAACTTCATATTTAAGGGTACAATATATATATATATATTCTTTTATGTTATGACATCCTAAGAAGGTTCCTGGAATGCTGGTCATCGCTTATTGCACTCAATTAGTAGTCATGGAACGCTAACCATCCCAGGTTAAGCATTACATGAGTACAGATATTTTGAAAGGTTTTTGAAGAAACAGGTATTTTTAAAGTTACAAGCAAAACAAACTATCGCTTTGCTGTCTGCATAATAATTTTAATCAGATTTTTCTTATGTTATTCATTTTATTCATTTATTTGTTTATTTATGTAAACTTCTGGTCAACAATCTATTGTTCTTTCATCTTCTGATAATTTCCTTGAAAGGTAAAAGAAAGCAAATGTTTTTTTTGTGTTTTTATAAGCTTCAAAGGATTAGCTAGAGCCAATATGGTTCTTGCTTTTGCCAAATGCATTGTTATTTCTACCGTCCAATGCGGTGCAAGATGGTTCCTAAAATGATGAGGGAAACATTTATCAATTTATTTATTTATCCAAAGAAAAGGAAAATGTGATACAGTGCAATGTATAAAATGCCTAAATGGCTTTTGTAAATCAAATATGAAAGAATATTGCACAAGAAGTCAATTAGCCAAATTGATTCATCATGCATATTAATTAGCTATTCAATGGTGCTTCCCTCATTATCATTTTATTTACTTAAGCTTTTGCACCATTTTCCTCGATTAAAAAAGGGAAAAGGGATAGATATCATTTTCTCAATACAAATGTGCATGCTGTAGTGAGACAGTTTGGCATGTTATACGTTGAAGCCACCTACATTTTACTCTACTGATAGGAACAGATATTACACTTGATCTTAGCCTAAAAGGCCAAGAAAGGTATTAGGAGAAATTTAGGCATTTTGCACAAATGCTGTCCCATTTCTTCTTACTCCTCTCATAAACTAGGGAGAAATGGAACAGCATTTGTGCAAAATGCCCAAATTACACCTATTTGCTTAAGATTAAGATAGGGTAATTTGGGCCAATTATTGCAGCCCAAGCGCATGCAGGCCTCTTGGGCTTAGATGGATCTGAATTGAAAGGATTCAGCCATGTTATTCTCGGTTTAGGCTTTGGATTGGGAACAAGGGAAATACTTTGCTCACCGCAGGCGGTGAGCTTCCGCGCTTCCGCACTTACCGCCCATGGTAATTAGCTCATGTTCGGATTTGAATGAAATTTTTTTTTATAAGGCACCATGCTTTTGTTTTCTTCTCCATCCAAATTTATTCATGAGCCAATCATCGTAGACCGTGAGCATAGAAGCTCACCGTCCGCAATTTCTTCATCCAAATTCATTCATGAGTCAATCATCGTAGACCGTGAGCATAGAAGCTCACCGCCCGCAATGAGCAAAGAATTTCCCTTGGGAACAATTCACTTCCTAGGAAAATGCACCCATAATGGGCCACTTGAGCAACATGTAGTACTTGTTGGCGTTTCCAACTCTCTTGGTTTGAGAAATATATCTTTTCAGATGGGTGAGGATCAAGTGAGGCTTTTTCCAACCTGAAACCCTAAGGGCACGTTTGCCATCATTGGTGTTTTTGGTCGTTCTTTCTCTACAGATTAGTACAATGTCACATGGAAATCAATTTGAAGATAGTGTTTGCCGAAAAATGATGCTACCCTTTACTTTTATTTGCACTTTATCTCGAAAGCAATAAATCTATGATTCCGAAAGCTCTAAAGATTTTACAAAAAAATTAAAGAAGCAAAACATTTTCATCATACATGTCCTTCAGCCTAGTTTATTTTTCTTATCAGATTTTTGACAAGAAAAACAGAAAACACAAGCAATACGGAACAGACCCGAAGCCCCTAAGAATAGTAGAATCCATTTAAATTTCCAAAGGCCAACAAGACTGCAGTCAAGTGCTCACACCAATCTTATATTACGAGAAGTTTCCATGTCTGAACCTTAGGAAGTTTTTCTTTGTATATTATAATGTCCTACATCTATAGTAAAGATGAGTGCAACGATATTTAGATTTACACTGTTCAATCATCATTAGCGTGCGCATTGCCGAGAGGATGAGAGGGTACAATCCAGCCAAGCGCTAGCTAGCTATTGGTAGCAGGGCTTGGATTTTTTTTTCCATTGCTCTTTTTTTGTGACATCAACCATTAAATTACATTTTGCACAGCTTTTAAAGTATGACATCAGCTTCGTGATCTATACTGTGGATGAAAGGATGAGATTTATCATGATTTGAAAGGTGTGCACACTGAAATCTAGTGGTTGACATTGCAAAACAAAATCAATCATTTTTTTACGTAAAAGATACAATACGAACCTTGGTAGCAAGACAAACTGCTTCTCATGTAAATAAGCCAACGAAGCTGCAGAGATCTACTGCCCTCATGGTGTGCAAATTTGTTGCCATGAGGTGACTTGGGTGTATGTTAATGGCTTCAAAACCAAAATATAAAAGGAACAACCAGGTTCACCATTAGCATGAGAAAATTAAATGACATAGATATGAAAGGATCATTTCACCAAGATCATTGATCCCAATCCTCTAAGAATCATTTGCTATATATCACTCTCATGGGTCTCCCAGTACCTTCAAACAACATGGATCAGAAGCACACATGCTAAGAGGTGGAGACACCTTGCCGGATGCTTTTCGGTGCTTGACACGGTTGCAACTTCTCCACATGAATGTTATCTTCAAATATATAGCAATAGTCTAACAAAAGCATCATGCATCAACTTCCTAGAATTAGCTCCAATGATCAAAATTCGGTGCACTTTTTGTTCATGTACCAACTTAAATTTTGCATCAGTTGGTTCTCATTTGTTGAAATTTGCCATGCTAATTTTAGACTGAATACAATTCCTATAAAAGCCTTATTCACTTTTAAGCCAAAAAAATGTTATTCTGCTACTATGTTCGGCAGTTTTATCACAGGTGGTTCTTATATTTTGATATTTTGATTTTAACACTCCCTACAATCTCTCTATCATGTTACTTGCTACTAGTTGATTGACATAAATGTAACCATTATATAATGCTTACATTATATACTGCTAACTTTGACAAATAATTAATATGTACTTCATAAAAACTAAAATAAAATGCAACCAGTGAAGGGAGGAAGTTTGGTAATACGATTAAATGGCAGGGTCAATTGATTGGGACACTTCTTGTAGATTTTTTTTTCTTCTTTTTCTTTTTTCTTTTTTTAATTTTTGAGAGTTATACTTCTTGCAGAATTTTAGTAACGATTTTAGCAAGTTTGGAGGGAATAAAACCTATAATTTGTCAACATCTCTGCCATCTACCGCGCATATGGATCAATGTGTTTGATTTAACTTGATGAATAAAATCCGAGACACAAGAACTGGAACAGCAGTGCATAAAAAGAGGAAAAAGATTATAAGAACGAAGAGGAGAGGAGGAAAAGTTATTTTAGCAGCAGCTCGATGCAACGAGGTCAACATCGCACTCAAGTGCTAGAAAACAAAATGCTTTTTTGCTTAATACAAAAGGTGTTAATCTGACTTCGTACTCTCCCTGTTCTACTAGAAAGGTGAGCATGCGCACTTTGTTTTTGGTGAGAAAGCGGACCAACCACCGATAGGTTCGGTGAGAACTCCGTGAGAAGCTTGTACTCACTTCCCCAGAGTTGATCACGGTTATGTAGGGGGGGACCTTTGTTGCAGTTGGATGTCAGCAAGGTCGGTTTGATTCCAATTCCCAAGATAGTCTCTTCAGATAGGATTCACCCAAGATGAAAGCCTTATTTGACCTACGAAGTTTGTTCTCATTGTCTTGTTTCCATGCACATTGTTATTCGAGTGGGTTACACACTCTCTCTCTCTCTCTCTCAGTCACCTCTCTTCACCCTAGTAAATATTTCATATCACATCAATTATAAGAATTGATGTTCGGAATCATCACTTTCAAGCTGAGTTAAAAGTGAAAGAATTAATGAAGTATTAAAATAGGTAGCATCTCAGCTTAGCATGACATTATTAACAGGCATAAGAATATTTGTTCAGTGTCTTTTGACTAGAAGAACTTGATACTAAAAAGAGGTTCCGCTCTTAGGACATCAATGCCACGACAAGTGGAAGTTTAGCACCGATATCTGACTTAAGAATGAACATGGAGAGACTAGAGATCGGTGTTTCATGTGCCAGACCAGGGTGCCTTCTTATCAGGAAGGCTATAATATGTACCAAACCAAATGCAAGCAATGCCATGCAAGGTTCATCAAAAGAATGTTTGTTTTGTAACGTTAAAGAGAGAAAAATACAAGCAGATGGGGACAAGCATGGCAGTTGTGCTGGCAAACCAATTCAAATTGGATTGAAATAGATCTTAGAATTGCTAGGGGTCACGAAGAAAAGGTTGTAATTAAATTATAGTCGTCCTCCAGATCGGATGAGCTGGGATGAGGCTTAACGTGGACTTGTTTGTCACTGTATGCACTTGTGACACATGCCATGTACCACATGCTAGCACATCCAAAAGATATTATTGAATTCAATGCCCTACATGTTGCATGTGAAGCCAGATGTGTCGTTTTCGCTTTTTTAAAATGGAACGTATGGTGCAGATTGTAGATGTTTTCATAATACCTGTTTATGGCTAGAACCTCACCCATAAGTTTGATTTATTTTTTTTTAAGAATAAATCATGCTTTTGATCGTCTAAATGTTACTAACATTTTTAAATGATTCTTATAGTTTTAAAACCTCCGATTACTTTTTATTTTTAATTTTTAATTTTCAAGTATGATTTAATGTAGTCGGCCAATTAATTCCGGAAGGATCCATTAATGAGCCAACCTCTCGGTCTTTGTCCACCATCTCCTTCTTCTCCTTGGCCTCTTCCAATTTGTAATAGCGACCACCTAGAACCTAGTACCCTCATCCTTCACCTCCCTCGTCTCCATGTCTAGTGCGCCTAGCCCTCTTTTCCTCCTCATCCTCCTTAACTTTCTTTCCATGTTTAGTACCCAGCCCCTCCTCTTTCATCCTTGAATATAGTCGAGCCCCCCTTCGCCCTCCTCCTCCTGCTCTTCCTCCTTGCCATTGCATACCAATGACCGAGCTTCTACTTTCTAGTCTTTAGTGACCATTGAGCCACTCCCTCATCCTTCCTCGATGATGACCTAGCACCCCTCCTCCTGCCACTCTACCTTTGTTATGTCATTGTGTTTGCTCTATCTTGACCACATCCATTAGATCTTTACCCTTCCTCTTCTATCGAGCTCATCGTCACCTCTTCCCAATTGATGAGCCTACAATCGTGCAGCCGGCCTCCTCCTTCTCATATGGCCCTCCTTATCCTCGTCCTCTTTCTATCTCTTGTCCTATTGAAGGCGGTGACACATGGTGAGTAACTACAGCACCGACAAGAGGGACAAATCCTAGAAAAACCCTAAGTTCGAGATTGAGGAGGGAGAAAGGTCCTTCAAAAGAAGTACCTAAACTTTGAGATAATTATTAGGCCTGCGATCTTTTTAAACTCCAAGTCAACAATGTTGAATTGGATGGCTAGGGATAGGGTAGCTACAAAAGGACTAAAAATGCCCTTCCAAGTCATCATTCATATGTCGGAAATCAAAGAACTTAATCAGAGATTTTTAAACTATAGAGATAGTTTAAAAATATTTGTAAACTTTGGAGGATGAGAAATATAATTGATACTATATAGGTGATATGTGGTATATAGGTGATAATATGGTACTTATAGTGACTTGACACTTTTAGATGGAAACTTCCATTGCAGCATGTACTGAGTGCTGCATCATCACTTCTAAACTTTATCATCAAAATAAATTTTATTTTTATTATATTATATTATTATATATTGGTTCTAGCATGTAAAAGAATGTAATTGCACATCACGTGCAATTTGTCGATCCTAGAAATTAGTTGAAATCGGTTGGATAGACTATATTAAATTATATTTAAAAAATAAGGATCTAATTAGTGGTTTTTAAATTATAAGAATTATTTAAAAATATTAGTGAAATCTGAAAAACTAAAAGTAAATTTATATTCTCTTTTAATATTTTAATTTATCAAACTACGTTGATTTTAGCAATTTTTCCCTCGTAACGACATTGAAAAGGGGAGAGAAAAAAATTGAAAAATGAACAAGGAGACGTAGAAGAAGAAAAAGGTCACGATCCTCGGTCAGTTATGCCTGGTAAGGAATAAAAAGCAGTGCTTTAGATTCTCTCTCTCACGCGGTATAATACAATATCAAATTAATTAATCACCATTCATACATGTCCATGCCAGTAGGAGAGAATATATAGCTGTGACATGAATGACTCACAATGACGTGTGCATGGTGCATGCAACAGAATTAGCTTGTACGTAAGAATAAGTATCATACGGTAACAATATTTTTCGATAGGATAAGAGCATACACCATGTTGGTGAATAAGTGCCTCGAAGTAACGGTGCAATGGAACGATACGGTGGACACTTTGGGCAGAGGAACCACGCGCCTTTGGCGGTCGGCTACTTTATGGTGGGCCACTCACACTGCACCGTTCCTTTCTTAGCTCCGTGGGAATCCCTCTTTATTTATTTATTTATTTATTTATTTTTTTACTCATCGATTTCAGCCTTTTGTCTTGACGTGATCAAGATTCACACTATCTCATTTTTTTTAAAATTCTCTATAAAATTTGAGCCAATCCATTTAAAAAAAATAAATATTTATGAATATAAATCTAAACTGATTTTTTTCTAGTTATATTAGTCCAACCTATAAATTTCATGAAATTTTGGTCCAAATCATTTAAACAGATCCTATAAATATAACTATTATTTTCAGTAAAGATAATATCTAATTTAGCTTAATTGAGTTTATTTGTACATAAAAAAATCACTATTATAGTTATCATTATTAGATATGTTTACTAAAATAATTAAAAAATAGAGATATCTTTTTCTTAAAAAGTGTTAATACAATGAAACATCATCTTTGATATGATAGATATTGGCATGCAGATTTCTAACATGATGTATATGTTTCACAGAGAAGGCGGATTAAGCTTGTTAAAATGATCAATATCTTTTTATTCTCCTTATTCATCTCAATTATCAATTTATGTACATAATTTTCAAGCTATGCTCACACACCTTATGCGACAAATTGTTGAATTTTCCTTAAAAGATGTTGCCGAATCCATTACCTACATTGCTTTTCGGAATGCACCGGTCAGTTTCCTCAAAGAAAGACCATGCACTCGTCTCAATAGCCTTTTAAAAATCAACATGGTTGTTCTCTCTTTAGTTTAGCTTTTTAATTGATTATATTTTCACGTGGTCCTAACGTGGAACACTAGTGTGGGGACTCTTGACATGCTTAGAAGAGAAGCATTCTATTTAAGTTACATGGGTCTGGCCTATATATTAGACATTGAAAAATAGCTAAGTACTAACATACTCAAATGATGAATTGGATGATCATACTTGACATGGAGAAGCACATCTAGCAACCTTGCAGATTTGTTAAGAGAATAATGCAATGACCTTAATCCTGGATGGATTCTGCTTTCAGAAATAGGTATGTTGGTTAGTCCATATGCTCTCGTGGACATTAAATAAAGAGGAATGATACCCATTACCACTCTATATATTGACTGCCGGATGTGGCTTTGACCTAGTATTTTGTCTCTCCCAACCTCCTTGCAAATTGCGCCAACTGATGTGAATCATCTTATCATCCTCTTGCCATATGGTGGGTGCACTAGAGTGGTCCTATATAGTAGTAATCTTGGCTAATAATATATGTTTGTGCTTATCCGCATTTCCCTAGTTCGGACATGATAACATACCACAGGAGTCTACGATTTTATGGTGCAAACTTGATATTAACATATTAAATTTTGTTGGCTTAGGCTAATAGAAGACCAGGCACTGAGGACAAGAACTTGAACTGCAAGTTAACTTCGCCATGCACTTGATGGGAAAAATAAAATTTACAGTGATAAAAAGTGTAGAAAAAGTTTATTTACTTAAATGGTAGAGGAGATTGATTTCATTGTGCTGTGAAGGGGGAGAGGAATTAGAAACCATAAGGGGAAGAAGGTGAATACAGTATTATTCATCATTGATTTGAGATTGAGAGAATCTTAAGAGCACAAAGATGGAGGAGGATGGAGAAAATGAACATGAGTTAAGGATGAGCCAAAAAAAAAAAAAAAAAAAGTTCCATTTTTTTATAGAATAATTTATCTTAAGGAAGATTTTTTTGTAGTTCTTTGGGTGGTGGGCCAGAGAGAGAGAGAGAGAGTTCATTATTAGTTAGATTAATGGAAAACTTGTAGGCGTAAAGAAGCTTGCACGCAAACGATGTATTATTGCTGACATAAACTATCAATTTTCCTGGAAAGCTTGACAACTACCACCATCTCCATCAAAGTGCGTCTGTTGGGTGTATAACTCTCGCATTTTTGTCATTGAGTAGTACAAGGAATAGCACCACCACCAAACCAACGAACCGACCAACCTAAGAAGAAAGGCAGACTAACCGATCCTTCACGTGCTCAGCTAACCACTCTGGGATATTTCGTGCACCACTAACTGTCAGTCTATGAGCAGTCTTCTGATTACATCAAAAAAGAAGAAGAAGAAGAAGAAATCACAACAATCTAAAAGCCTAATGTTTCTCAATTTAATGCCACGTAAACGCACACCTTAAGCTCTTATGATTTTTTCTAAACCACTGGGAGAGCCTGTGCTGGATGAAGTCCATATAAAGAGTTTTTTTAGTGTCATGATTTAATTTGTTTAATTTCTTGTGCTTTATCCTACTTCAGAAATCAACACTGCTGAGATTGTGCGACACTGGTCCCATTGGGCTTGCTATACACTTAGGTGGTGCATGGATTGATGGTTTGTGATGTGTTTCATCTAATCATTGCTCATGTTATATTATATTGCTTGTCATCGAAAACAAAGTTATAAAAAAATATATATATATATATGGTGAAAATGTCAAAACTACAGTACCGTTTGTGACTGCTCAATTATATTGTTCCCTAATGCATCATGCTTGGCATTGATACCTGTTGTTTCGATTACCTTATGAGTGAGACCAAAAAGAAATAATGAGGTTAAGCTAATGAATTTTTCTTGAAGGAATCATGTCGGTAGGTGCAGCCATTTTTGGCTATAATCGTCCAAAATACAAACGGACAAGAGGTTTATCTTTCACGCGAGAGGAAGATTGAGCTTTCTTCAGGCGAATTAATTCACCATTGGATCACACAATATCTATTTTATGACCCATGCAAACACATGGATGGTGCCATTTGAGATGCTTTGAGATATGTGCATGATATGATGCAACTGTGTGAAAGAACATCAATCATTCTTTCCCTCAAAAGATACAACTAGAACCTGTTGCAAATTAACAGCTTGGGTATCTGGCGGAAGTTCACGTGTGAATGCACCTAAGAATCCACATTATATACATTAGATGAATGACCACTAGGACAACAAACTCCATAATTGTTGCTTTAAATTTTTCAAGTCTATACCAATTTCTAGTGTATTTGCCTACAATAGAGCTGAGGGCATAGAGTTGGGCTCTCATGCAAGGACATGGAGAAATGGTAATTTAGAATAAATCCTAAGTGTTTGGACAAGCTACTCTACCCATAAAATCTTGGAGGATTCAGCTAACTTGTCTTGCACATAAAATAATAATGCGAACCCCACAATATCCCTTGGCTATCCCGGTGCTTGAAAAGAGATCATGCACCATGGTATAGGTAGGACTAAGTGGGGCTTTTGTAGGAACTAGTGACGGTGGATTATAAAGCGAAGAAACTTGTAAAGGACAACCATTTGTGTTGGTGGTCAGAAGTAATCCTAGAATTCCCCACCAATTTTTTCCAGGATTTGGGTAATAGTTTACCATCAAATAAAAAACTTTGGTCTTTGGTTCTGACCGCTCCTCTAGTCCTTCCCTGTCTACGTGCTGGTTTCTAACTCCATATATAAAGAAAAGGAGACACTCCTTGGTAAAGAGCGATCAGAATCACTTTCAATTATCTAGAGGCTTTTGAGATAAAAGACGTCAAAAAGCAAAAGAAGAAAAGATAAAAACAAAGCGAAAGCCAAGCAAAGGTGAGGAGCCTAGCTTGGAGACTGGTGGCGACTAGCAAAGGAAAAATAAAAGGGAAAAGGAACCTTGCTTCATGGTATAGTCCCATCAAATATGCTAATAAGTAGTCACAGCAGAAGCAAAGAAAAAAAGGGAAAAGAGAAGAGAGGCAAAATAAGAGGAACCTGGACACGTTCTTTGCTAATTCTTTATGGTTTATTTCTAGAGTTTTATGGCATCAATTGGTGTTGCTGCTTGTAATTGGCGGCGCCTAGGAGCCTCGTAACAAATTATTCCCTTTTTTTTTTTTTTGAAACTATTTCTTTTTTGAAGAATTCTGTTAAAACTATATATATATATATATATATATATATATATATATATATATATATATATATATATATATATATATATATATATATATATATATATATATATATATATATATATATATATATATATATATATATATAAAATACTCTATGGAGGAGTATTATGGTGTTGCCAACTTAGCTTCTCAAATGATTATTGTTGTGCCACCTAGAACCAAAACAAAGCTTAAATTTTAAATCAGGTCTAGGGCCACCACGGGCTTCAAGTAGCCCTAGTCGTAGTGGCGCTCCATCTGAAGCATTGCGGTCTTCCTCATCGCCACAACGGCCAAATTTCAAACCAGGTCTAGGGCCACCACGGGCTTCGAGTAGCCCCAATCATAGTGGCACTCCTTCAGTTGGAGCACCACGGTCGGCAGCCACCATCATCATAGTCTCCCACATCACCATAGTGGGGCCCTCCAATTGGTGCCCATCATCATCGCGATTTCCCTCATCGCCATAGTGGCAGTTGCCATCGTTATAATCTTCTTCATCACTGTCGTCATCGGGGTTTGCCTCATCGCGCTCTTTTAGCTGGCACCCACATTAGTCGCCCAAGGTGGCCCATCCAAGCATCACCGGGATACTCCAATTGGCAGTAGCGCCATCTCTACCGCCGGTGGCAAGGGTGAGGAGGGGGGCCATGGCCAGGTCATCTCCTCCTCCGCCGCTTTCTCTTCGATCAAAAATCTCTATTGGAGAGGAAGGTGGGGGGAGGAATTGAAGAGGGGCAGAAAGAAAAAAAAATGGATGCAACGTAGAGTCGATTTAGGATTCTTGACTTTGGATTGCTATTTTTGAACTATGTTTAATATTTATTATTAATAATACTTTTTGAATCCCATTCCTTCATCGGCTCTCTCCTCTGTTCCAACTCGATAATCTATTCTATTCCAAAGACCACCACTATTGCCAAAGCCCTCTAACATCACCCCCTTAGAACTTTTGGAACACCTCCAGCCCCATCACCATCCACAGCCACCAGCTCCTTCTCCGCTGCCTAGGCCTGTGACTATTGAAAGGAAAATTGGACCCTCCATGAGACCCTCATTCTAATGACCACCAAGCACCTCAACGACATGCGCTGCACCGACGACAGCAGTTCCTCATTCGACGCCGCCGCCGCCCCCCACTCCACAGAACTGCAATAGAAGTAGGTTGAGAACTATTGCTAGAACAACACATGCCTCAGAAACCAAAACTAGTGCACAACAAGTGGGACAACCTCCTTGGCGATTACAAAAAGGTCCGCAACTACAAGGTCTGTGCCACGGCTTTCACCGTCAGCAACGCCACTAGAGACCGGCCCTCCTACTAAGCCATAGAGTGACATGAGTGGAATTCAAAATGCTTGAGCATACGAAGAGGGCTGGGTGAAGGGAGGATGGCTAAGACTGGAGATGTTGGCAGTGGTAGGAAAGGGTCGGGCAAGAGATAAGGGAGGAGAAAGAAGGGGTAGTGATGGTGCTAAGGGCGGCGGTACCGACAGGGGCATCGGGGGATGCGATCAGGATCAACATTTGTCGAGAGAGAAGGTCAGTGGTGGTGGGACAGCACCAATGGGTGTATGCGGAGAATGTATGAGAAGAAGAGAGAGGATGGGGGTATGATCGGAATCGATATTTTTCAAGAGAGAAGGAGAGCCATGATGGGATTATAAGAAGGGTAGGATGGCACCGACGAGCATAAAGAAGATATGAGAATAGGAAGAAAAAAAAATAATAAAATATTATTTTATAAAATAATAAAAATATAATACATAAATAAATAAAATAAAATATTAGAAAACTAAAAAAATATTTATTATTAAAAAAAAATAATAATTATAGGCTGTAATTATTCATCCTGCGCAACATGCGGGTCTTTGACTAGTTTAATAATATAAGTGAATATATTTTATTGCTGTTATGGTATAGAAAGGAAGATATTATTAGTCTTATATTGGTTATAGGTCAAAAAAAAAGTATGGCTAATATGAAATAAAATATTCTTTCTCATATGAGATATCTTTTAAAGGATAAAATAGTGAGGCTCCAAATGGCCAAGATCACGATCCAAAATGGTCCATACAGTCCTCAAGCTGCAGGCCGACAAAATTATAAGCTCCAGATGGTTTTTTCAAAAATGTTTTGGATTCTACAAAAAAAAAAGAACTTTTGGATTAGAATCCAATGGACAAAACATTGTTGCTATAAATAACTATAGTCAATATGCTATTTTAATAATTACATCATTTTCTATAATATTATGATGGACATAGATGATCATGCGTGAACTGAATATTTATCAATTTCATCTCTTGATATATATAATTAATATTTTGATTAATATTATTTAAATTCAGAAGTTTCCCGTTTCAAACCTTAAATACTCCTACCCTTAAAATCTTTTTGGACTTTTTCGTAGCTGAGAAAATCCTGGCAACCAGATTCCTTAATGTGGCTAGTGGATAATATCTTTTGCTCCGATGAGGTTGGGAGATTAAATCAAAACCAGTGAAAATATACAAAGGCAAGAAATGAGTGTTTGATTTAATGAAATAGCTATAAGTTCTATCTCTCTCTAGCAATCTTGGGTTCATTTTTAATCCACAAATTAACTATAGGAGGGGTGAGTGGCGAGAGAGAGAGAGAGAGATACAAGTGCAATATATTACAGGGTGGAATATTGGCGGTGGAAGAAGAAGACAAGGGAGAGGGCGTCCCTAGGCTGGAAGAAGTTGGAGGAAAACAGAGTTAAAAAAAAAAAAAAAAAAGGATAAGCTGTACCAAAAAAAAGAAAAGAAAAAAAAAAGGATAAGAGTTGTTAGAAGAAGCATGGCGCCCCGGACTAGGCTTTTAAGCAGCGCACGGACCCAAAACACTTGCTCCCCAAAGAATATCATAAAAATTGTTTCCTCCGATGATGTAATCAATTCTTTATAACGTGCATTTTTTTTTATTTTAATTTTTTAATAAATTTTGATGACTAACATTGGTCCTCACTCGTTAGCCTTCTTTCTAGAGATGCCAATTTATGAGCTGATCTATCAACCTGCCCCACAATAATTTGATATAAATAGATTTTAATCTTAAATGAATCAATCAACTTAAATTTATCTATTGGATGTGTTAGATTTAGATTTAGATCTCTAACTTGTTAAATTTATTTTGATCTATTTAATAATTAAATCATATCAAAACTCGACATATTTAATTTATTTAAAATTTGATTAACTTATTTCTATATATTTGATCTCATGTACTTAATTTATTTAATCTAACTTGAACTGTTAAACAAATAGATTATATGGATTGAGTTTGATTACTTGTTTAATAAATAGATTGGATTTAGATTTAAATTTTTGATTCATTTAATAAATATATTAAATTTAGATTAATTAATTTTTGATCTGATCCATATCCAATTCAAACTATATTTGATCCAAACTGGTCTAATTGCCACCCTACTCCTCTCTCTCTCACTCAAAGAAAAAAAAAAAAATCTAACATGAGGGTCATGAACAAAACTACCTATGACTTACGCACACGGTCCTTGCCAACATGAAATACTAAAAGAATAGTGTCTTATGAGGGGTAAAACCTCTTTCTGAGAGCATATATGGTGCAAAACGTGCATAACATTTCTTTATTTGTTGATAGAATGCTAGAGAGCACCTATAGGAGTACTAATTTATGCAAATGAGTGCGTGAATACGGTGCGTGAGGAGCAGCAGTGCAGGCATGTAACTTTTGTGCAAGCCCAAGGTATGAGGGCGGTGCAAGTGAAAAAGGAGTACACTGCATCACTTTCATATTGGCTTTTGCGGTAGTTTTATTTGCCATTCTCCCTTCTTTTTCTTTTGCAGTCCATAAGCTGCCAAAAAAAATGCCATCTCTCAGGCTCAGTTTCCAGAGCCTGTAACATCCATTTATCTTGTTTGTAACAATCGAATTGAGCATTGCTACGGTATAAGCCGGAATATATATATATATATATATATATATATATATATATATATATATATATATATATATACATACATACATATATATATATATATATGGTCTCTATACTTTTACACAACAGACTTATATTTGTTTTTAATGTGGTGGTCTCAGATCTTGTCATTTTTCAATCTTTTTTTCATCAATTGAAATAATGAAAGAAAAACAAAACGGTGCTATCTATAACACTTACCAAATTCTAGTTTCTATCCAAACATTTTTTTTTGATTGGATGAATCATAAGACATGCATTAGTGGCAGTGGCGGGTGAACAACCTTTGTTATAGAATATTTGAAAGTATGGTAGGGAGTTGCATCTTATTTTAAGCCAGACATATCAATTGAGAGATGAATAATATTGTGGAGTGGATATTTCATGTATGGTGGAGCATTGAGATGAAGTTTTTTTTGGATGAATCATGATAATTTTTTTTCTCTATAGAGTATTTTATTTTTTAATTTTATTAGATATATTCATGTTAGGAAAGCATGATTCTTCGGCCTTCAAAAAAAAAAAGAAAAAAAGAAAAAAAGAAAAACACTCCTTTTAGGCTGATTACACTGCCATCACCTTTTCCTGTCTACTTTGTGATAAAGCAAAAGCGGAGAGAGGGGGAAAAAAAGCAAGAGAAAAGAAAAAGAAAGGAGAGGTTGAAAGGAAGGGACAAAAACAAAAGACTCCCCATTCCATGTAACCAGGTTCCTCTGAACAAAAATCCTGTTCCGTCTTCTCCCAAAACTCATCTAAAGGAGCAAAAGAAGTAAAGCATCCATACATTGACTTGGAAGAAGTGGCAGAAAAGGGCAGAAAAAGGATTGAGAACTAAAGACTTCAAGGTCTCAGGCATGAGTAGAGGAGTTTTTCGGAGCTCTCTCTAGTGCAGAAGATGATGTGGGGGAAGCCCTAGCTGGTGGAATATGAGTAACCTGAGGCCACCTCCTCAACAGACCTCCCTTCTTTTACCCTCTTTCTCCACCACTACCACCACCTCCTTCTCCTCATCATCTTCTTCAGTGTTCCCTCCAAACCCTCCAAACTCACAACTATCTAATTTTCTCCCCATGACCCTGTGGCATGATAGCCAAGAACTTCCTGAGTCATGGAGCCAACTCTTGCTGTAATCTCTCTCTCTCTCTCTCTCTCTCTCTCACACACACACACACACACACACACACACACACACACACACTCTACTCCCCCATCCTTCCCTCTTTCCCTCACTCCCTCCCTCCCTCCCTTTCTCTTTCTCTCTCTCCCCACCTCGTGTCCTTTAACTGTATAATTCTTTTAGAAAATTTTCTTGTAAATTAAAGAAAATTTCAATTCAGACTATATAGCAATCCTATCTGTTGCTCAAGCCAACTCATATTTCTATGCAATTTTATACGGTATGTTGATAGGGAAAAATTAGACTTTAGCAAATACTTAATTAGGTTTCACAAGGTTTATGTATAATAACTTTGTTTGTGTTCATAAAGCATAAAAATTCTCCCTCTCTCTCTCTCTCTCACACACACACACTCCCACACTAATTTTTTTTCCTTTCATTTCGCCTCCAAATCTTCTGATACTATCTTGATATATAGCTTCTGCTGGTTATTTATTTAGAATAAATTGATGGACAAATTACAGGGGAGTATTGATGGAGGAGGACAGTTGCGGCTTCACTCCTTTCCCAGTCAAGAGGATGGAGAATTGGGAGGATCAGTTGTTATACCCATCAGCAAATACACATACGGTTGATGCAAAACAAGAGATCTCGGAGAGAGGATATGAGTACGGCCATGGGAATGAAGAGATTCAGGCATGTAGGTCTCCTTGGAGCCAGGTCCTGCCAACTTCCTCTCCTAGGTCATGTGTCACAAGCTTCAGCAGCAACGTGTTGGACATCTCAAACAGCAAGGCAGAAAGAAAGTATCTCCAACCAGAGAATTCATCCGAGGTGAGAGGGGAAAGTTTATATGTGTTTCCTCAAGATTTCCTTATTTTTTGGTGATTATCTTTACTAATACTCTAATAAATACTTATACAAAGGTATCTGTGTTCATTGTTCTTAATTTCTTTGTTTTATTTTCATCAGAACATTCCATTGTTTTATGTGTTGCGATATCTATTTCCACTAGAAGTTGCCTTGTGGTTGTTCATGCTAAAATTGGGCTGATTTAATTTATGTTTACTTATAGATAAATAGCCTTTGATTTGGGGCTACGCTATTATCTATATACCTCGGCGTGTGCGTGCATACATACGTACATACATACGTATATATGCATGTAAGTATGTATATGTATGTATACGTGTGTATATATATAACATCCTCAAGAAATTAATGCATGGCTATGCTGCATATCTAGGTGAAACTATAGTGCAATCATTGTGGAACTTCATGCTCTCGTGTGTGTTGATTGTTATCGTAGTAGGATTCGCAGTGATCCAAAGATGGGGCCTTACCCTTCTTTCTTCTGTCTTTCTCAAGTGCAACAGCACAACTGGTGCAGCCTTGAAGAAGGCCAGAGTTCAAGACTCCTCAGCCCAATCTCCTTTGAAGGTTTTCATCTATATTCCCTTTATGAGCTCTCTCTCTCTCTCTCTCTCTCTCTCTCTCTCTCTCACGCACACATTCTCACGGAACCGTGTGCTACTTTTTCTGGTATCGGGTGTCGTGTCTTACGACTTTATGATGTGAATATAATTATATGTATAAAAGGGTTTATTACTTCTTGATTTCAGGTGAGGAAGCAGAGGTTAGGAGATAGGATCACAGCTCTTCATCAGCTAGTTTCTCCATTCGGGAAGGTATTTCCATTTGCCCATAGATACAGCCATTTTGGATCTACTTGAAAACACCATCACCTAGTTAACAATTTTTAACTTCTTTCCCATATCTTATATAATTATTTTTCTTCTCGTGTTCGAGCAAAAATCTGACATGGCTCTTTTCGCAGACTGATACTGCATCTGTACTACTAGAAGCCATTGGCTATATCAGATTCCTTCAGAGTCAAATTGAGGTCTCTCTCTCTCTCTCTCTCTCTGCGTGAACGCGCACGCTTGCGTGCGTACGTGCCGTGTGCGTGCGTGCGTGCGTGCGAACTGAACTGGGAACCGATATCGTTTTGAGGCTGTTTAAGAGCACGCATAAAGTTGTTACGTTCCCAACAGTGTTGTTTACTGTACATCTTCTAGCTATTGGTGTGTTGTATTGACATGTGCTTCAGAGATGGTCCTCCTCACCCTCTTCTCATCCCTTCCTTTCATGCAGGTTCTGAGCTCTCCGTACTTAGGTGGTGGAACAAGGAGCATGAGGCAGTCTGTAAGTAACTATAAATACCATCATTTTTCGTTCCCTTTTCTCTCTGTGTCTCTGACGACAGTGTATCTAAGATCACCAACTGAAGCTACGATTGCTATTTTTCTCTGATCTTACAAAGTTTACACATGCATGATGGGTCTCCCCATCATTTGCATCAAAAATAGAAAAAAAGGGCATGCCCATATCAAGCTCCTCCTTACGAGCTCTGAAGTGAAATAACTTGTTATATGCATGCCATATTCTTTTCAGGGCAAAGGGGAAAGGAGTAGCATATTTCCTGAAGACCCTGGGCAGGTATTCTTCATTGAATCCATGACCAAATTAAAACACAGACTTAGCCTTACATTTGGCAACCCCTTCTGTTCTGCTTTCTTTACAACCAAAGGTGTTCAAGGATGCAAAGTTGGAACTTTACGGCCTCTAGGGCCACATGTGTCATTGGTGACATTCCTAATCCCTCTTTGTTATCTTCCCTTCAGCAGTTGTTAAACGACACCTGTATGAAGAGAAGAGGAGCAGCTAATTATCAGGTACCACCGAGTAGCTGTACTAAAGTAGCTTTTTGTATCAATGAATGGTCATCATGATTGCATGTTGATGATATCTTAGACATGGTCGATGCCAAATTAAGATGTTATATTTTGTTGCATCATCTGTGGCATCAGGATGGTGATGATGAACCAAAGGACTTGAAGAGTAGAGGATTGTGCCTGGTCCCAGTATCCTACACCATGCATGTTGGTGGTGACAGTGGAGTGGATTGCTGGGCTCCCGCTTTCGGTGGGGGGTTTTCGATAGACTGCACCGAGTCCGCAGCATGCTTGGGCTTAATGAGTGGATATTCTATCATCAGTGGTCACTCTGCTAACCCAAAGGTTGATTGCTCTTGATGCTATACATTCACGTGAATGAAGAGCATCGACTTGGTTTAAATCAGGATGGCAGGGTTCTTATACTTCAATGATTCAGAAAGGCTGGTTTCTTCTCCATCTTCCTTGCATTATAATATTGTATGTGTAATTCTGGCGTTGTAAGCATTAGAAGATGGTTTCACACCTCTTTTAATCAAGAAAGGAGTCCAATCATCTCTTTTATTTGTAGTAAGCATGTCACGGTGCTTCATTGAATGGCCTCTGAATTTGCTTAATTTGAAGCGATAGCAGAAAAGGTAGGTCACTGTTGATATTGGTCTTATTTTATATTAATACAAAGCTTGATTAATAGTTTGTGAATTGCATATTGTGAACAAGAATCATGCAATGAAGAACTCACAGATCTTTTGTCTGTAGAATTAGACTTACCATATGCGAACATGCATGGTTATAGCCCGGAGGTTGCAGCCGGTATCTTCCATTGGGAGGTTGCATGATCGATCTTTAGGTGGTGTTTTCCTAGGTGTTTGAGATTATTCTTCAATCATTCATGAGAAATGGTTAATGGCATACCCACAATTATTCTCCAGGAAAGAAGAGAAAGATATTCTAGCGAAACATAAAGTAGCATCTATTGTCTTTCTTTCCTTTTAATCCAAAGGGAAATGATTATCCACATTGGTCAGACTCAATATTCCCTAGTTGCATGTATCCTTCTACGTATGCTCTGAAAGATAACTTATGATCTCAGATCCTTTCAGTAAAAAGTATAAAGAAAAGAACATCATTGATTGCTCAAAGCCTATCATGTACACCCTGCATTATCCTTTGTTATCTAATTTTTTTCACTCAATTTTGAACATTCTTATTTTAACAATCAAATATCTTCTAAAAAAGTATCGTAGCTTTCAAAATCAATATGTCTTTTATAAAGAAATTCATGATTATTATTTGGAATCAAGAAACTTCCAAACATAGCCTTGTTCTTCATTTTTGTTTATTGTTTGTATATAAAACAATTCATAATATATAGAAAAATATAGAGTAAATTACAAAATCCCTCTTAGATTAGGAGTAAATATGCTAACATCTAATAGTTTGAAAAGTCTAAATGTTCTTGTTGGTGCAGAAATTGGTCGTCGCTGGAATCAACTAGAATGGAGGTGGACGAGGTCGCCACCGGGGACCTGCAAATCAAAATCCCATTACGAGCCGATGGGGGGTGGCTTCGGCAGGATCTTTCGACGATCAAGTCAGCTCTGGCAAAAAGGAATGGAGTGCTCAGGAATGAGTTCCGCAGAGCTTAGAGAAGAAGAGAACTTAGAGTTTAGCGTTAGCGTATCTAGAGAGTCCCTTTTATAGGTGGAGCTTGATGGTGACAGCTATAGCTGCGTGCTGGCGGACCGCTCGAGGTCTGACGGAGTCAGTCTCAGGAGAAGACGCCGTCCGCAGCGCCGCCTGTAACGGATTGATGGTGACAGCCATCGTTGTCTGGTAGCGGATCGCTGTCGCTTGTGGTGGACTGATGGCGATGGCTGCAGCTGTCTTGATACTGAGCCGCTCGGAGCCGAATGAAGGGTTGAAGGGCTTTGACGTGCATCCATTTTGGAGGAGTTCGAACTCCTGAAGAGGAAGCTCGGAAGGAGTTCGGCTCCCATAGGCGTTTGGCTGGAGGTGTGCGGATAAGGCTCGATCGCGGGAGAGTTCGGTAGGAGCTCGACCGACCGAAGGGGATGTCTGGGAGTAGTCCGGCTCCTAAAGAAGTTCGACTGAAGGAAATGTCTGGAGGGAGTTCGGCTCCTGAAGAAGTCCGATCGAAGGGGATGTCTGGAGGAAGTTTGGCTCTTGCAAGCATCTGGCTGGAAGGGTGCGGAGAGAGTTCGGCTCTCGCGGGAGTCTGACTGAAGCTCGACCGCTGAGAGTCCAAGGAGTTCGGTCGCTAAGCAGTTCGATCGACTGAAGGGGTTCGAAGGAGTTCGACCGTTGGAGTCCAAGGAGCTCGGCCGCTATGCAGTTCGGTCGGTTGAAGGGGTTCGAAGGAGCTCGACCGCTGAAAGTCCGAAGGGGCTCGACCGTTGGGAGTTCGATCGGCTAAAGGGGTTCGGTCCGACCGCTGAGAGTCTGAAGGAGCTCGACCGCTGAGGAGTTCGGCTGACTGAAGGGGTACGGCTAAAATTCATCCACTGAAGCTCTTCTGCGGCTACTAGTTGCATTAGACTGAGGATCGAACTGGACTTCAGTAGGAGCGAGATTTATCCCCAACAGTCTCCTTTAGAGATTTATTTTTATTCAATAATTTAACTCAGTTTAATAAATATTAGTCAAACCATTAACACTACTACAAAAATGGTATATGATAGCGCATACTATGACAGCGATTTTCGAAACTATTGTCATAAATTTTACGACAGCAGTTTTCGTTAACCACCGCTATAGATCGGACCTACGGCAATAATTTTTGTAACCACTACTATAGGTCCGACATATAACAGCGGTTAACGAAAACTGTTGCCGTAGGTCGGAATTATAGCAGCGGTTATAAAAAATCGCTGCCATAGATCGATCTATAGCAGTGATTCATTATAACCACCACCATAAGTCGGACCTATAACATTGATTAGTATGAACCGCTGCTATAAGCTTATTTATGGTAGCGGTTAATTATAACCGCTGCCATATATATATATTTAAATATTATATAATTTTAAAATTTAATGTCAATCTTCACCATTCATTATCTAAATAATTATCATTAGAGAGTCATCGCAAAAGATCATCTCGATCTGATGACCCTAGCTTCGTTAATCAGAAAAATTCGATTTCAACGATCATGAACGATGATGTGATAATCTGATAGATGAAGACCTCCGATGGATTCGAAAATCTACAACGATGATCTCGATGATGTTTGTAACATACTATTAAAGTTTTACTTCAATCGGATATCGTTATCTTAGTCAATTTAGTATAGGTTAGTTTCGATCGTTAAATGATAAACGAGTGATCAAAGGATCAAATGGTATCCGATTATGAGATAATTTATTTTATAAATAATCTTCGCTACTACTTTAATTATTTTTTATGGTGGTGATTATAAAATTCAACTTGTGAGATGAAGAACGATCTAAAACTATATGTCTCTTAATAACCATTCTAAAACTTCACTTGTTATGCTCGTACTTTTGCAATATCTGCTTAACATAAACAGTTTATATGAAAATAATTTAAATTTTACTATCATCATCGTATAAAATATTTAAAATTATAATAAAGATCATTTAACTAAAAATTATCTCATAATTGAACGCCATTTAACCCTTTGATCGCTTATTTCTATTTTAACGATCCAAATCATTTCGTACTAAATTGACCATGATAAAGATATCCGATTGAAGTAAAACTTTGATAGTATGCTACAAACATCATCAAGATCATCGTTCAAGATTTTTGAACCCATCAGAGGTCTCTATCTATCAGATCATCGTATCATCGTTTGTGATCATCGAAATTAAATTTTTTTGATCGACGAAGCTAGGGCCATCGGATCGAGACGATCTTTTACGACGACACTCTAATGATAATTATTTAGATAATGAACGGTGAAGATGAGCATTAAATTTTAAAATTATATAATATTTAGAAAAAAATAAAAAAAAATTTATTTTTAATCTTCAACAGTAGTTATCAAAAATCGCTGCCATAAATCTACAACAGCGGTTATAGAACCGCTATCGTAGATCTATGGCAGCGATTTTGGATAACCACTACCATAGATCTATGACAGCGGTTCAATAACCGCTGTCATAGATTAGGTTAAAAATTTTTAAATTTTTTCTGCTTTCCTCTCGTATGTGCTCGATCTCTCTCTATCTCTCCCCCTCCTCTCCATCATCAATGAGTCTCCTTCCCCCCCGATCAGTGCCGCCCCTCCTTCTCCTCCGATCGACGCCGCCCCTCCTTCCCCCTCCCCCTCCGGCCCCCCCATCTCCAACCGCCCCTCCCCGCCACCCACCATACTCCACCCGGCCCCCACCCCACACCCTCCCCCCAACTGCCCCTCCTTCCTCCATCCTCGATCGCTCCTCCCCGCCACCCCCCACCCCCCGGCCGCCCCTCCTTCCCCCATCTCCGACCACCCCTCCCCACCACCCTGCCACCCCCTAGCCCTCCCATCTCTGACCGCCCCTCCCCACCACCCCCCACCCGGTCCCCCACCCCCACCCTCCCCCCTACCGCCCCTCCTTCCCCCCCATCCCCGACTGCTCCTCCTCGCCAACCCCCACCCGAATCCCCCCACCCTCCCCCTGGCCGTCCCTCCTTTCCCCCATCCCCAGCCATCCCTTCCCGCCACCCTGCCACCCCCCAACCTCCCATCCTCGGTCGACCCTCCCCGCCACCCCCCACCTGGCCCCCCACACTCCTCCTTCCGATCGCCGACCCTCTCATCACTATGCCTCCCGAGCCTCCTCATCATTATGCCCCCTCTCCTGGCCTCCATCCCCAACCGCCCCTGCTCTCTCTCTCTCTTTTCTCTTCCTCTTTCTTCTCTATCTCACTATCTTTTTTTGTTTCGCAGGTTAGATCTAGTAAAGTCGTCCTCCTCTAGCATCATTGTTGGTGACCCTCGGAGCTTTCGGTGTGATCCGCTCTCTATAGCCATAGGTATAATTTTTTTAATTTTATAATATTATTTATTAATCATATATATTTATAATAATTTATAGAATATTTATAATAAATATTATAAATATTTATTATAAATATTATAATTATCTGTATCCCATAATTTTTGGATCAAAATCTGGATATTCAGATCTGGATCCAATTTTAATTATCGATACTGGATCCGAACCTGAATACCCGAGGGGTCTATACTTGAAGTACCAGACCTAGACCCTAATGGATCTCGAAAGGCTGGATCCGATTCTGAGATCCGAAACTAAGAAACAGAGAGACTAAGAGAGAGACCGATAGATTGAGAGAGGGAAGGTCAGTCGCTCGTCGGGCGCCGACAAAAGAGATCGAGAGTGAGAGGGAGGGAGGGAGGGAGAGGGTCCGGCCTTACCGCTGTTGCCGGCGAGGAAGATCGAGAGAGGGAGAGAGGAAGGAAGGAATCTAGCCTCGCCACCATCATTGGGAGGGAGGGGGTTCGGCCTCATCGACGAGGAAGATCGAGAGAGGGAGAGTGGAAGATCGAGAGAGCGAGAGAGGGAGGGAGAGGGTCCGGCCTCATCGGCATCACTGGGAGGGATGGGGTCCGACCTTGTCGGTGAGGGAGATCGAGGGAGATTGAGAGAGTGAGAGAGGGAGGGATGGGGTCCGGCCTCGTCGACGAGGAAGATCGAGAGAGGAAGATTAAGAGATGAAAAAGCTGGGAGGGAGGAGTTTGGCCTTACCGCTGTCATCGGCGAGAGAGATCGAGAGAGGAAGAGAGGGAGTGATCGAGGGGATGGCACATAGCCGAGCTGGCTCGAATACATAGCCGAGCTGGCTCGGACCGTGATCGAGCCGACTGGGGGAGGACTCGAGCTGGATGTCTCAGGCACGGAGTCGACTGTCTCAGGCATGGAGTCGGCTTGGCTTTTGAGCGAATAGAATTTGATATATCTCTCTAAGATTCTAACTTTAGATCCTAAGGTACTACCATCATCTACTTTATTCTTCTTTCAGATTTTTGGATTAACACCAAGGTTCATGCAAGAGATCGGATCTATGACTATTGCTCATCCTTAATTATTTATGAATGTAATTCATGTTATAAAATTTATTACATAATATTTTCTGGATGTTTATATCTTGTTGCTTTTGTTTATTGCATTGCATAACGATAGACCCGTCAATTGATTAGTGTACATATTAGAGACTATTTATTGATGCTATACTAATATTATTATTCAATATGTTATATTAATTAATGTTCATTAACGTTGTAGATCATAATGATACCGAAATGCCATCTAGCTTTCACCCATGCTCCTCGGCGGATTTTGCGTAATTCAACATCCGAGGAGCAGTCGGAGCATACTCCATTTATCTCGGCATCAACTGCTCAGGGACCTCCATGCCGACATCTACTCCACCAATGATATCTACTCCACTGATGGTATCTACTCCACCGATAGTTGAGCCTCTACTGTCGTCCATATCTGAGACACATGCTACTATGCAGGCATCTGAGAATACATTTTTATTATATTAGCACAACTTTATTTTTTATATAGTATTTGTATACTTATATATTTGCATTGTAGGTGCATCATTCGATCGGATATTTTGCGGTCCCATACGTATGGCACACGTGTGGAACGGCCAGCATTAGGTGATGATCTATTACGATGCGGACGAAAGGTCGGTAGGGGAGATCACGCAAAAGATGCATTTCTTTTTTGGAGTGCTTGTTAGACGGTCGAACATCATTCTCGTAGAGCCCAGAGATTGGCGTTTGATAGATGCTGCCATCAGAGACCAGATATGAAAAGAGATATGGGTAAGTACATGCATCTTAATTATATTTATGTATTTTATATGTTTACACTATATATGTTTGATTAGAATAATTTTGTAACTGATTTTTGATAAATTTGTGTAGTGGAGGTATGACTTCTCCGATCATGAGAGGGCTCAAGATACTCGATTGAAGAAGATCGAAAAGTTATATTGGAGTTACAAGGTCAAGCTCCATAGAGGATGGCTTGAGCACCGACGAGACACTCCGAAGGAGCTTATTCTCTGGACACAAGACTGTCCTTCGAGTCAGTAGGAGAGAGTGGTTAGACACTGGTGGAGCTAGGAGTTCGAGGTAAAATTCCTAACTTTTAAATTTTTCAATATGCTTAAAGTTTTATTTAAATATTTTTTATTTATTTGAATACTTGTTAGGCTACCTTCCGTCAGAACTGGGAGAATTGTGCAGCCCAGGAGTATATGCACACTTTAGGCCACGAGTCTATGGCCAGTCATGTGCATAGAGAGGTAATTAATTTTAAATCTTACTAGATAAATTAAATTCATATTTTTTATCATCTTTTTGATAAATTTATTCTTTGTTATAGCTGATGAGAGATGGAGTGATGCCCAGTCGTAGCGAGATCTTTCGATCCAATCGCACGGATAAGACGGGCAGACCGATGAACGCCGCGATCGGACATATTTTTATAAATATTAAATATATTAGTATATATGATTAGTATTATAGTATTTCTTATAAAATTTTATTTTAATTTATAATTACAAGATTAGTTAGATGCACTTGTGAGCGAGGGCTCGGATACCTCTGGCCCCATGATCATCTGTCTCAGGTCCTGGGGTTTGAGCACTCTGGGAGGATTCGATGCAGGCCCGGACACATGCCGACGAGCTACTGGTTCGAGGTAAGTGTCTCCTCACAGACTTTCGATATCGTCAGCCGGAAGGAGCTTGAGGAGGCGTTGGCATGGGCAGATCATGCTGCGACATGGGCAGATCGGGCTGAGGAGCGCGCATCTTATCTGAAGGACATCGTGAGAGACATGATGTCGATGCTCAGCACGTATTTTAGAGTCACGAACTTCGAAGATATGTTGGTCCGTATTTCAGCTCTAGCTCTAACTTTGGCTCCGACTTTTGGTGATGACGATAATGATGTAGATTTAGGAGACTTTGATGTATTTTATTTTTAAAAAAAATATTATAATAAATTTTATTCGGTAATAAAATTTTAGCATTTGAAAATAATTTTTATGTTTATTATATTTTCTCGTATTATATATCTATATTTATCAGATAAAATATATAAAAAATAAAAAAAAAATTTAATTTTTTTAATTATTCAAGATCTACGACAGTAGTTTTATAACCGCTGTCATATACGTACCAACCGCTGCCATAGATCCTGATGCAAACAGTGCCAACCGCTGCATTAGACCTATGACAGCGATTAAGAAACCGCTGCTATAGATAACCTATGGCAGCGGTTACATAACCGCTGCTATAAGTCGATCTATTATAGCAGTTTATAAACTGCTGTAATTGACTATCTATGGCAGCGGTTCAAACAACCGCTGTCATAGAGCTACGACGACGATTTCAGTAGCAGCAGTTAAATAACCGTTGCCATAGTTTATGATAACGATTTTTTAGACTACGACAGCGGTTATGAATCACTGCCGTAGCCTTTTTTTTGTAGTAATATAATCTTAAATAGAACCCATATGTAATGCCAGAAAAAATTTTAATATGATCAAAACAACCTTTAGTAACATAATAGCCATCCAAAGATATAGGAAGACATCTATCTCCTCTTTCCTACTTAAAAATAATTTTAATTTTTTATATAGGATAAATGGTTTCACTAATGCCGTTAATTTAATTGGATGTAGGAGTGTAGATTTATAAACTATTAGGTGTAAAGATAATAAACATGAACTTCAAGATGTTTTTATAATTTACTCAATAGTTAAATGATATAAAAAATAATTTATACATATACTTCATTTAGGGAAGCAAAAAAAATTTGCATTGTAAGTGCCTATTTACTAGCACTTTTTAAAATAAATATAAATATATAAATATATATATATATATATATATATATAATAAGCTTGTTCACATGCTTGTTGCTTTTGTTTTGATGTACGTTCTAGGCCTGAATTGCACTTATCCAGAAGTATACAGTTCCAACTTCCAAGCGTTTGTTTTGGTATGAGTGATTTTGACTTGTTCGGCAGATCTGTTTGAGGTTGACTTTGGACTCCGGAACTCCAAATTAAGCTACGTGGGATGGCGGATCATCCAATGATAATATTAAGACTGAAATAATTACATTTCTTGTGCACTTTCTCCAAGGTAAATAGTAGAGTTTGTGTGAATATTTCTAACACTTATATTGAAATAAACATATGATATACCTTGATTCATATGTATGATCTAACAAACCTGAAGTTGTTTTGCGGCGTCAACTGAAGTGAAGATATTCTCAATCAAAATACATTTAAAAAAAAAGAAAAAATATTTTGAATAATTGATCTAATCAAATTTATCACTTCACCAAACACGTTGAGGAAAAACAAATCCTGATTCCATAACTTCATATTTTTGTTGAGTTCTAATGTGAAGCTTCCGGATCTGGCTCATGCCCCCAACTATTTGCACCATGGCTTGGGCCGAGAACAACATTCCTTTGTGCTGCCATGTGGAATAATTTGTATTGTTTCTGAGGAGAAAAACAGAAACACAATATAAGTGCAGTAACTGACTAAGCTAAGCTCACGCTGGCCATGCCGCCCGCCGTCCAGGGATTTGGAATGGCCGGTCAAGTGATGCAGGTACCTCCAAAAAGTCTTTGTCAGCAAGAGCTTAGCTCACATCATTTGATATTATCTAGACAAGTCCTTTGAATGCCGCACGCTATATAAAATGATACCGCTCGTCAATATTTAAGTATATGTCATTATTTAGCTGTTATTATGTCGCCTAAATGCATAACATTTGATCATTGTTTATTATTTTTATTGTTCGTCTAAACTGAATGCTATTTATAATTTTAAATTTTAAATTAATTACAAAGAGAATATGGCTTCATGTTATATAACAGTGGCGATGGTTTAGTATTTTCATTATGCATCTAAATGAATCATATTCTTGTTTTTAAATTTCTTATCAATTGAAAAATCATATTTTAAAGAGCAATGATTTGAATAAATAATGGCATTACTTTGCTCATCAGTACAATTGTAATTATTAATGACCATAGCTACAAAAATTATTTTTAAAAAAAAAATTATGGAAGAAAATTATTGCAGGTACCATTTTTACGAAAATGACGTTGACGCAATGGTATTTTCTTTTTTGTCCCATGCATATCAAGCAACAGTATTGCCTATATAAGAGATTTCAAAAAATTATTGTAAATAATATTTTATGAAAATGATGTCTACCATAATGATATATTTTTATTTATCTTCAAGCATATTAAGTGACGATTTTGTCTTATATTATTATAAATAATATTTTATAAAAATGATGTCTATGGTAATATTTTTTATTTTTTTTTATCTCCATGCATATTTTTGCCTATATAAGAGATTTCATCGACTTTGCCGATATGTTTTTTTTTTCTTTCTTCTTTTTCCAAAAGAAGACCTTGCGCCCTTTGCTTGTAAGAAAAGATTGGGATTCACCATGGACGAGGAGAAGATGTCCCAACAACAGCCGAAGAGAAAGGGTGGTCTGAAGACCATCCCATTTATCATGAGTAATGATCTTTCATTTTCCTTTTCCATGCTATTGCTTAGCGCACGCTCGATTTAGCTCCACCTTTTTTTTTTTTTTTTTTTTTGCTTTTTTTAATCAAAAAAAAAAAAAAAAAAAAGAAAAGAAATTCCCCTACCGAGTCCTACGGTAGGACGATGGTGTCAGGAATAGCTCCTTCAGGGCATAGCTCATATATAGGCACATGCACACATGCATTTCTAGTGTGATTCATTGTGTCCTGTGGCCAAACTTGATGTCTTTTTGCTTGAGAAGAGGGTGGGCTATCGTGGTACAATATGGGGTGTAATTATGTCATGTATTGTTTCCAAAAAGGTGGTGACATATAGTTTGCATGAGAAAAGGGAGATGTAGAAGGTGCAGGTGTTGAATTGCTGATTATCCTCTCCACCTTTGTTTTGTAGCAAATGAAATCTTCGAGAAGGTGGCGAGCTTTGGGCTCCTACCAAATATGATCCTCTACCTTACAAAAGTGTATCACATGAGCCCTGTAACTGGCATGAGTGTTCTGTTCATATGGGGAGCAATGTCACAATTCTTACCCATTTTTGGGGCTTTCTTATCTGATGCTTACTTGGGTCGCTTCCTTGTGATAGCAATTGCATCCGTTGCAAGCCTACTTGTAAGTAAACTATACTTGACCTTTTTTTTTTTTATCCTTGTTGATGGGATCTTTACGTTCATCTGTTTTGATTTCATCTGAAGTGATAGTTAATTAGTCAGTAGGACATTCTCGATATAAATCACAAATTGTAACCACGTCCATTGCTTTGCGACAATTTGGACGGTAGGCCTCCTCTCTTTAGTAATGGTGCAAGAACTGAAACTAGTCGACAGCAGTCGCGGTGTGTTGCTCATAAAATTTGCTAGCAAGTTTTAGAGTATTCACTAGTCGTCATGTTCTTTTGCTAGGGGATGGTTCTTCTATGGCTAACAGCAATGCTACCCGGAGCCAATCCCCCTGCTTGTGACCTTGCTCTCGGCAACTGCCAGAGCCCGAGCCACTCACAGCTCGCTTTCCTGTTCTCTGCTTTTGGCCTCATCTCCATAGGAGCCGGTGGCATTAGGCCATGCTCTCTAGCCTTCGGTGCCGACCAGTTGGACCGGCCAGACAACCCTCGGAATGAGAGGACCCTGCAGACCTTCTTCAACTGGTACTATGCATCGATCGGGATATCCTATATCATCGCATCGTCTGTCATCGTCTATATACAAGATAAGATGGGATGGAGAGTGGGTTTCGGTGTTCCAGTTGTGCTAATGCTATCATCCATTATCTTCTTCCTGCTGGGTTCTTTTCTTTACATCAAGGTGAGGGGTAACGTGAGCATGCTAACTGGCGTTGCCCAAGCGGTCGTCGCAAACGTCAAAAATCGGCAACTAGTCTTGCCATCAGAGATTGCTGATTGGAGATATCATCACAACAAGGGTTCAAGAATCACGGTTCCCACTGAAAATCTAAGGTATAAGCACATATAACCATCATTATTTTTAGCTCAAGCTTCTCATAACAAACTAGTACCATGCCAAACATTTAAATCTCGGATACATTTTGTTCCCCTTTTGAATCGGTTTTCAGATTCCTGAACAAAGCCTGCATCATTAGAAATCCAGAAAAGGACTCGAACCCGGATGGCTCCGCCGCCGACCCGTGGAAGCTGTGTACCGTGGAGCAAGTCGAAGTGCTCAAGTCGGTGGTGCGAGTGATCCCAATTTGGTCGACCGGGATCATGCCGGCAGTCATCATCAACCAGCACGGTTTCCCGGCGCTGCAGGCGGGCACCATGGACCGGCACATGGGCTCCAAGTTTAAGATCCCTCAAGCCTCCTTCAGCGTGTTTGGGATCATCACTCTGACGCTTTGGGTGGCCATTTACGACCGGTTGATCGTCCCTCGGCTGTCAAAGATCACCGGAAGGCCTCGCGGTCTCAGCCTCCGGCAGCGAATGGGGATCGGGCTGGTGGTATCATGCGTTGCCACAGCTGTTGCAGCCACCGTCGAGGGCATTCGGAGGAGAAGAGCAATTGAGGAAGGGCTGGCAGATGATCAGCAAGCCATGGTTAACATGTCTGCAATGTGGCTGGTGCCGCAGAACTGCCTGAACGGCTTAGCCGAAGCTTTTAATATAATCGCCCAGATGGAATTCTACTACTCCGAGTTTCCTAAGAGCATGGCCAGTATTGGGATGTCTCTGATTTCACTGGGATTGGGATTTGGGAACTTGGTCGGCAGTTTGATCCTGGAGCTTATTGACAAGATAAGTAAAAGGAATGGAAGAGTTAGCTGGGTTGGTACCAACCTGAACAGGGGCCACTATGACTACTACTATTGGATCCTTACTCTGTTGAGTGTAGGTAATTTTTTCTACTTCCTTGTTTGCAGTTGGGCGTATGGGGAGGAGGGAAAGAATAGGTTTGGTGAAGAGGAGGGCTTGGTGGAAGAGCTGGACACGAAGTCCGGGGAGTTGCCCGTTATCCTTTGAATTGCAAGCTTTTGGCATGGCCCCCGTGTGGGTTTCATTCTGTGTAAGCTTTAGGACTAGCAGCGTGCCGCTCGAGCATACTTTGAGAAATGCAATCATATGGCCATCAAATATATTATAAAGCTCCTTACGTGGATCCAACTGCCCCAGCAAGTTTCTAACCTCTCTCTTCCTATTTCTTTTTTGAGTAGAATCTTTCCAAATTTATCAGCGGTGTATATACAAGATAAAATTATATAAGACCAAGATAATAGATAGGAGCAACAAAATTTCTAAATAGCTTAAAAAATATTCCTGCCGTAGCTCCACCTTGCGAGCCAATCAGGCCAAAGAAAACAAATTAAATATATAATAGTTTATAAAAATGGAGCTAGTTCTACCTCATAGAAGTTTGATTAAAATTCGTTTGGTTGTGCTCCAAGCCTGGATGCGTAGCAGCTTTGGTTCTGGTTTTATGTGAATTAAACCTAACTTGATTCTCCTGCATCTGATTTGACTTTTATGATTTCCCTCAAAGGGATGGATCCGACCTGTATGTTGGTTCGAACTTCAAAGCATCGGTTTTAGTGACATAAGCCACGGCTGGGATGCACTTGGAAAGTGAAATAGATAAATCTCCGGTTCTTATTTTACTTTCCCTGTGGGCAATTGGCCTTCTACTTTGCGAAGGTTAGAAAAGGGAAGCCACCGTATATACCATTAATTATATTTTAATATTTTCTTAGCAAACGCCTTACCTTTTTATTTCTTCCAAACCAAACCAACAGCGGTTTAGTGATTTTTGTTTTATAGCCCCCTCCCATTTCCTACACGGATAAATTTTGCCTTGGGCTTTCCTATTCCCTTGTATAGATTTTGTATAGGGAAAATTACCGGGGCCCTCCTTAGGGTTATTTTTACTTGGTACTTTTTAAGTTTAAAAAGTTTTAATCTAATTCCTCAAGTTAGTTAAGTGGTTCGATACAATCTTGCTGTCCATCTTTATTTACTTAAGCTTAAGGATTCTATTACGTGAAGAAGAAACTCTTGAGGATAGGTAGAGGAAGTGGACTTATAGTAATTCAACAAAAATAGAATATGACAAGTTTAGGACTGTATTTGATATGACCAAATACCTAGTGGAGATAGGAGATAGATTCTTATTTCATGGTATTTATTATTATTATTATTATTATTATTATTATTATTATTATTTTTGATGTAAGATTTCATGATCTCTACTTGCAAGAATTGTAGAAAATATGAGAGGAGAGAATTGGAGCAGAGGGGTGTCTTTTTTGAGAAGAAACAAATAAAAGAAGGGATGAAGAGGGGGTAATTATGTTCTTTTAGATGGTGTTATTGGAGATCATATTAAAGCACTTAACTAATTTTAGAAACTAGATTTTAACATAAAAGTTAAAGGGCACTAAGTAAAAATGATTCTACCTTGAGAGAGGGAATTCCTATTTTTTACATACATATTATTATTACTCCTCCCATTCCTCAATTCGGTTTGAAGCTTGGTATAGTGTCAAGTAGTTTTTTGGGTCTTGTGAACATTATCTAGGCAGTCTTCAAAGATAAGCGTGTAACTAAGTCATGAACTAACGTTCTTTACTCTGACCTAATTCAAGTAGGGATGGCAATGGATCAAATATGGATCGAATCGGCCCATATCCATACACATCATGTCAGTAAAAACTCTATACCCATATCCACCCCATATCCACTTCGGATCGGATCGGATTGGGTCAAGTAGAGACGTGGATTGGGTCGGATATATAAAAGGGATTAATCAGATCGGATCGGGTTGGATATATTTAAATAATATAAAATCATCATAATCTTGAATAGAGAATATGTAATAAAATTATATCAGGTCGGATTTGGATCGGGACATACCATTATCCATATCCGATCTAAACTCGCTTTGGATATTTTTTTTAAAATCCATACATGCTCCAGAATCGGATCGGATAAAACCCGCTTCTTTCGGATTGAATTGGATGGGATACCCAGCAGCTCGGATAAAATTGCCATCCCTAAGTTCAAGCGGCTAGATGTAGCTAAGTTAGAAGTTAATATTCACGAAAATAGCAGAGAAAAGTTGCTTCTACTACTAGCTTGATCATTACTCAAGTTAAGACTTATAACACTTGCTAATCAAAATATTCATCATTCATAACAAGTAACTTGCAAAACCAATATTGTTCATGTTTTGATTAAAATTAAAAGTCATCTTTATTCAGCTCAATTGCAGATGTAGCAATGGAGACATGATAGTTGGTGACTTAAAAAGTCATAAAAATATAGAAATATCTGCATCGATCTATTGGAAAATATTTCTCTGTTGTGGGCTGCAATGGAAATAGCACGCCTTGTAATTTGCTGATTCCGATATTCCTAAACCATTGCTAGCTTCAAGTGATCATGATAAGAGCAACAATAAAATTATCAACCATAAGGTGAATAAAATTGAGTGATAAATGAAGTGCATTTACTTTCACCGGCCCCTAACTGCCAGCCCAGGGATTTTTAAAAGCTGAATGAGGACATCTTTCTTTCTTTCCCTTTTTTGTAAAAGAAAGAATTGGGATAATCCTAACCCATGAGAACATCCTTAATTAAGACAATTAATTGTTTCATAACCCCACCACGGTCACATTAATATTTACTTTTGTTTTCCGCAGTGGCTGTGGAAGGTGGCGCTAAAAATTCGTATTATTAACATGTACAATATTTTAGTCAAATTATGACCTGTACCAGAATTCAATTATGCGTCTCCTCTGACCTGTACAATGAATTACTTCTTCTGATGGAGAGTAAGACGAAGAAGCATGCACTGTAAGAGGAGGAAAAAAAAAAGTTACAAAAAGGTTACAAAGAGGACGGATGGAGGGGCAAGGAGGATGGCAGTCAGAGAAAAGTAAATAAAGGACAAATAATAAGAAAGAGACTTGGTGCTTTTTCTGGCATCGGAGAGGTCAAGCCAACCTCCGGGCAAATTACATCCTGCATGACATGCATCAACATGATGCATACCTCACACCAATCTGTTTGTTTCCTTCTTACGAGTCAATGATAAGATGAGTACATGATGAATAAAAAAATTATATCATATATTGAGTGCACCAGATAATCGCATATGCGATCAATTATAATCACTCATTTCTATCAAACATTCATCTCGATGCACTGCTGTAGTAGTAAGCAGCTATAATTATCTAATCACAACAACATGGTGCATACAACATAGGATTTAATTTCTTTAATAAATGGAATTTTAAGAAGATAAGATGATTCGCATAGTGCATAGCCACATGCTGCACGTACGTAGTATAAGATATAATTTCTCTAACCTCCACAATAAATAGAAGATGGAAGGGAATAAAATATTAATTTTTTTAACCACCATTATATTGTCTCGAGGAGGAAAGCAATTAAGGGGTTTGTTGATAGTTTTAGAGGAAGAAAAAATCATACGAGGTGGGCACCATAAAAGAAAATATGGAATGAGCTTTCTATTTTGCCATATATGTTCTATTACCTATCTTAAAGCATTTAAGAGTCAGAGACTTCTACTAAAGGAGATGTTAATCTTATAATAAAAAAATAAAAAAAAAAATCACATATGGCATTTGTTTGCTTTTATATTTTTAAAATATATTTTTTATAGATATATACTACATGACTAGATAATATATACCTAATAAATTAGCTATTTAGTAAGCTAATATGCATGCTATATAGATCGATACATAATTTCTAGCACAAGTGTTCAACGGTATATAGTACACGGCCAGATAATATATAGTAAATTGATTATCTAATAATTCAATACATACCTTCAAGTCAATTGATATATAATTTTTAGAACACCATATGTTTACCAATACACACTATATAGTCGATGATATATACTTGTCGACTTTCTGATACACACCACAAACTTACTTATATACCATCAATAGTGATCTAATATACATCTTCAGATAAATGAATATATAATTTTTAAAATATATTTTTTATCTAAAGGTGTATATTGGATCACTATTAGATATATATCAAAAAATCTTGTTATATGTATGAAAAAGTTAACAAACATGTATTCACGTAGTCATGTGTACTAATGAACATGATGTTCCAAAAATTACATATTAATTATTTGAATGTGTATTAGATTGCTATATGATTAATTTATTAAATGCATATCATCTAACCATATATTGCGACACATTGGCTTGCTCGTGGGAAAAGATAGAAGTCCCCAAGGGCCAGGAGGAACAAAGCCGGCAGCGCTCGAGGGAAAAAGGGTAGTCTCAAGACGATGCCGTTTCTCATTGATGATCTTGTGAGAATTATTTTAATTATAAATTATTATTAATTAATTATTTTATTTTATTAAAAATATATTGATTATGTGATTCGAATTAATAGACATATATGTAAGTTCAATGTTATTTATAATTTTTTTATTTTAGGCTAAATATATCTTATATTGCATTGATTTACTTAGGACGACACAGTATATAGACTTTGACCTAACATGAGTCCATGATGGATGTGCTTATTAGAATTTTATTTTATATGACTAGGTCCCATTTCTACTTTCTATAAATACTATAAGACTAGTTCTCAAGCTTATCCCATCGAATAGTCATCTGTTGAGATAAAGTTGGTAGAGAAAGATTTGACTTTCGGTGTTCATCTGAGCATCCATTGCTATTATTGTTGGTAAATCAATGGCAAACATAGGTACGTATTTATCTTTTGTATTCTTATTTTCTACATAGATTCATAGAAAACTTTAAATTTTAGAGATATAGATACCAGCATTGACTGTATTAGGAATAAATTGACTAAAACTAAAAAAAAAAGTACAACTCTTAGTTCAGATCTTTTAGAAATAATTCACACTGATATTAATATATCTTATTCTTTTACAATCTACGGCAATAAATATTTCATCACATTTATTGATGATTTTTCTCAATATGATTATCTTTATTTGATTAAAGAAAAATCTGATGCTCTTGAAAAATTTAAAATATTTAAAATAAAAGTTGAAAAATAAGTGAAAAAGATTATTAAGATTATGAGATCTGATTATGAGATGAGTATTATAGCAAACATGATGTAACAGGACAACATATTGGTCCATTTGCCAAGTACTTACAAGATTATGGGATTATTACCTAATATACCATTTCTGATAATCCTGAGCAGTATGGTATAGCCAAAAGACGTAATCATACGCTTAAAGATATGATGAGAAACATGATGAGTATGTCAAACTTGCTAGAATATCTATGGGATGAGACTATTAAAACTGTTTTGTATATCGTTAATAGGTTCCTAGTAAATCTATACTCAAAATATCTTTTAAAATATGAACTGATAGAAAATCTAGTCTGAACCATTGTCGGATTTGGGGTTATCCTGTAGAAGTAAAAATATGTAACCCTATAGAGAAAATGACTGATCCTAAAATTAGATGTTGTTATTTGATAGGAATGCGATGTTATCGTTAAGACACCATGTTTATCAGTTTAATCTAATTTTTTAAAATAATTAAAAATCTATAGATAGTAGTGAGTCGGGTCGAATCCATAGGGAAGGTAGTGTTTTTAGATTTGAAATCTTTGATTTTATAAAAGAAAAAAGAAAAGAGAAGAATTTTGGGATCAAAAGTGAAGTCAAAAAATAAAAATTAAAAATTAAAAGGTGCAGAAATTTAAACTTGGTACTAAGATCTACTAGTTAGATGTTAGCATCTATTTATAATAAAATAAAAAAAAATAATAATTTAAAGTATAAAAATTAAATTATAAAAAAATATAAAATTAAAGAGCATAAAAATAAATATTGCATTAAAAAGTTTATAATTTAAATAAATAAAATTAAAAAAAATAAAATAGGCTGATCTCTGATCTTGGATCGGCATTGGTGAAAAGATGGTGTAGAAGCCCGGCTCTTCTCCTCGGCACCAATTGCTTTGAAGCAACCATTAACCCATAGCCTGGCTTCATCCTGTATCAAAGCTTCACCTTGATTGGAGATGTTGATTTTTGGAGGCCTGGGGTCCTTTTTATAGAGCTAGGAGAGTTGGATATTTTTTTCTGGAGGCAATGTGGGACTAATAGCATTTGTAATCATCAAAATATAAAGAAAGTTGAGTAAAATTTAGATTAAAATAACTCTGATATGAATATGATAAGTCTAAAAAAATCTAGCCATTCAATAGAAATCCAACGATCCAAAAATCATCAAAATCGGATGCATATCGGCCTAGATCAGGTTGGATTAAATTATGGCTGTCCGATCGCGCATTGATGAAGGAAATCTGGCTGCAAATCATGCGTCGGGAGTCTCGATCACCATCGGGAGCATTCTAGACCATTGGATCTTCATCACTTGGTTTTTTGGTCGTCGGATCGTGCTAGATCGCTGATAGAATTTGAATCAAACCTGAAAATCACCACCACCATCCGATCTTGACCGCAATCAACTACAACCGTCCGACCGCACAATTACTATTCCCATGGACCGCGTGGATCGGCTGCACTGCACACCGCAGCCAATCAGCATCTCTATTGCCGAGTGAAAAGACCAAATTGCCTTATGAGCCACGATAAATTTTTGTGGACCCTTTAAGGGTCTAGGTCCGCCACGTGTCGTGCTGTGATTCGCCGGTTTCTTCTGAGCTGACGGTCCACGCCTGGATCGTGGACCGACTGATGGCTTCAACGGCTGAGTCAGCTTTGATGGCTTGGCTTGGCTTGGTGACTTAGCTGGTAGAGCCGACTGAGCCATTTTCTTTTTTTATTTAAATTTTATTTATTTTATTTCTTTAGAAATTCATATCTTCTTGGTTTTAGCTCCATTTTACTTCAAACTTATTTCATTATTGTTGGGGATAAACCCCGCTCCTGCCGAAGTTCAGTTCGATGCTCTACCTAATACAATCAATAGCCACAGAAGAGCTTCAACGGACGGATCTTAGTCGAATTCCTTCAGCCGATCGAACTCCTCAGCGACCGAGCTCCTTGGACTCCTAGCGTCCGAACTCCTTGAACTCCCAGTGATCGAGCTCCTTGGACTCCCAGCGGTCGGACTTTAGTGAAACTCCTCAACGGTCGAGCTTCAGTCGGACTCCCACGAGAGCCAGACTCTCTCCGCGCCCTTCCAGTCGGATGCCTGCAAGAGCCAAACCCCCTTCGAGCTTCCCCTTCGGTCGGACTTCTTCAGAAGCCGAACTCCTCCCAGACATCCCTTTTGGCCGACTGAGCTCCTTCTGAACTCTCCAGCGATCGAGCCTTAGTCGCACTCCTCTGGCCAGACGCCTGTGAGAGCCGAACTCCCTCCGCACTCCTCCACCTGAACTCCTTCTGAGCTTCCCCTTGGTCGAACTCCCCTGGAATTGATATATGCCGAAGTCCATCGATCAATGCCTGCTTTCTGAGAGCCATGGCTATTAAAGCTGGATGAACGGTCACCATCAATCTACCACAGGCGATGCTACAGTGACTCTACCAAACCTCGAGCAGCCCACCACTGTCGGACGGTCTGGCTGTCGCTTTTGACCTGACGATACCATCCTCTCCGCATCAAACTTGGGGCAACCTCGAACGGCCCGCCATCAGATAGCTGCAGCTGTCACCATCAAGCTCCGCCTATAAAAATGACCCTCCAGATATGCTAACTCTAATCTCTGAACCTCTGATCTCTAAGCTCTCCTCTTCTTCTCCAAGCTCTGGAACTCATTCTCAAACACTCCATTCCTGTTGGTCAGAGCTGACTTGATCGTCAGAGGGTTCTGCCGGAGCCACCCCCCACCGGCTCTGGATGGAACTTTGTTTTGCAGGTCCCCGATGGTGACCTTATCGGCCTCCACTCCAACGAATTTTGGTGACGATCAGATTCTGCGTCAACAGATTGGCGCTAGAAGGAGGGCCCGAACCTCTGAGGTTCTCTTATTCTTAAAGGAGTGCTCGACGACGATTTCTCTCTTCTCTCTCCGGAGGTCTCTCTTCTTTCTCACTAGAGTTCTTTCTCGAAGAGAAAATGCCTCCCAAGATAGCTTCGACTCGACGATCGGCATCCTGTGCGCCAGGTCCATCTGCTACCATTGCAGCCCAGGCTCCATCCGAAGCCACCGCAGATGTAGAGCAGTTCAACATGCTAGTCGGGTTCGCGGCCCCGCAAAGATGATGCAGGCCATGCGACAACCTCTGGAAGAGACTTTGTCAGCAAACCCACCATGAGGACGCGAGGAACCGACCTTAAGGAAGAGTATTCAGGCATACCAATTATCCTAAGGAAGGATAAACGGAGAGTAGAAGTTCTCCCGCATCATTGGAATGAAGTTCGACGAAAGCAAGGCTGAACTCCCCCTCAAAGCTCATCATCGGAATGAAGTTCGATGCGAGGAAAGCCGAGCTCCCCCTCGAGCTCGTCGTCAAGGAAGTCAGAACAAAAGAAGCAGAAAGTTCTCCTACGGAGGGTTTCGCGGGAAAGCAGAATGAAGTTTGGTGCGAGCAGAAAAGCGGAATGAAGTTCGGCGCGAGCAAAGCCGAGCTCTCCCTCGAGCTCATCGTAAAGGAAGTTGGAAAAAAGAAGCGGAAAGTTCTCCGAACCGAACTCTCCCTCGAGCTTGTCATCGAGGAAGCCCCGACAAAGGGGCATGAACTTCTCCCGTAGAAGGTTTCGCAAGGAGGCGGATTGAAGTTTTTCCGTATCCATGACCTCCCCAGCGCAAGCAAGGCCGAACCTCGAGCTCGCCATCAAGGAAGCTCCGATAAAGGGGCATAAAGTTCTTCCGCAGGTTTCACAAAGAGATGGAATGAAGTTCGGCCATGCTTACGACCTCCACAGCGCAAGCAAGGCCCAAACTTTTTGAGTTCGCCACCAAGAAATTCCCGACAGAAGGGTGCGAAGAAGTCCTCCTCTCGAAAGGTTCCGCGACTACGCCTCCCTCAATGCTCCTCGAACTCAGATTCTCACCGAAGTTAAGAATTAGCTGCCAAGATCAGAAGGGTTACAGTCTCTCCCAAACAAGCACGATCGAAGCAAGTACTGTCTCTACCATCGCAACCACAGCCACGATACCGAGAAATGCATCCAGCTCCAAGACGAAATTAAGGAGCTCGTCAGAAAGGGACGGTTGGATAAATTCCTCTGGCACCATCCTAAAGTAGGAAAAGATCAGCCAAGGGCGCTGCCATAGCCAGAGACGGCAAGGAGGTCGACCACCTCACGGCGTCATCCACATTACCCCCGGAAGGAGCTCCGTACATCGACGATCCATCATCTCGCGGCATCAAAGCTAAGAGAAATATGCTCCAAATTGTGGAGGCCAGCATGAGATGGAGGAGGTCGTCCGATCCGGAGCTTATCGCTCGAAAAAATGTGGAGGAACAATGCTACTACGATCCTAAAATATAGAATTTGGGGATGCGCTGCCAGTAACTTCCTTTCAATAAAATTCTTTCCTTTCAATAATATTGTTTCTGAATACAAAAACTATGCAATGACAAGAAAGAAGCAGTCAATAATTATCATGTTAGGAACAGGAGGAGAACCTCGTCCTAATGCGAGCAAAGTCGAAGGCCTCGTTCATAAAGAACGAGATGGGAGGAGAGGCCCTGACAGCAGCCCTTATGTGCCCCCATAGCCCATTAGGAATAGGAGGAGAATCTCGTCCTAACGCGAGCAATAACCTCAGTTAGAGATAAGATCTCTTCCGAGCGAAGGCCTCGTTCACAAAGGACGAGATGGGGGAGGGGCCCTAACAATTATCCTTACGTGCCCCCATAGCCCATTAGAAATAGGAGGAGAACCTCGTCCTAACGCGAGCAACAACCTCGGCTAGAGATAAGATCTCTCCCAAGCGACCGTGGACAACCTCAGCCAGAGATAAGATCTCTCCCGAGCGAAGGCCTCGTTCACAAAGGATGAGATGGGGGGAGAGGCCCTAACAACGGTCCTTACATGCCCCCACAGTCCATTAGGAATAGGAGAAGAATCTCATCCTAACGCAAGCAAAGTCGAAGGCCTCGTTCACAAAAGACGAGATGGGAGAGAGGCCCTGACAGCAGCCCTTATGTGCCCCCACAGTCCGTTAGGAACAGGAGGAGAATCTCGTCCTAATGTGAGCAACAACCTCAGCTAGAGAAAAGATCTCTCCCAAGCGAAGGCCTCATTCACAAAGGACGAGATGGGGGGAGAGCCCTAACAATGGCCCTTACGTGCCCCCACAGCCCATTAGGAACAAGAGGAGAACCTTATCTTAACGTGAGCAACAACCTCGGTTAGAGATAAGATCTCTCCCGAGCGACCGTGGATGACCTTGGCCAGAGATAAGATCTCTCTCGAGCGACCATGGGCAACCTCGGCCAGAGATAAGATCTCTTTCGAGCGACCGTGGACAACCTCGATCAGAGATAAGATCTCTTCCGAGCGAAGGCCTTGTTCACAAAGGACGAGATGGAGGGAGAGGCCCTGACAATGGCCCTTACGTGCCCCCACAGTCCATTAGGAATAGGAGGAGAACCTCATCCAAATGCGAGCAAGGTCGAAAGGTCTCGTTCACAAAAGATGAGATGGAGGAAGATGCCCTGACAGTGGCCCTTATATGCCCCCACAGTCTGTTAGGAATATGAGGAGAACCTCATCCTAACGCGAGCAACAACCTTGGCTAGAGATAAGATCTCTCCGAGCGAAGACCTCATTCATAAAGAACGAGATGGAGGGAGAGGCCCTGACAACGGCCCTTACGTGCTCCCACAGCCCGTTAGGAATAGGAGGAGAACCTCGTCCTAATGCGAGCAAAGTCGAAGGCCTCGTTCACAAAGGATGAGATGGAGGGAGAGGCCCTGATAGCGGCCCTTATGTGCCCCCACAGCTCATTAGGAACAGGAGGAGAACCTCGTCCTAATGCGAGCAACAACCTCGGCTAGAGATAAGATCTCTTCCGAGCGACCGTGGACAACCTCGGCCAGAGATAAAGATCTCTCCCGAGCGATCATTGACAACCTCGGCTAGAAATAAGATCTCTTCCGAACGATCGAGTCAACCTCGGCTAGAGAAAAGATCTCTCCCAAGCGAAGGCCTCATTCACAAAGGACGAGATGGGGGGAGAGGCCCTGACAACGGCCCTTATGTGCCCCCACAGTCCATTAGGAACAGTAGGAGAACCTCGTCCTAACGCGAGCACAATCTCGGCTAGCGATAAGATCTCTTCTGAGCGACCGTGGACGACCTCGGTTAGAGATAAGATCTCTCTCGAGCGATCATGGACAACCTCGGCCAGAGATAAGATCTCTTCCGAGCGAAGGCCTCATTCACAAAGGATGAGATGGGGGGAGAGGCCCTGACAACTGTCCTTACGTGCCCCCACAATCCGTTAGGAATAGAAGGAGAACCTCATCCTAATGCGAGCAAAGTCGAAGGCCTCATTCACAAAGGACAAGATGAGGGGAGAGTCCTTGAAAGCGGTCCTTATGTGCTCGCACAGCCCATTAGGAATAGGAGGAGAACCTCGTCCTAATGCGAGCAACAACCTCGGCTAGAGATAATATCTCTCTCGAGTGAAGGCCTCGTTCACAAAAGATGAGATGGGGGAAGAGGCCCTGACAACGGCCCTTACGTGCCCCCACAGCCCATTAGGAATAGGAGGAGAACCTCGTCCTAACGCGAGCAAAGTCAAAGGCCTCATTCACAAAGGATGAGATGGGGGGAGAGGCCCTGACAGCGGCCCTTATGTGCCCCCATAGCCCATTAGGAACAGGAAGATAATCTCGTCCTAACACGAGCAACAATCTTGGTTAGAGATAAGATCTCTCCCGAGCGAAGGCCTCATTCACAAAGGATGAGATGGAGGGAGAGGCCCTGACAACGGCCCTTATGTGCCCCCACAGTTCGTTAGGAACATGAGGAGAACCTCATTCTAACGCGAGCAACAATCTCGGTTAGAGATAAGATCTCTCCCGAGCGACCATGGACAACCTCAGCCAGAGATAAGATCTCTCTCAAGCGATCGTGGACAACCTCGATCAGAGATAAGATCTCTTCCGAGCGACCGAATCAACCTCGACTAGAGATAAGATCTCTTCCGAGTGACCATTGACAATCTCGGCTAGAGATAAGATCTCTTTCGAACGACCGAGTCAACCTCGGTTAGAGATAAGATCTCTCTCGAGCGAAGGCCTCGTTCACAAAAGATGAGATGGGGGAAGAGGCCCTGATAATGGCCCTTACGTGCCCCCACAGCCCATTAGGAATAGGAGGAGAACCTCATTCTAATGCGAGCAAAGTCGAAGGCCTCATTCATAAAGAATGAGATGGGGGGAGAGGCCCTGACAGTGGCCCTTATGTGCTCCCATAGTCCGTTAGGAATAGAAGGAGAACCTCGTCTTAACACGAGCAACAACCTCGGCTAGAGATAAGATCTCTTCCGAGTGAAGGCCTCATTCACAAAGGATGAGATGGGGGGAGGATCCTGACAACGGCCCTTACGTGCCCACACAGTCCATTAGGAACAGGAGGAGAACCTCGTCCTAATGCGAGCAACAACCTCTGCTAGAGATAAGATCTCTTCCAAGCGATCGTGGACAACCTAGGCTAGAGATAAGATCTCTTTCGAGCGATCGTTGACAACCTCGACTAGAGATAAGATCTCTCCGAGCGATCGAGTCAACCTCGACTAGAGATAAGATCTCTTCCGAGCGACCGTTGACAACCTCGGCTAGAGATAAGATCTCTTCCAAGCAACCGAGTCAACCTCGACTAGAGATAAAATCTCTCCCGAGCGAAGACCTCATTCACAAAGGATGAGATAGAGGGAGAGGCCCTGACAATGGCCCTTACGTGCTCCCACAGCCCGTTAGGAATAGGAGGAGAACCTCGTCCTAACGCGAGCAACAACCTCGGCTAGAGATAAGATCTCTCTCGAGCGACCGTGTCAACCTCGACTGGAGAGCTTCAACTTCGACCTTGGCTAGAGATAAGATCTCTCCCGAGCGATCGTGTCAACCTCGGTTGGAGAGCTTCAACTTCGACCTCGGCTAGAGATAGGATCTCTCCCGAGCGACTGTGTCAACCTCAGCTGGAGAGCTTCAACTTTGATCTCGATCAGAGATAAGATCTCTCTCGAGCGGCCGAGACAACCTTGGCCAGAGATAAGATCGGAGACAACCTCATCCTCAGATCAGATCTCTCCCCAGCGCCCGTATTAACCTCGACTGCTGGAGATAATATCATCCCGAGGAGCTCAACCCCGACCTCGATCGCAGCAGACGAGGCCTACCTCAACCTCGGTCGGAGATGAGATCTCCCTCAGGCTTCAACTTCGACATCAACTTTAGCGGGAGATGAGATCTCCTCCGAGCTTCGACCTGAACCAGCATAGAGACCAGAAGAGAACTTCGACAGTCACCTTTTCTGCACTCCCTTCCTTCGAGTTTCGAACTCAGAAGTGGGGGGCTACTGTTGGGGATAAACCCCGCTCCTGCCAAAGTCTAGTTCGATGCTCTACCTAATACAATCGGTAGCCATGGAAGAGCTTCAATGGATGGGTCTTAGTCGAACCCCTTCAGTCGACCGAACTCCTCAGCGGTCGAGCTCCTTGGACTCCTAGCGTCCGAACTCCTTGGACTTCTAGTGGCCGAGCTTCTTGGACTCCCAGCGGTCAGGCTTTAGTGGAACTCCTCAGCGGTTGAGCTTCAGTCGGACTCCCATGAGAGCCAGACTCTCTCCGTACCCTTCTAGTCGGACGCCTACAAAAGCCAAACCCCCTTCGAGCTTTCCCTTCGGTCGGACTTCTTCAGGAGCCGAACTCCTCCCAGACATCCCTTTCGACCGACCGAGCTCCTTCCGAACTCTCCAGCGATCGAGCCTTAGCTGCACTCCTCCGGCCAGACGCCTGTGAAAGCCAAACTCCCTCCGCACTCCTCCGACCGAACTCCTTCCGAGCTTCCCCTTAGCCGAACTCTCCTGAAATCGATATATGCCAAAGTTCATCAATCAATGCCAGCTTTCTAAGAGCCATGGCTATTAAAGCTGGACGAACGGTCACCATCAGTCTGCCACAGACGATGCTACAGCAACTTCGTCAGACCTCGAGCAGCCCACCACTGTCGGACGGTATGGCTGTCGCTTTCAACCTAACGACACCATCCTCTCCACATCAAACTCGGTGTAATCTCGAGCAGCTCGCCATCAGATAGCTACAGCTGTCACCATTAAGCTCCGTCTATAAAAAGGATCCTCCAGATATGCTAACTCTAATCTCTGAACCTCTGATCTCTAAGCTCTTCTCTTCTTCTCCAAGCTTCGGAACTCATTTCCGAGTACTCCATTCCTATTGGCCAGAGCTGACTTGATCGTCGAAGGATCCTACCGGAGCCACCCCCCACCGGCTCTAGATGGAACTTTGTTTTGCAGATCCCCGACGGTGACCTCATCGGCCTCCACTCCAGCGGATTTTGTCGACGACTAGATTCTGCGTCAATAGTTATAATCAAAAAAATGAACTCTTTTCATTGATTATAAAATTTTATTTTTTATTTTTTATTATTTTATAATTAATTTTTTAATTAATAAAAATATAATTTTCTCAAAAATTATATATAAATTAAGCATTAATTTTTAAAAATTAATATAAATTAATTAATAAATTAATATTTTTATTGATAAATTTATGGTACTTATCACATCCCCCAATTTAAGCTTTGCTCGTCCTCGAGTAAAGAAAGAATTTAGTTTTAAATACCTTTTTAACTTTAAAGTTTCAAATTTTACCTAAGTAATTTTCAAAATAGCCATTGATATTTAGTAGAACTTAAGTGAGATATATCATTGGAATATTAATACTTATCAATAGAAAAATTAAGTAAAGAACATTAAATTTTTTTAAATTTTTTTTAAATTTTTCCATCTTTATCTTTGATTTGTCTAAACTTTCATATAGGCAAGTGTATTGCTACTTCCATCCTTCATTTATTGATTTTTATTTTTATATTATCCATTTTTTGATGTGAATATCATTGTTTACTTAGGCAATGGGATCCGATTACTTGATGAAAAATCAATATTTTTTTTTAACGTTGTACCACTATTGAGTGTCTTAACCCCTTAAGCTTTCTATTTGATCCATGTAGCGAGTCTTGGGCCAATGACTTTCAAACCAGTTGACTTTAGGGCACTAAGTATAGAATACCTCTTGGGCTTGCTAGCTCAAATCAAACAAGCTATGAGTTAAGACTAGCTTTACAATGAGCTTCTTTGTCCTTTCCATCTTTTGATGCAAAACTCAATGCTTGCTTAGACAAAGAGGCCCGGTTACTCAGTGAGAAGTACTTAAAAACTATTTTATTAAAATAACTTTTTATATAAAGAAATGTATAGTTATCCTACATAAGCCTATAAAAATTAGACTTTTCTTTGACGCTAGTAGAAGTAATTAGAAATGCTCCAAGAAAAAGCTTTTTATGTTCTAAACTTAACTCTTTATTGAATTTTCTTAATACTTGATTCCTCAATATCTCACAGATTCTATGATCTGTATATCAATTTTCTTTTAAAAATGCTTAGTTTAATTCAATTCTTAAGCATAATTAGGTGTCTAAATATTAAATACTAATTTTTTCGAGGACTTAATATTTTAAAATTTTTATTTTTCTTTTCTTCCAACTTAATTGACATTGTCCTCAATGAAGAAGAAACAAAATAAAGGGTGTAATAAAGAACATGAAAGAATACACCTAACTATATTTTTGGTCCAGCATATGTCTTTAAAAATTTGGGCTCTCCCTCCAACTTATTCAAATTATCTTAAAAAAAAAATAAACTAAAAAATAAATTAGATAAAAACTAAATATTGGATTGCCTTCCAACAAGCGCTAAGTTTACCATCTTCAGTCGGACACAATGCAACTTATTATCCTGTGTCAAATATTGGATTGATAAATTTCAATGGTTTTGGATTATCAATCCTAGAAAGTTGATTTGTAATTCCATTATTGATATATTCATTGTTAATTTTAGGGATATAATTTGTGATCCCATTCTCAGACCCATGTTTATTAAGAATTTCTCCTATTTATTTTTCTAAAATGCTCATGAATGAAGTTTTTGTATTAGGAGTTAAGTTTGATTCAATGGGTGCTGGAATGGTGACTAAAGGCAATTTTATTTCTGGAGGTAAATTAATGTGATCTTGCTTAAATAACTCCATTGATATTTCATTACGTGCCTCTTGATTAGGATTCAAGTCTGATGCAACAATTACAGGCAAGATTTTCTATGAATCTAAATACTCAAGGAGGGGTTTCAACTTTACTTTGGGTGCCTCTTCTTTTGATGACTCAGATGATGGTTTAGTCATTTCTATGAATGGTTCAGTGGGAGGCTCAACAGACTCAGCACTCAAGTCTTCTCTAGCGTCAGGTGTATTTACCTTATTATCCACTTGTTATCCTGATCTCAAGGAATGAATAGCATTAACTTGATTAATCTGGTTTCCTTGGGATGGTCTACCATTTTGATTTCTTAGGTTGAGCTCAGGTTGGCTAGGTAGCCTTTCACGTTCACTTATGGTAGATGCTAGCTGACCAATTTCTAAGCGCGCTATGGCCTAAGAATTTGAATTCAGAATTTGGCCTATGGTTTGCATGAAATTGCTTAAGGTGGCATTGGTGTCAGCATTAGATTTGGCTAGGGTTTCCAGGCTTTTCTTTAAAGAACTAAGTTTCTTTTCATTAGTATTAAAGCCTGATGGTGGCAAGGTGTTTATCACAGGATTAGGCCTTGGGTTCTGCTGATTGAAACTTAGAGTGCCTATATTTGGATTTTGTGATCATGAAAAATTTGGATGATTCCTCCAATCTGAATTGTAAGTGGGTGCATAGGGATTGTTCAACAGTCTCTGATATGTGGCATCATTCACTTGTGTACATCCATTATCTAATTGGTTCATTGGGAGGGGACATTCCTCAAGGACATGGTCTAGTGCATTGCACCTATTGCACATGGGTGTAGATACTTGGTTCACACTGGCTGATCTCTGAAGTTCTAAAGCCTCTAGCCTACGTGTCAACATTGCAATTTTGGCTTCTGCAGCTAGGAAGGTTTGGTAAATTCCACCTCTTGAAGGTGTGGATTTTTCTGGTTCCCTTATTGTTTTTCATTGTAAACTTTTCTCGGCTAGATCTTCTAAAAATTATCAGGCTTCATTTGGTTCTTTGTACATAAATTATCCCTGGCACATGGACTTTAGCATTATTTGGGAATTTGACTTTAACCCTTCATAAATTATTTGGCATAGCCTCCAAGTTTTTATTCAATGGTGTGGGCATTGGGTCAAGAGGTTTTTGAATTGGTCGAAGTATTTCCAAAATGATTCACTAGCTAGTTGATAGAATTGGTTTATTTCATTTCTAATTCTAGCTACTTTATAATGAGAAAAATATTTTTTTAAGAATATTCTCATAAAGCCCTCTCAGGTCATGATAGATTGATTTGAAAGACTATAAAGTCACTTTTTGGCATTATCCTTAAGGGCAAAATTGATTAATCTCAATTTGATTTCGTCCTCTAACAATTGTTGTAGTTTCATGATTGCACAAATCTCTTCAAATTTTCTAATGAATATATATGCATCCTCTATTTTCGTAAATTTTGGAAGCATGTTAATGATTTGAGATTTAATTTTAAAGTTATTTGCTGTGGGTTGGAGCAACCTGATACAAGAGGATTGGATGGAACCAACTGGATAACATAAATCCTTAAGGGTTTGAGGCTGAGACTGATTTGCTAAATCCATTGGGGTTGTAGGATCTGAAGCAGAAACTAAATCCATTTTGACTAGTCGACCTGAAATCCTTCTCCATATGGATGTTATATTCTCAATATCCTCAATCTTCTTTTTTTTATTTTATATATATATTTTTTAAACTTTTTTTAAGTTAATTCACCCTTTTCATACCCTAGGATAACCATGCAACATAACTTTCCGTTATGCCAGGGCAACCATATGTCAGGGCAATAGAGATTGAAAATACCTAAAGTAAAAATTTTTATTTTCAAATAAGTTTCAAACAAATTAGTCTTAACCTAAGATCAGTCTAGACCTAGACAGCTCCTAACTATTCCAAGTCACGTTCAAGCCCTCCAAGTGTAAGATCAGCCAATCAACTAGTCAGATAAGTGTAAGATCGGTGAAAGTCCCTCCGTTGCTTACCTTAGACACCAATTATGCTTGGCTAGATAAGCTAATGGAATCAATTAGAAACCACCTTCCTTCGGGCTCAATCATCCCTGAACCACTTTCCTAGACATCAGTCAAATTGCCTAACCTTAATCTCGTTCAACTCTTAGGGTTTCTTGTCCTATTGAGCTCGAGTTTCTAAGGCTGATGTCTAATTGATTTTAAAATTAAAGGCTTAGGTCAATGTAGGATGTTGGTTGGTTATTTGTGGGTCAAGAAAGGATGATCAAATCCCCATCTTATCTTGTTTAATTGGGTGTTGTGCCCTTAATTTGGTTTAATATGAATATGCACAAAAAATTTTAATTAAAGAGTTCTATACAATTTAAACTAGATTACCTTACCTCCAGCAATCACCCAAAAATAAAATTAAAAAAAATAAAAAAAAAATAATATGATGCATGCTCTAAGCAGTTAGAATTTTTAATCTTATCATGAGACTTTTAATTAGATATAAATAGATATTTTTTAAAATTAATTTAAAAATAAAATAAATAAATAAATAAGATAAAAAGAAAAGAGAACTAGGGTTAGGATTGATCTCACCAAGCAAAACTCTTAGTTCTTTTTGTTCTTTAATCTTTTTTTCTATAAAATAATAAAAAAATTAGCAAGCAATATTTATAAGAAAATAAAAATTTTATTTATAATTTATTTATAAAAAAATTAAAGAGATCAAAAATTTAATGTCCGTGCTTTCTCCGGCAATGATGCCAAAAACTTGATAGGAACGTGATGTTGTCGTTAAGACACCGTGTTTATCAGTTTAATCTAACTTTTTAAAATAATTAAAAATCCGTAGATAGTAGTGAGTCGGATTGAATCCATAGGGAAGGTAGTATTTTTAGATTTGAAATCTTTGATTTTACAAAAAAAAAAAAGAGTTTTGGGATCAAAAGTGAAGTTGAAAAATAAAAAGCGAAAATTAAAAGATACAGAAATTTAAACTTGGTACTAAGATCTACTAGTTAGATCTTAGCATCTATTTGCAATAAAATAAAAAAAATAATAATTTAAAGTATAAAAATTAAATTATAAAAAAATATAAAATTAAAAAGCATAAAAATAAATATTGCATTAAAAAGTTCATAATTTAAATACATAAAATAAAAAAAAATAAAATAGGCTGATCTTTGATCTTGGATCACATTGGTGGAAAGATAGTGTAGAAGCCCAGCTCTTCTCCTCGACACCAATTACTTTGAAGCAGCCATTAATCCATAGCATGGCTTCACCCTATACCAAAGCTTCATCTTGATTGGAGATATTGATTTTTGGAGGCTTGGGGTCCTTTTTATAGAGCTAGGAGAGTTGGATATTTTTTTTCTGGAGGCAATGTGGGACTAATAGCTTTTATGATCATCAAAATATAAAGAAATTTGAGTAAAATTTAGATTAAAATAGTTCTAATATGAATCTGATAAGTCTAGTAAAATCTATTCATTCAATAGGAATTTAACGATCCAAAAATCATCAAAATCGGATGCATATCGGCCTAGATCAGGTTGGATTAAATTCTGGCCGTTTGATTGCATATTGATGGAGGAAATCTGACCGCAAATCATGCGTCGGGAGTCCTGATCACCATCGGGAGCGTTCTAGACCATTGGATCTTCATCACTTGGTTTTTTGGCCGTCGGATCGTGCCAGATCGCTGGTAGAATTTGAATCAAACCTAGAAATCACCATTGCCGTCCGATCTTGATCGCAATCAACCGCAACCATCTGATCGTGCAATTACTGTTCCCATGGACTGTGTGGACCGGCTGCACCACACACCGCAGCCAATCAGTATCTCTATTGTCGAGTGAAAAGATCAGATTGCTCTGTGAGCTGCGATAAATTTCTGTGGATCCTTTAAGGGTCTAGGTCCGCCATGTGTCGCGCTGTGATTCACCGATTTCTGCTGAGCTGATGGTCTACGCCTAGATCGTGAACTCGTTGATAGCTTCAATGGCTGAGTCGGCTTTGATGGCTTGGCTTGGCTTGCGGAGTCGACTGAGCCGTTTTCTTTTTTTATTTAAATTTTATTTATTTTATTTCTTTAGAAATTCATATCTTCTTCGTTTTAGCTTCGTTTTACTTCAAACTTATTTTGTTATAATCAAAAAAATAAGCTCTTTCTATTGATTGAAGATTTTATTTTTTATTTTTTATTATTTTATAATTAATTTTTTAATTAATAAAAATATGAATTTCTTAAAAATTATATATAAATTAATTATTAATTTTTAAAAATTAATATAAATTAATTAATAAATTAATATTTTTATTGATAAATTTATGGTACTTATCATTATTTCATTAGATATCTAGAACATACTAAAGGATACATGTTCTATAGTCCTAGAATAGATAACAAAATTATGGAGTCATAAACTACTAAATTTCTAGAACTTGATGGATTGATATTGAATTTTATCGAGCTATTGATATTGATAATAATCAAATTGAAACTATCTCCATTCCTGTGACTGCATCATATGAGAATATAATTTCTGCACCCATTGATAGAATTGATGTTCAGGTTTCTAATCCTCTCGCTCCTATATATTATGAATTTTCAATATGTTTAGCCTATTGATTAGGTGATATTAAGAAGATTTGCCCGACAGAGAAAGCCTGCCATTCTTGATAATTTTTTTATCTATCTTGGAGAAAGTAATTATAATATTAGGCATGTGGTTGATCCAATGATATATCATGATATTGTAACTTATCCTCAATTTGATTTATGGCTAAATGCTATGAAGGAAGAGATGCAATCCATGACTAATAATAAAGTATGGAAGCTTGTTGAGTCTATTGAGAATTGTAAATCTATTGGATGCAAGTGTGTATATAAGACTAAAAAAGATTCTAAAGAAAGGATTGAGCGTTTCAAGATTAGATTGGTGGCTAAAGAATTTATTCAGAGAGAAAAATTGACCACATTAAAACTTTCTCTCCAATATCTTCAAAAATTTTTTTTAGAATCATAATATCTTTAGTAGCTCATTATGACTTAGAGCTTCATTAGATGGATGTTAAAACTATTTTTTTGAATGGTAATCTTAGTGAGGAAGTATATATGATATAACTTGAGAATTTTTAGAAAAGTAGAAGAGAACATTTAGTCTATAGATTGAAGATGTCCATCTGTGGCTTGAAATAAGTGTCTAGACAATGATATTTGAAATTTGATGAGATGGTAACCTCTTTTGATTTTGAAGAAAATAAGGTTGATCAGTGCATCTATCTCAAAATTAGTGGGAGTAAGTTTATCTTTTTTGTTTTATATGTTGATAATATCTTGCTTGCCAATAGCGATTATGGTTTGCTTAATGAGACTAAATAAATATTATCTAGGGCTTTTAATATGAAAGATCTTAGAGAGACAGCTTTTGTCCTAGGTATTGATATTCATAGAGATAGATCACATCATCCATTGAGTTTATCATAGAAGGCATACATTAACAGGATTCTTGAAAGATTTAATATGCAAAATTATAAATCATGTAATACATCTGTTGCCAAAGATGATAAGTTCAGTAAAAATCAGTATCCAAAGATGATAAGTTCAGTAAAAATCAGTATCCAAGAATGAGCTTGAGAAATATCAGATGAAAAATATCCATTATGCCAGTGCTATAGGGAGTCTGATGTATGCTTAGGTTTGCACTAGACCTAACATTACCTTCATAGTGGAAGTTCTTGGCAGGTATCTATCAAACCTAAGTCTTCAACATTGAATTGCAGCAAAGAGAGTAATGAGGTACTTGCAGAAAATCAAAGACTATATGCTTGTATATAGAAGAACTGATGATCTACAATTGCTAAGATATACAAATTTTGATCTTACTGGATGTCCTGATGATTTGAAATCAACCTCATAATATATTTTTATGTTAATTGGAGCTGCAGTATCTTAGAGGAGTGTTAAATAGACTATAATAGCTTCTTCTACTATGCAAGCTGAATTTATTGCCTGTTACTCAAGTTGTTTGGTTAAAAAATTTTATTGCAAAACTTTAGATTATTGATTCTGTCTCTAGACCACTGACAATCTATTGTGATAATAGTGCTGCTGTGTTCTTCATAAAAAATAATAAATCTTTTAGTGGGTCTAAACTTTTGGAGCTGAAGTATCTGACAGTAAAAGAAAACATAACTATTAAATACATAGATACATAGTCAATATTGACTGATCCCCTGACTATAGATTTGATGCCCATATACTTTATAAGGCATGTTAAAAATATAAGCAAACTGAGTTCTTTTAATGTACTTTATTAGTGAAAGTGACTTTGTATTTATGTTTTATTGATGTTTTATTATTATGGACCTTTTTCATCTCATCCATTTTTTATATACATTATTGGTATAATAAATTAATGATATATTTATTTTAATTTTTTTATTTATATATATTTATTTTAGTATACTTGGAGATATCTCTTATTTATGTACCTATTATATAAAATATGAGATAAGATATTGAGTCTCAGATATGTTGCGTTGTTTCATTATTGATACCATATTTGGTATGTGAGGCAGAATGACTTATTATTGAAACCATTAGAATTTTTCTTGCTTATTTTGTATCCAAGTATGTTGAAGAGAAATTAGAGAATTGACAATAAAAATAGTATGTATTTAGATCACTTTTGGATGCTATTTTCTTGCTACACTATCACATCAAGACTCATATCGATAATGTTTGTTATGCATGTAACTATGGATAAGTTTGTATCAAATAAAGGATGCAATGACTTTCATGATTCAGCATGATTAATACTATTGGACCAAGTCAATGCGGAGATATTGTCCATGGATTATATATTTTTTAAAATCGTAGCCACATACTATATTTTCTATTATTCAGTCCGAGAGTTATTTTTTAAAAAAAATATTTTTAAAATTTTAAAATTATAATTAATATTATCCAAGTGGAAGAATATAAAAATTTTTCTAATTATGGGCTGTCATTAATTAATTATTTTATTTTATTAAAAATAAGCTGATTATATAATCCGGATTAATAGACAAGCATGTAAGTCCAATGTTGTTTGTGATCCTTTTATTTTGGGCTAGATGCATTTTATGTTAGATTGGTGTAGTTGGGGTGGTACAGTATAGGCTCTGGCCCAATATGAGTCCATGATGGATGAGCCTGCCAGGATTTTATTTTATATGGTTAGGTCATCTCTTCACTTTCTATAAATACCATGAGGCTAGTTTTCAGGGTTATCCATCAAATAGCCATCTATTAAGAGGAAGCTGATATAGAAGGATTTAGGTCTCTATGTTCATATGAGCATTCGCTGCTGTTGTTCTTAGTAAATTAATAGCAAATACAGATATACATCTATCTTTTATATTTTACTCTTCTACATAGATTCATAAAAAATCTTCTACAGGCCTCTTCTAAGCCTCTTTTTTCATTTGTGGCGGTATGCATGGACTTGTGTGGAATAATCATGTGGCAATAGGCTAGTCTCAGGATCTTCCTTTCTTTAGGACTCGGCCAAAATATGTGCATGGCTTCTTGTGCGCATGGATGTGATCTTGTGTTGATGCGTAAGTATGGATGAAGTTGATATGTAACTTGTGGTTAGATTACTCTAAACCATCTATTTTGGTTATTGAGCTAGCGGATCCTATCAAACATTATATAGTTCCCAAGTTGCCTTTTTTTTTTAAAAAAAAACTATTGTTATAGAACTAGCATGGGAAGAATCCCGAAAGAAATCGAGGTAAGGATGGAATTGAATCTAGGCCACCGGTATCCAATACCCGTCTCTGCTCTATATTTCCTGGATTTTTTTAATTTACAAAAAGCAAAGGCTAAAATTTTTATGGTTTTTTTCTAGAACGAAGAAATTATTATGTTTAGTTGATGACCGTGTCATCCGTCTCTTCTTTTGCAGCGAATGAAGTCTTTGAAGAAGTCTCTGATCGAGGAGTTCTGTTGACCATGATGATGTACATCAGAAATGAATATCACATGGGCGCAGCAACCGAGCAGAGTGTGTTCTATTCATACGTGGAGCATTTTTAAGTTTCCTACCCATACTTAGGGCTCTTTTAGCTGATTCCTACTTGGGTCGCTTCCGAGTTATATTGATTGGATCATTCGCATGCCTGCTTGTAAGCAAGCCATCTATTTCTTCCTATATCGGTAACAAGTCTGCTGACACCACACCAATGAGCCTGTGGGACTCTTTACATTACCCACTAAACTAAGGTTCCACTCTTTGAGATAATGGCAACAACTTCATAGTAGAAACTCTGAGGATCCATATGGTCATGTATTTAGTTCTATATAAAATTATTCATTAAAAAAATCTTAGATTCTTAAATAGGATTAAAATCTTTTGAATAGTCTTTTTGTGTGAGATTGTGCATTGTTATGAATAACAATAGAGTGGATCCGGCCCATAAGCCATATAAACTATGGGACACTATAGTATGATTCATTAAGGTTGATGACGGGCCGATCATAGTATTTATAGATCAATTTTTATGGATTTAGATCTTTAGCCTTGCAAGAACATCGGGGCTTAAACAAGAGTATATGGGACATATAGGCATATATTTAGTCCCATATTAGTTATTTTTTGAAAAGATCTTGAATATTTATACTTTGTAACTAACATTTTCAAGTGAAATCTTAAGTCATGACAAATGGTATCAGAGCAAACTAGGCATGAGTTGATCATGATATTTATGATTAGATTTGTATGGATTTAGACTTTTTGTCTGATAAGGATATCTATGCTTAAATAGAGGAAGTATATAAGGACTCGTATAAGCGTGTATTTAGTTATACATCATTTATTCATTGGAAAGATTTTAGATATTTATATAAGGTTAAGGAACTCAAATAATATCTTTTGACTAATTTTTTGGATGATGTTTAGGTTGTTACAAATAGAATAAGAGCAAACTCAGTTTATAGCCCATGTGGATTGGAGGTCAGTATTCATTAGGGCTAACCATTAGCCCATCATGGTATTTATGAATGGATTTGCGTAAATAAGAATTTTTAACTTGGCGAGAAAGTTAGGGCTTAAACGATGGGTGTACATGAGGATCCACATGAGTATGTATTTAGTGCTATATCAATTATTTGCTAGAAATTAAAATCTTGATACTTATACATGGTTAAAAAATTTAAATAATATTTTATAGTTAGTCTTTTTGGACGAGATCTTGAGTTATTACAGAAATATCTTCAACATATTTTGCTTCGGAGACTCCAGCCACCAGTTCCCTCGATCTTGCTGTAAGTAGTTTACTAGCTTGTTTTACTATAGAAGCATGACGCAGAATCATCAATGTCCATCTTTGTTGCTTCGCTGCGAGCAACCGCAAGCGTCTGCCATTTGGCAGACGATTATATTCTAAGCTACTGTAGCTATGGTTTGAAAATAGAACCAGTAGATGATGAACTGTAGGAACAGTAATTTGAAGTCAATCTTTCATTTTAGCAAGGATTTGGAGTTGTACTATAAATCTATAATCTCTCTCTCTCTCTCTCTCTCTCTCTCTCTCTCTCTCTCTATGTTGAGGTGTGTATGCTAGCATCTTTCAGCATTCTCTTCCCAACAATTTGAAGTTGTAACTGAAATCCAAGGAGATGGTCGTTTACTAGTTCCTAGGGGTCCCTGTATGCCATTTCTGAAGTTTATGATGCTGCATCAGATTCAAAATTACATCTGAATTATCCAGATCATCCATCTATATATATATATGTCCAGCCATCTCTCCCATCTCTATATATGCGTTCCCCTTTAAAGGTGATCTTTGCGTATTCCTTGGTATATGTCTTGCATTTGGATTGGCGATCAGTCAGTAACCATGCATGCAGACTTTCAATGTACAACCAGGTCTCTTTTAATTTGTGACATTGCCATGTCATCAAGCATTTGAAACATTTTGGTCTTATTTAGCTTCTTGATCATTTTCATTTAGTTACCATAGATCTTACAATTAATGAATCATATCCATGTTGTTTTGCAAGGGGACTGTTCTTATTTGGCTGATGACCGCAAAGCAGCCAGGAGCAAGGCCCCCTGCTTGCGAGTCCCCAACCCCATCGCAGCTGCTTGCCATCCTGCACGTTCTCCGCCTTCGCCCGCCGGGCCATTGGAGACGGTGGTATCATGTCATGTTCTTTAGCCTTTGGTGCGGACCAGTTCAGCCAGATGAAGGGCCCTGAGAAGCAGAAGATCCTGTAGACCCTACTTCAACTGGCGTCATGCATCCGTGGGCTTCTCATTCATGGTCGCATCGACTGCCATCGTCCAAGATAATGTTGGATGGAAGGAAGGCTTCGCTCTTCCGCTGGTGAGGGCCCAAATTAAGGGGTCCGCCATCCGGGTTCGTTCGAGCGTAGTCTTGTCCCCGACGACTGCAGAAGCAACTTGTTATCGCGATCGGTGAAGTTGAGGTCATCATTTTTTTGGTGCTCATAAATGCTCTAGATTATCATCTGAAATAAGCATTCTCGCGATACCGACAAAATTTCTCGCATAGAAAAATCATGTTCTCGCGAACATTCGATTCATTAATATGCATTCAAACAAGCATCCACCTGCCAAAAATAGACCTATAATCAGTCAAAATATAGTGCCAATATACCCTCAAGATTGCATCTAAATCTATACGCTTCTATGGATGGATCCCCCAACTAAAATCCATGAATGCAATTCCTTTCTCACATTGAATGAAACATGCATTCTCGCGGGACCTTCGGTTCGTTAATGTGAATTCAAACCGTTCTAGAATATGTGGAGAACAATGCAAATGTGGAAGCCAAATTTTCCTCCTCCTTGGGCTCTCACCATTCTTGATATCATTCGATCCTATGGCTCGGATCTCTTCCAAAACGTCCAATACCATCCATACCTAAAACCCGACTCCTTTCCCTCCTGCTTCCATCATGGAAGAGCATGAGCCTACATAAGCACCGACTGCAGGTGTCGACCACCTTTCGAGACTCGGCGACAAGGAAGAGAATCACATAACCTTTTCACCTCAATTATCTTGCACCTTTTCTTTCTTTTTTTTTTTTTTATCGATGAAATTTCTGCTGTTTTCCGATATGTATATGTATATATTTCGGGGTATTAGATCCTGCAACTCTCAAGTCTCAATGAATGGTTTATGTAATTTATACCTTCTCCAGTGGTTTATGTGATGTGGTATGAACAACCCTAACCAAAATATCTTTATGTGGTACCCTTGTTAAGGTTGCTCCACCATCTCAGCAGCAAGCATTCCTGACATTGGATCGGTCTGTGAATTGACCAACTAGCAAAGGTTTTGGTGATGCGGATCACCCTCAACTCCTTGCAAAAGCAATAACTAAATAATATGCTAACCAATGTCGTTCCTTCCATCTCCTCCTCTTTGGCATCACCAAGGCAGAGTCGATGCATCAGAACTTCGATCTTTATGTGACACTTCATGATACCAAATGAGAAATCCGAAACTAGCCCTCTTGTGGATCCTGTTGCACGCTCATATTTAGGATAGATATCAATAATTTGATGTAATAATTAAACGACACTGATGCAGTTAATTGCATTATTGCACTGTAGAATAAATGTAACACACCGGCAGGGCTTATTTTATTTGTACATATTACAGATTCCCATCAAAACACGCATCTATTTAAATAGGTTACCGCAATATCAAGATATTTTAGATATCCAGCTCCTCATTTCAAGTAGGGTGTATGACCGACCGCCATATATTTTTGGATTTTTTTTGTACGTATATCCTCGTACGCATTCAAATTTATATGAATATTTTTTCAAAATTAATATTTATATGTATACCCTCATAAAATGCTTCTTTTGCATGTATGCCCTTTTTTCTCTTATTTTTTGCATATATACCCATATTATATAACACCGTTAAAAAAATTAAAGATTTAAAATTTAAATGACTAAAATATCCTTATGGATAGATATGTAAATATATATATATATAAGGGTATATATATAAATAGCAATTTTATGAGGGCAATCATGCAAATTTGAATGTTTAGGAGGTATACATAAAAAATTTTGATTTAATTTTTATCTTTTTTATCTAGATCGATTCAGATCCTCTTACTCTATAATGTAGTAACATATTACATAATACAACAATATAATGATGATATTATATAATATTTTATATATTAAAATACTATATTATATATTCTTTTTAGGCAAGATTAGATGACTCATTAGAACTTCGTTCATTTAATAAAAAAGTATAAGAAATTTTTTTGATAAAGAAAAGAGAAAGAGAAAGTAAATAGGAAAAAGAATCATAGAAATCATTATAAACCAAAACTAAGCTACTAGCAGCAAAGAGATTAATAGAGATTAATAGCTAGCCTAGTTTTCCTCTATAAAACTTTTCATAATTTTCAAAGAGGGAGCTAGTTCATATATGCCACCACTAAGCCTTAATTGCATTCTCCAACGATCCCTTCTTGACTTCAAAAATTGATGGTGTTGATGTTTCTCATGCCTTCCAAATATTCTAGAGAAAGAAACTTACTGCAATATTCTACTTATTTTGTTGCTCTCTTTCAACACTAGTTATCTTTGTTCTACCTATGGAATATCGAAGCTAAAGACTCAAGAATAGTGGAGAGGCCAAGGAAAGAGGCATGTCCAATTTTTCTTCATCCAACAAGGCAAACTCCAGCAAAGCACTCGACGAGATAAGCTCCAGTAACTATTCGGTATAAAAAACTTGAATAAAGTACAGGATGTGAAAAACTCGGACGAAGTGCTTAGCTTGGCATGCAAAACTATGGCGATGTGCTTGGTATTGTCTAATGGAAGGAGGATCTGACTGATCATCATTGACAGTGCTGATGAGCAGAAATATGAGTCTGGTGCCGAGAAGATCTCCAATAAAGAAAAGAGAGAAAGTATCTGGCAGTTGTCCTTAGGAGTAGCAACGAGAGAGTATGAGTTCGATACTAAAGAGATCTTCAATAAAGAAAAGAGAAGAAGAGTCCAGTTAGTCATCTTTGGGAGTGGCGATGAGAGAGACTGAGTTCGACAATGAGGAGATCTCTAGCAAAGGATAGAGAGATGCCAACGATGAAGAAAGGAGTCGAGGAAATGTACTCGGTGTTGTTAACGTTGGCTTCAAGAGCCGTTCAATTATCATCCCTAGCGACTTTGCAAAACCTTAAGAGAAAACTTAAGAAAAGTCTAGTTCAGTTTGGCCAATGTGATCCGAGTTCTTTTAAGAACTCTTTTGATGGTATAATATATATAGTAGACTTGATTTTATACTCCATATTGTATGATATATCTTATATATTTTATAAAGATATTTTCAATACAATATTTTAAAATAAAAAAATAATAAAATTGTAAATTCTTATTGTTACGTAATATCCAAACCCACAATTATATCCATTTGGTGCAAATGTATAAGCTATCTATCTAATATCATGTTTAGACACTTTTTTCAGAAGCATATTATTTTATATTAGAGAAAACATGAATGGTTGTGATCTGTTTAATTTTTAGATAAAATAATTTTAATCTATTATTTAATAAAAAGACCCTTTTATTTATGTAAGTCAATAAATTAAGTATATCATTATTTTGGTTTGCATGTTAATTTTTTTATTAAAATAAGAAAAGAATTAACAAATCAAGATAAGTGTCTTTATATTTAGAATTTTTTGCATGTATACCCTTCCAAATATTCAAATTTATGCAAATACCCTTATAAAATTTTTATTTACATATATATCCTTATAAATTTTTTTTGCACATCTACCCATAAGGATATTTTAGTGATTTTAATTTTAAACTATTAATTTTTTAACAACATTAGATGATGTAGGTATATATGTAAAAAATAAATTTTTATGAGGATATACATATAAATATTAATTTTGAAAGAATATTCATGCAAATTTAAATATTTAAGAGAATATATATGCAAAAAAAATCCTATATTTTATTGGCATTCCTGAGAAATTTCTGTACAACCACTCACTCAACCAACTGACGATTGACATTTAAGATTGAAAACCAAAATAGATAAAGATTAGAAATTAATATACCCATATCTATATTTATTTTATTTGATGAATATAGATCCAAATATTAGTAAGATGTTAAACTTTATATCCATAAATAGATATTTGGATAACTAAACTTTACTATCATAAAATTAAAGATATTACTAAATAAATGATAAATCAAATTAATATAATTATATTTTTTTTTAAAATTTATGAATATAATATAAAATTAAATAAAATTATAAATAGAATCGAATATTTGAATATATATCAGATAGTTAATTATTCACATCCTTCTCTATTTTTTTTATGACGAATATAGATATGGATATTTGATGTTTAAATTTCTATCCATATTCCAATAAATTCAAATATAAATATAGATTTGAATGAATATTATCCAACCTATTTTCACATCTATTGACCTAGATAACAAGATGAATCACATCAAGATCTGCTGTTTTTCCCTATAGTTCGACTAATTTTAACTTTAAATTCTGTCCATAGACTTCTGCAGCTCACACAAGGATCTACATGGATTCTCAAACTCAAACTAGTATTTGCTCTCACTGTGCACAAAATACGGTTGGGACCTAGACTAAGCTTATCGTAATAAGCGTATCTCGTGTTCAAGTTCCCTTGACTAAGCTTATTGCAATCTTCAACCTAGTTTTGCGTCAACGCCAGCTCCCGCAGAGATTTAAGCAGGAACCGGTCCAACCAGAAAAACTACTAATATAGAAGAAAGATTGGAGAAGAAGCTTCTATTCTGAAAGTTCACGTCTCATGCCAATTAATTATTTAACTACTTATAGTTATATTTCATTTACAAGCATATCTGACCAAAATAGTGGCCTCCACACTCTGACACTAGAAAGATCATCACAGTCCTAGTAATTTTTTCAGCTCCTTTTTGTTCACCTGAAATAGAAAATGCAGTGAGTTGTATGGAAGGGAAAATTGATATGCCGATGTAGAAATCGAGAATCTGACAGAATATATATCACCTTTCCCATGGCATTTCGAGGAAGGGAATCCCATAAAAACAATTTTGATGGAATCTGAAAATTGCAATTAAATATTCACCAATAAGAAATAGATCTTATATGAGTGATGGCTTATCTGCTACATAGCACTAACAGAGGTGCAAAATCAAAGAGATATGCAAACAGATATGAGGAATATTCTGAAGAATAACCTTATATGGAGCTAGTTTTTCCTTGGACCAACTTTGCAGTTCCTCTAAGCTAATAGCCGGTTTCAGTTCTTGCTCTGATCTTCTCTTTGCATCTGCCTGAGGCACAATTATAGCACATACAACTTCACCATAGTCCTTGTCAGGTAAGCCCAGAACGCAGCACTCTGAGACAACCTCATGCTGCACAGGAATCACCATAATTGTGTCAGGTCACTATATGAAGGGCCTGCTCAAGAAATCTCTGACAATTTCAGAATGACCCAATTCTTTTCATTACGTATCCACAAGTTGTAGACGTTATTGTCATTTCAAATGTGTTCTTTTTTACATTGCAAGTATATTGCTTCAAATAAGAACAAGTTATCTGACAATGCATTTTGCTAAAATTCGATATTCATCTCAACCACTGTAAGCTGATCTGCAAGCCTGATCTTGCAAAATAGCATAACAATGCTCATTTTTAAGTATAATGAAAAAAGAATCTTTTTCCAGGAAACCTTGGGTTGATTTCTAAAGTATCAAGCATGAAAATTTCCAGTTAGACTTGGCAATGCTAAAAGCCAAAAAGAGTATAATCATGCATATCTAACAATTGTAATGATAATAGAGTTTCTGCACGTAAATTACTGAAATCATCTATTCCACAATTTGTGACAAAAAGGAATACAGGTTGAATGTTATGATGGCTACCTTTTGAAGTAAGATTTGGAGTACAAAACAGGGAGATACTTGCCTCTAAAAGCACTGCTTCAATCTCTAGTGCTGAGAGCTTATAACCACCAACTTTCATGATATCAGCATTTGTGCCTGCAAATGAAGCCCATAGTAATATATCCTTTGAAGAATCACAAGAACATGTCATCGAACCAAATTCTCAAAAATTCACATTTCTTCATTTCCAAATTGTAAATCTGATAATCATGCCATGGCACCAATGTTCGTGGTTATCTCTTAAAATCATAAATTTATCGCTGATTACAATGTTAACATTATGAACCACATCTGGACCCACATTTGAGTTGGTCTGGAAGCATCCAAATCATAAATAAGATTGAACCATTATGATATGATTAAAAAAGCTTCTAATATCAGAAAGGAAACCAGGAGGTGGACTGGCTGGCTGACCATGCCATTTGGCGAGGCTCTGATTTTATATGGACTGATACTGATAGTCCTCGGCTAGTTTTACTTGTTCAAGCTGATGCTGTGGGATGTACTCATGCAAAGACTGAATCAAGATGGGTCATAGCCCTGCTTCAGCCCAATAAACAAGGGGAAAAAAGTGGATAAAAAGCTCCTGATATGCTTCATGGAAGAATGCCTCAGAAACTTTTAACTCATGGCCTTTATCGAATAGGGAATTTCTGATAACGAGCACTTGTTATACCTTCTTGGTGCAGAACATGCACCATTAAATTCAACTAAGAAAAGTATTCTGTTTCCTCCCTTTTGGATGCATAGAAAATTTTAACTAAGAACAATCTTGTGTTGCTTATTGATTCAAATAATTTCAACAACTGAATTTACAATGGTAAGATGGATCATGTCCATATGTCAGGCAATGATTACCAATAAATCGGTAAAAATGATCCCAAATAACCTATGGAATACTAATGACCATAGGCAGGTCCAAATGCCATAATACAATAGTCAAATGCAATATACCTGCTACACAGTGAACACACCCCCTCCCTCCCAACAAAAAAAAGAAAAAATGCACATATGAGTTATGATGATTATATACATGATCTTGTAAAATTTACTTTAATGAATTATAAAAAACAATTAGATACATTTAAAAGTGTTTGAGCAAAATAATACAACATTAGTACTTATTCTCATGTGATTAAGAACAAATAAAGCTGTGTTAGACTTTAGGTTATTTTGTGTATTTAAAGGCTGCAATAAGGAAAGTGTTTAGATAATCCTTGATGTTTCTGAATTATGCAAAAGTAGGATTTTAAATCTTAGAAGGTAAGGAATCCTTTTGATTAGGAAAGCTAACACTTTGATCGATTGGCAGTCATATTTTATGTCAATTTATCTCACAACAAAAAAATGGAAAAATAATATTGATTAGTAAAGAAAAATGGATCATCATATTGGATGATACAAAACAAAAAAATCCATCTTTTCCTCTTTCCAGCTTCGTAATTTGAGTTCTTCTGATCATTACCTTTCCGGATACATCAAAGAGGCTATCTAGATCATTAAACCCCCATGCACTATGAAGCAATTAGGGCACAGGTTGAATAACCTACACTGTTTTTTTTCCTTTCTTTTTTTGGTTCATTTCACATAAAGCTTTAATATAATTTCATGCATTTTGGAGCAAACTGTATAAATTTTAAGCACAATCCATGTTGAATAATCCACAAGGAAGAGTCACATGGTTCTTATAATCTTCTAGAACACTGACAGAATGCTTTTGAATTCAGGTTTACAGTGTCATCACCTCTGAAAAACAAAAACCGATAGTGATATACTGGAAAATAGTATTGCAAATTCTTTTCAATAAATATGCTAATCAAGATTGGTAGGACATTGCAGCTACAAATTTGTAAAAACCTTGTTCTTCCATTTTCTCAGGCAAGTTGCCACAAGGAGAAATGTGAACTACAAAGAAGTAAAACACTAAAAAGGAGACGAAGTTAAATGCATGAGAATAATATTTTTCTTACGTCCCAAGATTATATAGTATCCGTCCTCATCCACTGTAACTGTATCACCAGTCTTGAAAAATCCACCATCAATAAATGATTCCTTTGTTATCTAAAACCAAAAATGGCAAAAGAAAAAAAAGGAAAGTGAATACAAATAGCAAAAACCCTAAAAAACTATAACTTATTATTCCGAAGCCTAAATCCACATCATTGAAATCAACTCCAATTTACACAAGTTTGGAATTTCTTAATTCCATTGAATTAGCCCACAATCACAGGTTGCAATCATACAAAGAGAAATACAGAGGATTTCTGTAATGTCATAACAATGACCAAATAAAAGTTCTATTACAAAAACACAAGATTTCGCAAAACTTTTTCTTTAAATAACCATTGGAGCACCACAAATTATGTGGAAACAACACGACCAAAGTTCATATTCAGAACCTCCTGTCATCTAGTAAAGGTATGCAACCTCGGGCATACATTGCAGTTTGCAACTTAAGGAGCACCTGCTGAGTGGCACTGCAACAAAAATCACTATTGCAAACAATGCCTCAGAACTCCAACCTTACATGGTAGCAGGAATGTAGTAGGAACGAACTTTGTTGGAAGGTAATGATAAGTTTGATGTTACTGACTGTCAGGTGGCACATGAAACAAGGATGTGAGAGGAATTGAGAGCACCATATCAAGGAGTTCGGCTAAAGCTGGAAAGCTTTCGGCATGAGGGAACAAGATCTGCATACATCTCCAGGGAACTAATAAATACTATACAACAAAGAGAAAGAAACACAATCCCCAGATATTCAGCAGGATCGTTGAAAGAACAGCTATAGTCAATTATGATCATATGCACATGATACGGCAACATACACTGGCACATCTTATCTAACCCAGCTCCATCCTCTTCAAGCTCAAGTAGAACCAACCTTTCAGTGCTTGCCAAGAGAATTTAGAAATAAGCTTCTGGTGCCAATTTTCTTGTAGTCCATGAATAGCTTAATGGATTGTAATCTTCTATTCTTTCTTTGAGTTCGTAAAAGTAAACTATGGAATCTAAATCTATGAACTGGATGAATGTTTTTTTCTTGGTAAAAGGATGTCAGATTTTATTTGGCTTTTAACAGTCATGTGCGCATTTTCTTCATTGTGTCAGTACTGCTACTGGAAGTGCCTCTTGATAAATACAAAAGATTACATGTGTGTGTCTAAATACCTTAGGCTGCTTCCAGTATTCCTTAAACATTGAAGGACTTCTAACACAAAGCTCGCCCACTTCAGTTGTTCCAGTTCCACTCCCATCTTCTGGAATAATCTTGACCTGAACACAAATCCACGAGATAGCATCAAGCTTTTTAGATATATTATCTAGAATCTGAAAGATCCAACAGGGAATACGATTTTAATTAATAGTGGAAACAAATGGTTGCTTTGAAAATTCCATGCAATAACCATCCAGCATGTTAGATGTAGCTAAAGATGGTTGCACGCTAATAAACAGAGATTTGGAATTATCATATATACTGACCATTCAGGAAAACATTTCGCAGAGAATAATAAGTCAAGAAGAAACAAGGAACTGTAAAACCAAAAGAACGTACAGGGAGGGGGGAAGACATTAAGAAGTTACTCAAATGATGTTACAGAGCAGGGTGAATTCGTGATCTAACTACTTCACATCAAGATAACACCAAAAGAGTCAATGACCAACAAAGGATTCAGCCACAACATCAAAGGTATCAATTTCACAGTTGACATAAAAGAACTCACAAACGGCTCTAGGTTTGATAATCAAACTGCGACAGGATAAGGCAGTCATCTCATTCCCTAATTTTAATGCTTCTAACAAAAGGGGATCCAACCAATCAGGACCCCCTCCCAAATGTCTGACTGCAAGAATGAAAGACTTACAAGCTCAAAAATTTTCAAAGTTGAGAGCATTAAGTTAACAAAATAAAAAGCATGACTGAATGACAAATAATCTGCAATTGTGAACTGTAATGATGAAGATCTTTGAATGAGAACTGAAATAAGTGATGCCCCAGAAAGTAATCAACATACCTCTACTTGAGGAAGAGGATTGCCAACTGTGCCTCCCTTCCGAATACTATGCAAAGGATTGGATAATGCCATGACAAACTGTAAATCATCATGTCAGCAGTAAAGAATATACAACCCAAGTTTAAATATGTAGGACAAGTTAAGGCATGTGTTATGTATTAACTTGGTACATCTAACAGCATAACCAAATAGTTAAATTTTGAATTCAGATTGCATAACCAATGACACTGACCTCAGTCATGCCATAGCGCTCCAAAAGACGATGGCCTGTTATTTCTTCCCACTGTTTCAGAACCGGATATGGAAGTGCTGAAGACCCACACATCTAGGGGTGGAATACTTACATTAATAATGAAATTTATCCATTTATCACTACAATGAATCAGGTTTGTTTCCAATTAAGTCAAAAGACAAAACATTCAAAGAGCTGAAATTTCAAGAAAAATTACTGCTGAATTCTGATATAGCTACAGAAGATCTACAAAACAGAGATTCAGATGGTGTCGAAGCAATATCAGCTTGAGTAAGCATTCAGATTAAGACTTTCAAGGTTCTTCGAGCTGTTGCTTTTCAGATGTTGCATGCTTATAGTTCCAGAATATACAATCATAAGATACTATTGTAAGCTCCCTCTTACATTGAAGAAAATAGAAGCTAACATCTAATTATTAGAAAGAAAAAGAAGATAAGGACAAAATAATGCAAGAATTAATCAACGTTAAGATCCATGCCAGTCCATTTGAACAAAGCCCCTTTTGTCTTTCTTTCTTCAGCAAACCAGTCCTATAGACAAGTCTGCAATTTCAATTCTATGCCTGCCCTTTTGAAGGGGAAGGGATAATTCTGTTGGTAGATAGGGAAAACCTACTTTGCCTTTCTTCCTCCCCCGTCTAAACTATTTTAGTATTTCCAGATCTAGGGGAATCTTGGAATCTTAATGTGTGCCATGAAGTTGAACTGCAATGGATCATACTTTGATCCATAAACCAAACCTCAGACAACAAAAACAAGGATTGTACGTCAAAAATTAAGGATTTCCATTATTCAAATAAATGAAAACTGGTTATTGCCTGTTCCTTTATGTACCTTCACACAGAATAATGATAGGAGCAGCTCTTAATTTGGGTTGTTTCATATTAAACTTTACTAAAATACAAATAATTAAATAAATAGGAACTTTTCCTCTTGAACTATTTATTAAAGCAATCATGCACTGTTTAATATTTGTGATAGTTGCAATATAGCAAACTGAATCAAAATAAAAGCATCAACTTGAAAGCTCACTACAAATAAGTTAAGATTATTATTCATTCAGTTTGATGGAATATGGCTCTTTGACTTATAAATTTGTGTTATAAAAATGAATGCAAACTCCAATAGCAAATCATGCATCTTCCCTCTTCATTTAGACTCTTTCCAAGTCTAACCTTAAAGCATAGCTCCCCAAATGGACAAGCTTAAGCAGCATTACCAGCAAGGAAGGCTACCGATCTACCCACCAACCCTCTAGCAAACTTGCCTATGCCAAGAGAACAGCACAATCAAGAGATTCAAGTATGGCTGCAAATGTACAATGATATCCTCAACTTCAGAGGAACACGACTTGACACTAAAGCTTAATTCCAAATAGACAGAATAAAACTTGTTGGTCATAGTTAAGGTATTTATTATAAAGGAACTGCCATACGCCTCCTTGCCAAATGTACAAATATGTAATCTCCACCAATTTCAGCTGCTGTCAGGTGCTCCCCTCCCATGGACTCTCTTCCAACCCTTTCCCCAAACCCGCCACTGGCCACTGCCACCACCTCCATTGAGAAAAGCCCCTCTTCTCCTCACCACCGCTGATGCCAGCAAGGAGGCTGTAGAAGCATATTACCGAGGACCTCTCCAAACCACCTCCTCTTCCTCCACCACCACTGATGGCCATTACCTATTGATCTCCCTCCGCTGCCATCCAACCATCCAGACAACAGCCATGTGCAATCCCTCCCCAAGCTTCCCCCCTATCCCACCTCCTTCCCAATCAAAGATCATGTTGGATCTACCTGCCCTCATCATGCTTAGAAAGGCAATGGGACCATAGATATGATATCACCAGAGGGGAGAGAGACAAAAGAGAGAGTTTGAGGAATTTTTATTATTATCAAAATTCCCAAAAGGAAAAAAAAAAAAAGACAAGAGCAACCAGTTGTCAATTGGTTATTGATGAATTCACCTTTCCACCCTTGATGCATGAATGGATAAGATCTCTCCTTTTGTACAAATAAATATATTGAAAGGGTACCATAGCAAAACCCTTACTATAATCAGTTAGCTTTGATGCCTATTTTGAAATATATATATATATCATCGAATGTTCAAAACCAACAACATAACAGCTCTTCAAATAGCCAAGACAATGAATTTTACAGGATTGTTAGACGTGCCCCCTTGCATGGCCAACAATACTGCCTAATCATTATCCAATCAGACCACAGCTTAATAGGATCATCACCAACTCCACAAGCTCCACCGGTTCCTCAAGCTCCACCAGCTCCACAGGCGCCTCCAATCCGTCTGCAATTCTAGGACATCTATAGACGAAAACCTATCGGATGTGTCACAAGATGCATTACCAAATCTCTACCACAAGCCCCACCAAAAGCATATTCTACTGAGACCCCAGTCATCCAACAGCCAGCACTAAACTATTACACCGAGACAGGCGGTCTCGTCAGAAGCCCATAGTTTTAAGCCTATGATTTTACACCTGAACAGTAAAATCATCAAAAGGCCATGGTTTTCGAACCCATGGTTTCTGAAAACAAGTAGCACCCAAGGTTTCTACCCATGGGTTTCCAAACACAAGGTACACCAAGGACAAGAACATCAAATCAAGTTCCCCCGGAATCAAAAAACACTGAAGTCCGCAAATCTCTATAAAAGGCAAAGGTCGTTAAAGAAGGCAGAATGAAAGAGAATGAAGGAGAACGAAAAAGATTGAAAAAGAACGAATTCTCCTCCCATCCTCTCCAAATCCCTGTATCTCAAAAATCCCATCCTCTCTTTTTAGCTATTGTATCCAAGTTTGCTGTATCCAAGCTCATCCAAGGCTGTTGTACCCAAGTTTGCTGTATTCAAGTTCAAGCTTCAATAAAATAAAGTTTTCCTCAAGTTTTGCTCTAATGCTTCTGCTTTCGTGCTTCCGTTAATTTACTTTTACTTTACTACTTCTGCTTTTCTACACATGCAAGAATGTGTTTTTATATATATAATAGTACAGTCTAATTATCAGTCACTATACTGAAGTACAGCCACATCATATAGAACAGAGTACTAAAGCAACTTAAATAGCTTTTCGAATCTAGCCTTAAATCCTTAAAAGCAATAATAATTTGTTGGCATCCCAATATGCAACAAGTATTATAAATAACATAGATTAAAACCACTACACGGTACCAAGCTTCATACAGGCACATTAGTTGAGAAGTTACGAGAGGATCATCACTTAGTTACCATGAGACGCAATTTACTTGCAGCTGAAGCAGAAGCTATTTGTAGATGTGAGTCCATTGTTTCATAGCCTTGTAGCAGTCGAGTATACATCGTTGGAACCTAGAAAACCTCAGAAACTCTCAAATTGATTCAACATCGAGTTGGTAATATATATTTAATATAAAGTCAACAAAGTCCATTAAAGTAACAGTAAAATATGCAAAATCAAAGAGAATATAATGGAACTCACAAGTCACATGTTAGAAATTACATCATTTCCATAGGACCACCACTTTGATTTTATCTTTCACAACTAAAACATTTGAGAAAAACCTTTTTTATATCATGAACCTTACAAGGATATCAGGTCCACTGCCAGTAAATGCTTTAAGAAGAGGTAATCAGTTGTGGTATTAAGGCACAATTACTGCATCTAAAGGCAGTCCATTTATGACTTCCGATTATGTTCTGGCCTTCTTTAATGACTACAAAATGTTTTAATCTCTTAATTTAGGATTGTTTCGATAGTTGAAGCAACCAGTAGCTAAGGCAGGGAAACAGGTAAGAATTTCATCTGGCATTCTAGGAATAGAAATCTTATATATTAGTAAAATGGGGACTTACTCCTGTAAACAAAGTAATAGCACCACCATCTGCAATACTTCCATCTTTTGGGTATGATTCACGCCAACTCTGCCACACACCACGAACACTAAACTTTGGCATGAACTCAACCTGCAATAAACACCAGCAGAACATCGACAACCAAGATGAAAACATTGTATCATAAAACGTTATCTGATTAAACCTATGTACTGAACTTCATTTTGTGATGTAACTTCACAACAAATGTTTGACTAATAGAAATCAGGAATTCCAGAAAGAATAGTTCAAACAACTGCAACGAACTAATCTCCAAGCAACATTTATCTTCTAATAGAAAACCATGTTATTGTGTAAAGACTGTCAAAAAGTCAGATTAATTACCACAGCTCCAGCATAAAGAGGTGCAAGTAAAGCATTGAAGAGACCATGCACATGTAACCACTGGTTAAGGATTCCAACTTATTAAAAAAATGAATAATTTCCATAAACCAATAAATATTTTAATATATATTACTTCAGAAATTTAAGTACCTAGCCTTATATCAACTAATTAAATTGCATTCTTGATGGATATGGTGTAAAGGTAGACAATGCAGAAGCCGATCCGAACATGTATATTCCCATGCCTCTGTCAGAATTTGGACCTGAAAGCAAGCCAAAAACAGGGGTAACATCATAGGGCACATCTTTTTTCACACAAAATTTGTAAAACCATTCAATCATTTGCAATTCACATTCCTCTGAAATAAGCAAAGCCTAATTCATACCAATTCTACATGACAGAAAGCTGTGCATAACACAAAGAAGCAGAACAAACACAAAGGCACAAAGAAAAGTTAGGGTCCCTAACAAGTCAAAGTGCAAGCAGGATCCAGATATTTACCTGAGAAATTATGCTTTTGTGTGTGTGTACAACACCTTTTGGTTTACCAGTGGTACCACTCGTATAAAGAATCAGAGCAGGGTCATCTCCTGCATAATAAAAATTGCGTTCATGGTAAAAATCATGTATAGCCAGTAATATGGAAGCAAAATATACAGGGATTCAAATAAAATTACCATTTTCTTTTTTCCTATGTCATGAAACTACAGACAGGCTATCACAAATGTTCTTTTGGTGTATCATTCATGCCTGATTTCATTTAAAAACTATTAAGGCACGTCATTTTGTGATTTGGCATGAATCAATGAGGGTAACAGTTCACCCAACAAATGGAGGCTATGAAGTTGAATTTATAGTTAATCCTATGAAACATAAGGGTACATTAGATGAAGTTGCTTATATCTAATAAGATTCGCTTCTTCTGTCAAAGGCTTCATATATATAATTACATAAACATGGTAGAAAAAATATCAAAACTTCATACATTCAAATGCAAAGTTAAAGACCATATATTAGGGTAAATAATTAGGGTAATCTCACATTATATCACTTTTGGAGAAATATAATGTATGCTATTAATTTCCAAATGATTTATAACTGTGAAAGGTGAAATGGTCTAATTACTAATAGAAGATTTTGACATGATTTTCTGATGATTGAGTAGGAGAGGCTTGACAGCTAGAAATCAACCATACATGGATTACCTTCAGCAACTCTTGAATCCTCGATTTCCCCAATCAACTTGGCAACCATATTGTCCGCTGTACTACCTGACTGCTCCATGCTGGTGACAGCAGGAATAAGAGATAAATAAGCAGAACATTTAGAAGCCACATTCTCCAAAAGTTGTTGATGCTCTTGAGTGCTCAGAATCATGGAAATGTCCTACAAGCAAGGATATCTCAGCATATATATATATTGCACTATATACTCCACAAGAACACATAAGCAAAGAAAGACAACTAAGAAACATACAGCTCAACGGCTCAACCATACCATACAGAGAATATGAATTTATTTTTACTTCAGTAATACTCAAGGTACCCTTTTATAATGTTTGTCTCAGAGAACAACAAAGTTGCAGAACGCTACATAATCCCACAAGATTTTCGGTCTCTGCTCACTTCTAGGAGGAGGCTAAATGTAAAATGGGCCTAAAATAATAAAAAAAATAAAAATCCAAGCCAATTTCTAGAAGTCAATCTTTTTTGGGGTATATGTTAGTAATGGTTACAGAGCCTGTTAACAACATACCTTGGATTAATGAATCTGCTAATAGAACTCTCTCTCTATACCCCCCGCCCCCCTTATTAGGAAGAATGCTCCCCAGATAGATATGTAGCTTCACCCAAACCCAGCAGTGTCATAGTCAATTTTGAAGAGATGAACTACCGGTGGGAATATGTTTTAAACTTTAGCCTTCCATATGATTTTCACCCAGCATCGTTGTTCCTTACCCTATTTAATTTACAACTCAACCAGGAAGATGGTTGTGCAAGTGCTAGATATCCTCCGACAAAATTGTAGAAATCAACAAATCAGCATATATCATCAGGAATCCAACAAAAATTCTCATAAAAATGTGGGTAGAGTTCTTGCAAGAATGGGATATTAAATGTTTAACTGGATGATGTGAATATGATGGATCCAATTTACTATATCATGGAAGCAGTTCTCTGAGCCTAAAGAAGATACATAATACATGTATAATCCCCAAGAATCCCAAACCAGAACTATATAAAAAAATAAAAAATAAAAAAAGCCAAAGATTTCTTCCACTTCATCTGAAAGTTGGATGTAATGAAGGGAAAAAAAATGCAAATACTAGAAGAATATTGAACTACTGTCATTTCCTACATATAATTATGCTTGCCTAGTGCACAAATAGGTTTGAGCACAAAGCTCATTTGGCAAGATAAGTAAACAAATGTGTGATAGAACAAACCGAATCATTCATCACATGTAAAAGCTCTGCTTCTGGGTAGCTGAGTGCAAGTGGAACAGCAACACCTCCACAAAGCCAAGTTCCCAGGATCCCAGCAACAAATTCAGCAGAAGGTCTAGCCACAATTCCTACCCGAGCTCCATCAAGGTATCCCATTCCATCGGTGCCCTGAACATAAGAGTATTCATTAATGCACAACTTGTGTATCTGTATAATTTGAAAAATTATTTGATCAAAAACTTCTGGATTAAACACAAGTAAATCATAAAGCATTATCAACGTCTGATAAGCTTTTAACCAAACATTTGGCAGTAAGTTTCCACTTTATGTTTTAGCTGAACTCCAACAACATTCAAAGTTTGTTGAATGCTCTAGATAGAAGATTAAGGATACAGAGAATTGATGAGATACCTAAAAACAGGCAGGGGGAATAGAACGCAAAAGCGCTTCCAGGATCTTGTGTGATAGACACAAGCATTTGAGATTTGCAGAAACATTACTTAAAAATGGCAATCATGTTCTATGCCACAGAATGTTGGCCAATAATCAGGGTCCATGCATTTACATGGAGTCTCAGAGACATCAGAAAGCTGGGGTGGATGAGTCATCAATGAAAATGATATAGGTAATGTTGCAGCAGCATGAACTAGGGAAGTGATGAATCACAAACCAAGATGGCATGGGCATGTGTATGTTGAGAAAAATCCAAGAAAACCCTAGTAAGGAGACATGATAAGGTAGTGAAGAAGGGACCGCAGGAAAGAGGAAAACCCAGGAAACTAGTGTCACAGCAAAATATGATTTGGAAAAGGTTGTTTTTAAAAAGAATGTAGGCCTCAACAAAAATGAGTGCTGAAGAGTAATATATAGAGGCAACTTGATTGTTAGGTAAGGCTTGTTGATTATGGGTATCAAGTCAATATTCCTTTTATGAGGACTATGGGGGCAAGGGAACAGATTTTCGTAAAATTTGTATGCAAACAGTACATCCATAATATATTATATACGTATGCGAAGTATTTGACAGTAAATCTTCAACATCTACATAGCATGAGATGGGCAAGCAGAAGGTACATAAATACATAGACATATATACATGTGTGTGTGTGTACATATACGTATATGTATAAATACATGTACACAAATGTATACGTACAAGTATATGTGCACGCGCATGTGTGTGTATGTAAAGAAGTTATCACTTGTATAAATTGTAGTAACATGTACCAATCCTGTTACCTGCAAGCGTGCAACAATTACACTGAATTTTGATCTGGTCTACATTAGCTTAATAGAAATACCACAGATAACTTAGAGCTATAAAAGGAAAGCATCTAAGAAATTAGACACAGATATAAATGGCAATAATATGTGTGTCTGTGTGCAGGAAAATTAAATTTTTGGAACAATTAAACTGAATTTTGATCCGGTCTATGTTAGCTTGATAGAAATACTACAGATAACTTAGAGCTATAATAGGAAAGCATCTAAGAAATCAAAAACAGATATAGGTAGCAATATATGTGCCTGTGTGCATGAAAATTAAACTTACTTTAACATCTTTGTTGCGCAATAAGTTGGAAACATCCAACGCAGATGCACTGAGTTGTAGATAGCCATAACTCTTCTGTTTGGCTCTTATAGCAACACGTTCATTAGTTGCTGAAGCTTGCTTAAGAACTGTTTTGACAACTTCCATGAATGTATGAGACAAGGGTCCTGCAGTATTGGCTATATAGCAAAGAAAATAAGATATCTCGGAAGCTATTTGTTATTTTGTATAAGAGGAGTGATATAAAGTCGTGAATATAAAAATCTCATGATCATCACTACATGTAATTCAACCCTCGAGCTACTTTTCACAATCACTTGTTCAAGATATGAAATGATTCTTCCTATTTTAAATAGGAGTATTGATGGTTCAAACAGCAGCACAGCTACCGGCTTTCACCACAACAAGTCTACCCACTGGGTGGGGATTTACTCAAGAAGGCTCAAATAGGCTTGTTGATCTTCACAAGGAAATAATTATGAAGTAGTGCAGAGTTACAAAAGCTACATGAGATAGTGTTGGTTGAAAGCATTTTAGAATATAACGAAACCAACCTGTATGAGATATATATATACCATATTGATTTTTATCGAAAAATGATGTTGAACAAAAGAAGTTACAAGCAGCTTTTGTAAGTAAAAAGAATTATGAAGTGATTTCCTAGAACCTTGACACAAAAGATTATGGTCCCAACCTGACTGCTACTCAAACACGATCCATATCTACAGCATTCAACGATGACCAGGAACAGTTGATTTCTGTCTGTGCCCCCGATTATACCTCGGTCAAAACATCGATTACACCTAAATTTCAAACAACTAAAAAACTAAGCAGCGTTAATGATGAACGGTAACACATAACCAATCCCTGTATTGGCCTCCCAGTTGTTTCAGTTCAATGAAAACACCATGCAATCCCATCCATGAAGTTTTCCCTTGAATATATAAATCAGTGTGTATTTTAATTCATGTAGACACAGATATACCATCCTTCTTCCAGAAAACATTACAAAAAGAATTAAGCTTTTTTTTTTTTTTTTCGCAAAGAGTTTTTGCCTCAACACCGTCTTCTCAGTAATGTCCTATCATCGGCAAGATCATTGCCATAGCAATACCCGATTTCCCATAAAAATATCACCTTTATTCTTGCAAGACCCTCTTATAATTATCCTTATAATTATTATTCCATCCTTGAAAAAGCGTGAACAAAAAGCTAAATGCCTTAGTGAAATTTATTTTTGAAGAAAATGTTAGATCAGAGAATGCTCTGTATCAGAATAAAAGACCGCTATCAAATCACCGGCCATTATCAGCGACCGTATGCTTCAATTTCGTCGGAGTAAAAGATGATGCAAGTCTTGATCACAGTTATCTAAAAAAAATTCTAAAGGATAACCAAAATTCAAGCTCCAAACTTCCCCAAGAAACAGAAACCAATGCAAGACTCCTCTCGACGAAATAAGAACTCCCAACCCGCTTCAGCTTCCTGACGAAACCCGGATAGAGGGAGGGAAAAAACCGCAAGAAAAAAGATTGAGGCCAAGAAAAAGAGCTCACCTGAGAAGAGACGAGATCGGGGAGTGAAAAACCCTAGAATTCCCGGGCGCGAAGAGGCTCTTCGTCCATGGGAGGAGAGGAGGCGAATAAGAGGAGAGGAGCAGTTGGAGGCTTTGAATGAGTTCATAAGAACCGCAACCAGTCTATTTAATCGCCGCCACTGGGCCCTAGTCCTTCCCCCGAAAACAATAAACAAAAAAAAAAGAAAGGAAAAGACACAAAAAGAAGAAGCGACGCGGACGCTCGGCCACCAATGGGGATTAGTTCTCGCGGACGAGGAGAACACCCGTTGCCCCTTCGATGGTGACGGCGCAACAAGAGGTAAGAGGGGTACAAAGGATCACCGTCTTGTCTTCAAGATTCGTTTTGGATACGGTTAGACGGTGATCAAGGAACGCAATGGGTCCGCCAAGCGATTTTTTTTGTTTTGAGATCGTTAGCGACGGAGATGGCTTGCACTGCTGAATTGCCGAGGTTAAATAACGCCTTTTGGGTCCTGACGGGATTATTTTGCTTATGTTGTTACGTCGTGGGGTTCTGTTTTTGGTCATCTACGACTCAATGTCACATTCTCGTATTTATCTATCACATTTATCATAAGTTGGATGTTAAGTAATTTTTAATTTAAAAAATTATGAGGTAGACCCATCCTACTATAAGTAAGTAAAGCTAATAAAATATTTATATATTAATTAATTATTTATTAATTATTAATTTTGATTGATCATGATTGATTATGAAATGAAAAAAAGTGAATCAAAATTTATAAAAAATTTTATCCTAATAGAATAAGTTTATCTAAAATTTTTTTTCTTTATTGCTTCCCTTCGATGCAAAATGCACTGGAATCAAATGCAGCACTATTTCTTTTATCAAATATCTTACTCAAAATTCTAGGAAGCTGCTTTGTTCCACTTACGACATCATGGGGTTTTTTACTTTGTCACGTAGCGTAGGATATCGGCGTTTTGGCTCTTTTCGCTTCTAATCTGTAATTTTTTTTTGTATATCAGCTACAAGCCTTATTTTACCATACTATGTTTTGTGCATTAGATTTTTCATCTTTATTAATTTCAATACTCAGTTATCATAAATAATAATAATAAAAAGAAGAAGAAGAAGGTTTTGGATTGTTACAGAAAATTTATTTCATCCATAATCTAAAATCACACTCACATTTTTTAACCTAATTTCTCTTGTACCAAAAAATCATTTCATGTCAATATAGATTATTTGAAGGAAATTGAAAATTCAAAATAAAGAATTTAGACTGGTCCTCGTCACTTGGAAACTCACCTGGCCTCATTGATATCAATCGGTGGATTTAGACCTCTTCATTGATGTGCTCCATAAGCTCTCTGCCTGCCACCCACACTGGTTGGACCACCAACCCCAATTTTCCAGCCTTAAGTGCTACCTATGGTCCTCGGCCGCGTGGCCTTCCAGCAACGACCAACTTCTAAACCAAAAAGGGTTGGTGGATCACAGAAGAGCAACCTGGGAGTCCAATTCAGGGATTCAACAATTTCCACATGAAACTATGCTTCAACTGTAAATCTTATAGATAAAACTATCGATAGAAGACCATTTGAAACCGATAGACTGCCGGACATCATTTACACGTGGTTCCCACAACAAGATGGTGCTGCACGACATGACCTACTTCCAAGCTGGCATCAAGAAGATCTATCTAAAGTTCTTTGGAAGATGTACAGAGATCTAATAACGTGGTGACACTGCCACCTTGTTGTTGGTGTAAGTGGTTGGCTTAGGTGGTCCAGCATCCTTTGAGCTACTCTCACAAGGGGCAGTGCCTCGAGCTATCTGAAAACAAATTGAAGCTTCAAGAAATTCTAGCAAGGTTTTTGATGAGTTCTAATCAAAATACGAACGATTATCAAGATATAGAACAAGACTAGAACTGGATGCTGTCGATGTAGAAATTATTATTGGAAGTTATAAATGATGGCATTGTGAATCACTGAATATCCGGAACAACAAACACTATTCATCATTGTGATTAAGATGTAGTCAAAATTGCCAGACCAAAATTAACTCTATGGATGACATTATGTATGTTTAAACACTTGATTTCAGGTAAGGAGGAAAGTTACTAATGGATTAAACTGCAGCATGCTCTTATCATCCTGAGACAACTAGAGGGATTTCCGGCAACTCAGGAAGTTCTAAGCTCGTCTGAGGTGGATGGATGCACAACAAAATAAAAGAGTTGCAGGTGGATAGCTGGTGCTTATAAAATCAAATTGCATGACTGAGAGGTGAAATATTAATAATAACATTGAAAATAATACCGAAGCAAGTGGTGACAAAGTCATAAAAGAAAAGTTAATGATCAGCATTTTGCAAAAGAAAGTTTTAATTGAAAGAAAAAAAGTGGATGGATGGGCCCTCGCGTTCTCCATTCTAATTATATAGGAGAATTGCACCCAAAAAAATATATATATAGAAGAAACTTTAATTTCAAGTCCTTCTCTTCTTACATTATCTTGAATTCATTTACTCATGGTAGAGTGAGTGGCACCATTTTGAGCGGGTAGTGGGGAGGGTTTGTGTTGGGGGGGTGGTTGGCGGGCGTGGGAGAGGGGAGAGATCTGATTGTTTGAGGTGCGCTACCAGTTTTGAGAGGTCAAAAACCTTGGTCAAGCTAATGATGTGGAGTTTTCTCAAAATAAGATTAATTTTTATAAGCTAAGCATCCGAATGTAACCCATGACATCGACATGTTCGGCTCATGTTGCATATTCTTCATGCCTGCAGTACAGTGCAGGAAAGGTCAGTCCAGTCATGATTAAATAGCTCAATTGCAGCGGCCTGCACTTTTAAAACCATTCTAAGACACTAACAAGGGCCAATGCAAGCAAACTAAACCCAAGTATAGATACATACATGCATATGTAATCATCAAAGGAATTCAGATATCTATTGGAACTCCTGAAAGCAACATCGACTTCAAATTCAATACATGTTAGTTCCTCATAAACCCTTTAAAGCAGTGAGCTTCATCACTCACTGCTGCTTGCGTCCATCTGGATGAGTTTGATATGGCAGGCTTTTGGAGAGAGATATATACCTGGGTTTTGGATTGTTGATCCCTATCATACATTCATCTTCATCTATTGTGGCGAAGTCAGCAGGGTTTCTATTAACAACGCAGTTTTCAAACTCACATGAACTCGTCGGAGGTTGATCTGCTCTATCCTTACTGCTAGATCCAGCCTGATCCATCTCATAAGTTGTGAGACAGCATGTAGGATGTGCAAAGGAGTCTAAACCAGGAATCATCTGTTTGGCATTTATACCCATGAATATAGATGTCTTAGTGTTTCCAAATTCAGTATGAATGGCTGAGCAAGAGGTATCTGCCTTCTCCTTTTCAATAATATTGTGTAGTGGCAATTCAACTGGATGCCTGGCCTCCAAGCCCCCCGGTAGTGTTAGACAGTTGTTTGATTGAGGAACAATTTCTTTGTTCAACAAAGACGCAACATAACTGATTCCAGGAACTGGATGGTGTGGTATGCTAGCATTCCATGGATGCTGATCTTGATCAGAGTATCCAGCTCTATATGGATGTTTAGGCATCTCTTTTCTGAATCCAACTTCTAACCCCTGTAATTCCTCATGTTGATTGGTACAATTCAAGTCATACTCTAAAATAGATCCTGCTTGATTTGTATATGATGCACCTGATCCTGCTGTTTGATCCATTAGCCTGAGCAAATGTAATGCTGATATGGTTTCATTAGTGTATAAATTCAGTGGCTTGATTGTTCTTGAATGACATGCATTCCCTGCCTCCACAAAAGAATATGTAGCTGCTGAATGTATATTGATTGATGAGTCAGCTTTTTCTTTGCCAAGTAGTAGTTGCAAACTAGTGAACTTTGAATCATGTGAATCATGGGAATCAGTTTTTTGACCAACTGTCTTCATAGTTTGGTCAAGACATGAATTATGTGAATCCATGTTGACATAATTGAAGTCAGCATCAGCCCTCCTGGTGATGCTTCCAAAGGCTGTGCCATTTAATGGCACTGATGTCCCTTCATGGTCATCCCTGCTAGAAATCTCAGTTGCAATTGCCTGACTCCTATCACATGATCCTGAGGTTTGCATGTTCATGTCCAAGCCAAAGTTTTGAGGGGAATAGCTTCTGTTGGAGACAGTAACAGGGTGCTCCAGTCTACTAAGTGGATCTCCACTACACTCCAGAAGTTCCAGGAACTCTGTTGGTTGCTGGTTCAGATCAATGTGAAGGTTTTGTTTACAAGAATTAGAAGAATCAGAAGCTTTTAGTCTGCAATCCACATTGCTGTTATTTCTCGTGGTTGTATGTCCAGCCTCTACTGCTTGATTGAAGTGAGATCTTTGGTGGGAAGGGTTTTTATGTACCATGTCCATTATCTTGCCTTCATCACATCCTTTTTCTGAATCACCGCTATCCCTCATGTTTCCAGTCATTTTTGACAGATTATGCATGCTTTCAGCAGCAACACCAGCGCTCATCAGACATCTTTCATGCTGATGTTTGGCTAAGAGTTCGACAATATCCAATGGGATGTCATCTAAACCTTCCTGTAACAAACTTCTGGCCTGTTGTTTCTTTATTGCTTTTTTCTTCACCTGAAAACCAGAATGCTCAGAAGCATCAAAAGAATCCTGAACAGATACATCAATCAGTGCCATACATGAATATTATGCACCATTTATTTAAATGTAGCTATAAATGAAAATATGTGCATTGTCTCGAAGCTAAAAACAACACATCAGCATACAACTGCTCCCTGGACTCTGTCTATGTCTCTGAATTTGTGTGGTAGAGCACATGCATATAACAGTAAGCGTCCTGATTCGAACTGTAGTCAAGCAAAATTGAGCTGAGTAATACATCTGAAATCTGAAAACTATTATAAAGCCCCTTTCTTCAGTATTGTGTTAGCAGCTCTATATCTAAATCTAGTAAACTTATTCTAATTGAACATGAATTTAATTTTCGTAGAGAACCATATTTATTTAAAGCTAATTGAGGATAACATTATTATTTTACATGTCGAAGCAGCCTTGTGTTAATTTATATATTACTGATATGCACAACTCAATAGTAGGATACCAAGTAGAATGATGATACACCAACTAAAAAGTAGATCAGAAAATTAGTGGAACAGTAACAGAACATGGAAAAATATCTTGAAAAAAATAACCCTTAGTATATAGCCTTGGAAAAGAAATGATAAAATAAACAGATAGACACATGCACACGCATCAAGAGTTCAAGACTAGCGCTAGGAAGAGAATCACATACCTTTAACCTATCTTCAACTGGAGGTGCTTTATTTTTCTTCTTACTCAAGATAGACTTCTTACTGGTCTCTTCTTGAATTTCGGGACCACGATGCAAGCTCTTCTCAGACACAATGCATCCTGTTGATTTGTTATTCACAGTTTTGGCAGGGAGAAGTTTGGTTGATTCATCTTCAGCATTGAGACTATCCTGTTGGGGCACAAGGCAAGGCCACCCAGGATTTAATGGAGTCATTTTGTTTTCCTTTTCCGAGGCACTTTTTTTCTTACATCTGCTCCCTCCTTGCTTAGAAGATGAACCTGAAGATACACCGACTGTAGCATCAAGGTGCTGGTTTCCTGAATGCCCTTTTTGTGGACTAGCCTTTTTAGAAACTTTCTTCAGCCAATCCATTAGAGAATTCTCCTCATCTTCATTTTGGGAAGCCTCTATGCTTGGCGTTTCTTGAATACTTTGGGTAGCTAGATGGCTTTTATCATCTGGATGTTGAAGTTTCCAATTTGATATGTCTGGGCTTCTGCCATTAGCAGTCTTAGTTTGACCGGCTTTTGCATCTCCGCTGGAAATGTGAACCATTGTAGGCACGGATAACTCCTCACTTCTTATGATGTCATCCAAGAAACGCACCTTCCGAGCCTTTTTACAGTGAAATTTTCCATGTGAATCACCAAGTTCACTGGAACGATCATGGTGATTGATATCATTAGGCAAATCCATGCTATTGTCAGATGCTTTTGTGTGCCTCTTATTCAAATGCAATGAATCATGATCAGACATGTGAACTGAAATAGCAGCTAGAGCATCAGCTTTTGGAATGTTGATATCTACTCCCAGGGGCATCTTGCATTCATTTGGAGCAATAGTAGGTTCTGCTGCAAAAATAGTAGGCTCACTTGACTGATTCTGATTTTCTTCAGATCTACCTGGACCAGCTTTGGGTATTTGGAGACATGTGAAGAGCAAGGAATAGGCATTAATATCAACTAATGAAGTTTAATAGCTGCAAGTGATCAAGGGCTTTGATTTACCTTCTTTCATTGGGTCATGATTTATTGATGCATTTTCTTTCTTGCCAGAACACGGTGACAGGCTACATTCACCATTAGTGACATTAAAAGAAGAACCAGCTTCAACTGATTTTCCATCTAGTATTTTCTCTTTGGATGGTTGTTGTAAGCCAGAAAGCAAATTCATTACATCAGCATTTACTAGAAAAGATGTGTTGCAAGTATTCACCCCATCATTCTGCACTTTTGTAACTCCTCCATCTGCTATCACATCTTCAGGAGAACTGGCCTCACTAAGACATTTTTGGCAATTCCACCATCTAAATTTAGTAACAGGTAGTGGAGGAAGCAAGCTGACAAGTTCATCTGATGTCTGATTATGAGGCAAAAATAAAGGCCAGCAAATCTTTGCATCTCTCCTCCGAACCTTGGCGACATAACCACTGTGCTCAAGATAGGGATTTAGAAAAATTAATAGATAAAAAAAATATTTAAATAACTCCTTATCTACTTTGAAGCTTAAATGTATGGAAGACTCAAGCCTTCCAGTGTATTTCCTCCACTAATTATAAAATGTATGGAAAGAAAGTAAAATAAACAAATAAATATAAGGGGATGCCTATTGCTCATCATTGAGTACAGTATCCTTAATAGGATATTAGATTTTGCAAGACAAGGTGCCAAAGAGTAAGCTGCATAATGAGGTCAAGAAAATGCCTCAACTACCACTTTCGTAAAATCTCCTATAAGAAGCAAGTAACAATTAGAAGAAAAGGTGCTTTCCAAGGAATATTATATTTGGAAACTGATCACTGATAATAAAATGCAGTATGTGAAGCACTACAATTGCAATTTTAGTTTAACATCATAAAGGAACTGTATTGATAATTTCAGAAACAGTGAAGAAGCAATTGCATCTGACCATAAACAAACTGAGTTGGATGAAAGATGTTAGCACTAGTCCAGCATCACAATACCTTCATCAAATCAGAAAAATCCTCTAACTGCTTTCAGAGTAGTCAAAAGAAGCAAGCAGTAATTACTAGGTAACTAGCTTGCAGCTCACCGAATCGTAAAATGCTCGCATTTGTTTGCTTCTTCATCATCATCATCTGCAACTTGCTCAGTGGATCTCAATTCTACCAGTGAGTTACGAGAATTAGAGTCAAAAACAGGCTCTTTTCCTTTGAAGTCTAGCTCCTTTACCAAACTTACTTCCATTCCATGAAAATGACATAACAATAACTTCAGCACATTCTGCATTGACAAGGACAAGGTTAGCTTCTATTGACTGAAAGTTTTAAGAATGGAGACTATCAAAATCCATAATTAGCTAGAATATCAATTCAGACATGACTGCTTGCTGCGTAAACATATCCATTTCTAGATAAAATTGTTGTTTATCAAATGTTAACAGGTCTAATCTAATGATGATCCATGTAATGCATTTTCAGCTGATATTTTTTTCGGCAGAAAGCACTGTTCCCTTCCATTATCTGATATACATACCATGATCTCTATAGGACAGAAACATGGTTTAACACCAAACACTGCAAAACCTGTGCATGACATTTTGCATCTTTTACATGACAAGCAGCAAGTGTATTCCAATTATAGTTCATGACAGGATACCACGAGGAAAGATAAACAACAATAAAATTCTTAATTGACTCATTAAGCATCATGCAAAAGAAAAAAGAGTACATATCATAAAAATTTCCCTGAAAAGAATAGACTTTCAGTGAAATATGTTAAAACAAATGATGACATTCATTTGCTTTATGAAAGAGTTATGATTTCAGTAGCATATTCCATCTAACCAAATTTCATGATGTTTTAAAACATCAAATGCTAAAATAACTAAATCACAAGAACATATATAATATTATACTTAAGCAAGCTATAACTATAGCAGTCATAATGGAGCACAGCCATAACATGGATCATGAATATCAAAACTGAATGCTCCAATGAGTCATCGAATAATAAGCACAATGCTCCTTGCTCACAGAAGAACATACTGCCAGCACAAAATTGTAAAGAGCGGAGAAACACTTGCACGACTCATGAGTAGCGATCTATAGTTTCCTCAACGAGAGAGAGAGAGAGAGAGTAGTGATGTATAGAAGCACTAGCTAATACTAATATTCAAAAGAAACCAAATCAATCTGACACCGTAAGTGGCATGAAAAGAAGAAGAGGATGCAAGGGTTTGCTAGCTAGCAGAATATTGCATTTGCAACATGAATTATAACAAGAAGGAAAAAACTAGTAAACCTCGTGGAAGCATGAAAACATCAAGAGGCCACCTCTGCATGCTCAAAATGACACAAAATCATGTGTAAAAATTAGATAATAGAACACATATTAAGGTTTATATAGAGATGATGTCATGTTTCTTCATGAAATGATGACGACGAGGGCTTTTTAAAATTTCTCGAAACTAACACAGGTAGCAGCTTAGCTAATAACCCATTACCTTCAGTCCCATTAGAATCACAAAATCATGCATACAAAGTCAAGACAGAAAGATTTAATGAACCTACTCCTCTTGAATCGCATTTCTCACATAAAATTATGAAGTTAGAAAGAAAATATGACATTTTCATGCCACACCACGACAAATCCACGTTTTGTCAAAAGCCTATTCCTTGAAATGGGAAAAAAAAAAAAGAGCCCATAAAATCACACCCAAAACCCATAAACAAACGGTCACTACAAGTTACCTGCAGGAAAAGTTCCTGCAAACAAGCAGTCAGTAGAAGTTACCTATCAAAAGAAGTTCCTTCACTGCATCTCTACTGAAGTCCCTAAATCAAGACCTCAAAGCGACCAAAGGCGATAGCAGAAGCCAAAACCCATCAATTACCAAGCTAATTCTATGAGAAAACTCATGAATAGAGGAGAAAAACCCCATGTGAACTCGAACTCACACTCTTAAAACCAAACAAAAGAAACCAGAAATAGCTATCAAGCACAAAATGAATTGAACACATGGGAATAGCTCTGAAGAACGATAAAAGAAGGAAACTTCAGTACCTCAACTGGAGCGAAATTTAAGGGTGGAAACTGTAAGTAATTCCTATCACTTTTGCCGCAGCGATTCACCTTCTACTCCACGGCCGAAGAAGCCTGATGATTGGGGCGAAAACCAGCTGATCGATCAGGAATTAAGGACCAAAAGAATTTGGAGAGGGAAAAAAAAACCATCTTTTCTCCAGGGTTTGGAAGAGAGAGAATCTAAGCGTAACAAATGGGGAGATATTTCGTCCCCTTGATTTAAATATGTAAGAAATCTTGGCCATGTGACGTCATCCCAACCGTATCTCTCTACAGCATTCCGTGAGAGAAGTAAAGAAGGGAAGAGGGAGAGAAAGTGGCGAATGCGATGCCACCACCACGTCCATGCCAAAGAGAAACCCTAACCCTAGCTTTAACCTTAACCCTATAAGCTACTTGGGTTTAGTTTTCATGGTTTTGGCGTTCTCCTTGAAGAGGACAGAGAAAGGAGGCTGCCGGGTCCTCCACGGTATCGTGGAGGACGCAGAATATTTGGAGGGGAAATCTCGGCCGTCCATCATCTGTGTCGGTTGAAAAACAAACCATCCGGTCCGTGGGGCCAACGTGAACGCGTGAGCCTAAGTGGCGGTTTGCTAGATTTCCGTGTTGCGATTCTTTTGTTCCTTCTCAATAATTTAGCTATTCGGTGACCATGAATCATGACTTCAATTTCCTGGGTGGCTAGGTCTTATTTTTGGATTTACTCGTGTCTCACGATTAAGTAAAACAGTCGAGCAGGTACATCTGATCTGAAGTACCTCCGCTGAAGACATGCAATGCAAGTTAACGTACGACAGTCCGGATGGTAAACGAGAGAGAGAGAGAGAGATTGGAAAGGTCGCAAATGTGATCATAACCATTGAAATGATGTACCCATTTCTTGGATGTCATGCAACTTCGTCAAAAACGACTCACCATCATAGCAAACCCAGCCATTTATATCATTCAGATAACTCAACAGCCTGTGAATAATTTGGAAATGATGAAATCCTGCCAACCTGCATAATTCCAAGAAGTTTGCATCCTATTCATGCCAGACTGTTTCTTTTGTGGATGCACTTTGTGTTTGTTGAGTTGAACTGGTCAAACTTGTTGATGATTCCGACTCAGCTGGGATTGTGTTGTTTTGGTTGTATTAATAAATTTGGATTCCGGAGGGCAGGTGAAACCTCCCTTCTTTTATTGTACCTTTCTTTTCTAATCAATGAAAAGCTTAGCGGAGCCATCTCTACATTCCTTGGGGAACAATATAGTGGTGAGTGTACTATAATAAATGGAAACAGCTCAGCTATGGTGGAGGGTTCTATAGTTTGTGGAGACCATTTAACTTTTTTCTTTTTAGCTAGTCATACAGATCTACAGGTATGGGCTGTCTTCAACTATAGAGCTTTATATAGTTGAGGTACGAAAAGAGAATGATTGTTAGGAGGTACAGGGATAATTAATGAGTGTTCCTTTTCTTTTTCTCATTCTCTTTTTTTCGTTCGGGAGTTACACATACAGAATACGAGGGACTTTTTGTCTGCGATAACTCATGAGATAATTGTTAGTGATGATCTCGCTCTATTTTGAGGGAGATCTTCACTCCATATAAATTAAGATATATTGATTACCAACCAGGATGCACTTTTGAATAATTCAAACACGATAATTAATCATCATTTGTTATTGTTGTTACTATTGCAATCATCATCACCAATATTATATGAATCTTAGATACATGCGGCAGATCATTTACCAACAGCTAGCGCTTACTGGAAGATTCTCTGATCAAAGTGTCAAACTATTCTAGCAATCCAGTTTTAAAAAAAAACATTCAGTCATATTCGCCTTCATGCACATTTGTCAAATCTGAGGAGTAACAGGCATTTGGTCATTGAGTTTATGGCCTCCATGTCCCTACCAAGGGAAGAATCTAAACATCATCATTGCCATCATTACCATTGTTGTCATTATATAGAAACTAAAGTTTGCTATTTGTTTTATTAATCATTTTCTATGGTTCTTCCTGGGTGCCACTTTTCCAAGGTATCGACATTAAGCAGTCATATTCATAACAGGAGACATAGATATAATTGAAAAAGAAAGAAATAATAAGGAAAAGATACGCAAAATATGTTATTAACCTATATTGATTAATGAACGAAGCTGCATAAGAAATGGAAGTCTTTATTTATTTATTTATTTTCACATGATAGGTTGGTGCTTGAATAGAAGGTCCCGTTAACTTTTATATTCTGCAAGATATCTAGTGATAGGTCAATTAAATGGCTAGCGTGGGAATATGGCTTCCAAAGGTCTATTCACAAGGAAGGTCTTGTACTGCTACATGGACTACTGCTATCCTTCATTCATGAAAGAAATGGGCTGAATTGTACTCTCTCCCTTCTTTTCTCTTTTTTTTGGGATGATTTTTTTTAAAATTTTTCGATGACACTCTTCTTTTCCCTTTGGAAGGAAAAGCTGTGATATGCTGGTGGTGCGCATATATACCAACTGCAAGATGAAGAGTCCATATCAAGTATCAACACATCCACAACAGTTAAACTTTTTGAATTTGCGGAAAGAGCTCTCTCTCTCAAAAAAAAAAAAAAAAAGAGGACAGATTGGAACAACTCATATATTGAATTTAGAAAATTAAGAATAGGAGGGCAAAGATTTCATGTTTCTCCAGTGTTTACATGGATAGTTGGACCACATCTCAACTTCCAAGCAATTCAAAATAAGTAGTAGTTCTGCTGACTCATACATAAAGTACCTTCCAATAAGCTTGGTATTATCAAATCATTTCTAGGTAACGTCTGAACTCCGATTTTGGTGCAGTCAAAAAACTGATTTTGTGGCAGAATGATCAAGAAACTCTCAGGTATATATCATACAAAAGAAAATAACCTCCAGTGTCTCATCTGTTATTGAAATATAATAAAATTGTAAACTAAAATGAGTGTCAAAGCCCTAGATCTATTTTGTTTAGCAAGTTTGTTCTTTCTTTTATTGGTATCCTGCATTTAGATTTAGGATATTTAACGATTTCTATGCCAATAATTGTTGCATGATGCTGTAGTAATGCACATAATGATCTTACAAGCAAATAAGTGAACTGATAAAACTACTGCTGCACAATATTGGACAAAAAGGAGATCATATAAATCAGGTCTCAATCATAGAAGAATACATAAATCTGTTGAACATATTATAGTGTTTGATGGTTTGTAGGAACTAAATTCAGACCATTTCAGATCTCAGGGAGCTTGAAGCGTTTGCATTCAAAGCTGGGTGGCTCTTCACGCAAAGAAAGAGCAAGAATCATCTTTTACTTCACAATTTCAAAACTGCAGCTGAATCATATATTCTGTTGTCTAATTTGTCATAGCACTAGGCATTCTGGAGAGAGAGTAGTGTGTTTCTATAGGGTGTTGAGTCCATGGTTCTAAGAGAAGGGAAAATGTAGCAAGATTTAGGGAGCTCCTCTTAGAAAAAGCTATATACGGTTCACTGTTTGCTGCCACTCCAGCTTGGCCTTCGGTTACAGCTAGCCTTCCTCCTAGATTCACAATAAAAGCCGCAGGTCTCCAGGAAAGGTGAAATAAAGGTTGGGCAACTGTTAATGGTGGGCATAATGGAATAAAGGGTGATTTCAGTACTTTTGATGGTTTGATTGGTGAAGATAATTTCTCCAATTAATGAAAGAAGGCACTAGAAAACTCATTTATATATAGTAGAAATCCGTGTTTTAAATCTTGACTCACTTGGATTTTCAATCAACTGAGTGGAATGGTGATAGACGAGTTTACTCAGGAGCCAATACAAAAATAATTAAAATATAATACAATCTAAATGATTGAGAAATAAAAAATATTTTATGTTATATAAATATGAAATAATATTTATATAAATTTAAGCGCACGTAACATAGATACGAAGTTGAGTTACCAAGTTGAATCATTGAGCTTTCACTTGAAGTTGAGTACAATTCAGAGAGTGATCCAACCAGAAATTCTACTGATCCAATCCAGATTGAATGGTCCTTGAACTGAACCAAGGATTGCAGGTTTTCAGAAAAGTGGTGGAAACTATGAATATCTATACCATATTTGTGATCCCATTGTTAGACATGCCAGTCTACCAAAAGCTGCCCACTCATTTGCTGTGAATCACAACTCTTAGATGAACAAATGGCATGTTAAATTTGTTCTCCACACACACATCTATCCTTGTGAAAATTTTGTAGGGTGTTGTCCATACACACGCCTCTTTGCATTATTAATATGAGTGTTGTTTTGGTTATTTAACTTATGAAATTTTATATGCTATCTAATTGGCTGCATGCATCCCTCCATTTGAGAGGAGGTTCTGAGTCCAACTTTGGGAAATGGTTCCGTGGCTGTGACCAATGTAGTTTCAGGTGGCGAACCTACGTTTATTCTAGGAATATTAGAAGAGGGGAAGGTTTGCTTCTAAGATAATATACATGCGAGGAACAAAAGTTAGAGGATCTACGATACATTATGAATCATTTGTCATTTGCTGATGGAACTCCATTGCTGCTACAAAGGAATGCCAAGTTGACAGCACGATGCTGACAACCCTAAGCGTGTATCCATATCTCACTCTCTCAAAGAGGAGAGGTTATATCAGGTATTGGATTCTTGGCTTGAGCCTGTATGGAGAACTCTTACAGGCAATTCCAAAGTGGATTCCAGTCGAAGATCTTCAAATGGATACAACTGCTGACGGCCTAACAAGCTTGCAAAATAATAAAATATCAGAAAGCGTTATTGACTGTGTTATAACAGAAATAACAGCCATCTATATGTCCGCTCGATCCTTTAATGCCGGCCCAGCGGCTGTTATTAATTTTTAAAACGGGATATAATAGACGATAACAAGAGAGCAACTTAACATCACTATTAAGCTTTTTTTTTTTTGCCGCTTATGAAATAATATATATTATTTGAACAAGTACGAAGAGATACAATTTTAAAGCATCATTCCAATTGAATCAGTAGTAAAAGAAAAGGTTAATACCAGTTGATAATCCTTTACGTAGTGGATGGTTTTTAAATTTTTTATTTATATATTTAAATTAATGAGGTAGACACAGATCAGACCTAATACGGTAAACTAGTGGTAACCATCGTCAGATGCATTGCTGGCAAAAGGCATGGTTCACCAACCAGCCTTAGCTGGTTGCCACTCCTCTCCATTTTAATTAAATTAATAAGGTCAGCAACTTACCGTACTGATGGGCTCCCAGTTCCCACCAGAATAATATTTTTTTAATCTTTTCTTCCCTTTTTTTTAATGTTTTTACTTTTAAACAATCAAATTGGGCGCTGACCAGTGGCGCTCTACTAAAAGTCAGTGTAGTTGACAACAGTAGCTTTCACCGTAGCAAAGGTTGGTGGCCTTTGTGTCAAAAAAAAAAAAAAAAAAAAATAGAGAAATTAAATTGAGTTAGTATGTACTACCAAGAAAATGAGACGTCTATGTGGAAGAGCGACGGGGAGCCCTCATCAAAGCTGCCCCAATATCAAAGCCCCGTAATGGAGCCGGCTGTGGAAAATAATAATAATAATAATTGGGCAGCTTTGAGATCTGTTGCGATCGGTCTTGCAGGGACCTACGAAAGGAATCTGTGTCATCATGCATCTCCTGAAGACTATTGCACTCTACGGTGTTTCAAAGGGATCTTGGTTTCTACCACTAAAAAAAAAAGGTTGGGGAACGGGGGGAGGGTTGCCGAGTGGGGCGGGTCTGGTTGCGCCAAAGAATGAACTTCCTTCTTTCATAATATAAATTATTAAATTATGTAATATCCATTTCAAGATATACGCAGTTTAGAAAGAAAGAGATTAGAATACTTCAAAATTCATACCAAAGATGCAAAAGATACAGTTTGAACCATATCAATCATTCCTTCGTGCAAAAAATGCTATCCAAACAGGTTGCTGCACAGCCAACCTAAATCACCCTAAACATAAAATTACATTTCTATTCTCCATTTTATTGTATATCATCCTCAAGACCTCAGTTCAAGTTTTGTACTGTTGGATGAGAGTTGAGTCACCTCACGATGTATCCGATCCTTGAAGATGTGGTGAATACTTGGCATCATGACATAAATGATCTGAGGTGTTAATTCTATACAGCATGCATGACATCAATCTATAGTCGATCATATGAGATCAGCCCTCATATGAGACCAACATCATCAGTATCATACTGACAAGGTTTGAGTCAATATCATTGGTTCTCTACCAATCTCATCCCATTTTCATTCTAATTCTCCACAAGTCATATTCTAGTTTAGAACCTATAAAAAGTCTTGGGCGCGTGGATCATGCTAAGTTGGCATTTGGCTGTAATGACATCTGACATCCCATATACGAATAGCTAGTTCTATAATCAATTGCTAATAATCCACTACTCCGACTCCGATGATTATAATTGCTTAACAACATCTCTCCTATAAAGTAGAAAAAAAAGAAGAAAAAAGGAGGACTCACTTTCTAAAAACACTCTTACTACTGTTCTCATTATTTTCTACTATTTTTTCTTTCCGACTCTCACTAATTTAAGCATCGAAGAGTCTTCGATTGGAGAAGCCCCCATCTCTTCTTTGATGCGTGCAAACTTTTTTGCAGGTCATCCATCGGAGGATCCTATCGGATTTCTGATATGTTATATCAAGTCTCAAAGGATAATCTCAGCAATGCAAAAAGGAGATAAAGCAATTCAAAAATAAATATTCTTTATTAAATAAAATTTCTTTATAAGTTTTGTCTCTTATATTCTTTGTAAGTATAAAAAAAAAAAGAGAGAAAAAAAGAAAAATACAAAAACCCTCATCATCTTCTGCATTCCTTGGATCTTTTCGAAGATCTCCCGCGACCTTTGGAGCTTTCAAGTGGCCTAGGCGGTCTTCCCAAAGCCTGTGGAGCTTCAGTCCTTAATCTCTCGATGTAGCTCTGGCTCTCTACCGACCTGCCGATCTTTATGGCCATGTCGAGTGATGTTCTCATGATACAGATATAAGTATCTGGAGAAGCACTCTAGACCTACTGATAAAGCTTCTTGGCATTGATGTCCGTCAGGATCTGAAACATTATGTCAATGTTTGTAAAGAATTTCTTCGCCTTTTCAATGCAATAGTTAAATCCCATCTCATATGCCTAGAAGAACATGCCAGTATTCTCAGCAATTGCCTGTATCCTGGATGCAATGACTGTTGCCTTCGAAATCTTCTTCTCATGGCTAAAGTACACAAGTTCGCCATAGAATAAGCAAGCCTTCCAAATCAACTATACATACAGAAAGAGAAAGCAAAAGACAAGAAAAGGAACATCAAAAAAAAATTTCAAAAAAAAAATATTTTCTTAATTTATGAAGTCTTTCATTACAAGTTTATTATAGCTGATTAAAAGAACCAAAGAAAAAACTATAATGACTTATGAAGCTTCAACGGAGACCTTTTGATTCGGCTGCTCCTTGATCAAATCATCCTCAAACTCCTTGACAGGAGCCGAAGAAGGAACTTCTGTGGTAGCTTCAAAGGGAATACCAACTTGCGCTCAATCAGGAGTGTGAACTTCAACGTTGATGGAGCTAGGAGCTTTGACGTCAGTAGGAGCAGGAGCTTCAGCATTGGTGGGTGCAAGATCTGTAATAATGATGACCTCTGAAAGGATGCATGGCCGCATTAGAAGGTGCAGCCTCGCCCCCTTCTTCATCTTCATCATCGAAAGATTTCCTCACACTCAGGATGATGCAGCTAAAGTTAACCTCAAGAAAGGACTCTTTCACCTTCTCAAGGTAGTCCTTAAATCCGATGTAGTAGGCGGAGGTGGCACCCTCGACTATATCAAATCTGAAGTCGTCCGACGTCTTGTACTCCTCTACAGCCTTGGCCGTAATGCGCTTGGCCTGCTCCTCAGCTGCCAGTAAGGCCACATCAATTTTCTTATATCGCCGATGGTCGGCCAAGTCCCCCTTTCTTTCCTCTTTCTCTTTCTCGACGTCTTGCTTTAGAGATTTAATTCTCCTCTAAGCATCATCGAGATTGGCCTCCAACCATTGCTGGTCTTCTTCAGCCTTCTTGAAAGCAGCTTTGGCTAGCTTCCATTTTTCTTCTTCTTTTCTCAACCTTTCCTCAAGAGAAGTCTTAGTCCGATCATGCTCAGCCAAGGCTTTCTTGACAAAGAGGAATGAGTGCATCATCTACAAAAGAAAAATAAGTTAGAAAAAAGGAAGGAATAAAAGAAAGGCATGAAGAAAAAAAGTAAACAAGGAAGAAGAAATGTCCATCTCGATGATACTCATTGATCTCACATGAAGGACATTCTCAACCAATATACCCTTCCACAACACCCGATCTGCCAAAAGGATGAGGTGATCTATTAACTCACAAGTGAGCTGATCATCTATCAATGTTAATACATCCTTTTTCAAGATCTTCTTCAGCATTAATGTCCCCTCTCAAATAGTAGGTATAGGAGGAGATCGGTCACCCATCGAGGAAGTTTCCGAAGCTGTGTCAATGGGGATGATGACCTCCACATTAGCCAAGTTGATATCCAATGCCTTAGTCTTTGGAACACTCTCTAATGAAGTTGTTGTGGTTGTAGAAAACCTTAGTGGAGATCAAGTTGAGGCCTAAGAAACTTGTTTATCTTCTCTTTTGAAGGTTCAACCTCAAACTGTGAACCCGACCTCTTCTTTCCCTTCTTCGCTTGCACGATCGCTATGTCACTACAAGTCAACTTCATCTTTGCAATCAAAAAGAAAGAAAAAGATATCAGAAACCTACGATGAAGAATAATGAAACTATAAGAAACATTAGCAACAAAGACACATGGTGGGAGTGACGTGGCCGATGCCTGCATTGAACAATCCCTGCTCGATCAATAGGTTCTTAAACTTAGGTACATAAATACTAAGTAGTTTCTTATGGTCTTCTATATCCTCTTCAAGAGGATGCTTCCCAAGTGGTACCGAAGCTCTATGGCTGATCCAAAGAAATGAAAAAATATCTATTCTTCCAATTATAAACAAAAGAAAGAAGGCCTTCCATAACTTTACACCTAGGTCGGGGATAGAGGTACCACCACTCTTTATCATGAGGGTGCTTCTTCAAAAAGATTAGAGATCGAAAGGGAGAACACTTAGAAGTAATCCTAAAAATGTCAGATCACTGCTCGAATCTTGTTTAAAGCGATTTGGGTAAGAAGAATTTTGCAATAATCCAAAATATTATAATGAAGGGATGAAGGGATGAAGGAAAAATCTAAGACCAAAGAGGAGTGCCTCTTCATAAAAAGCAACACAACCATCTGACAAGACAAAAACTCTATCATCTCTACTAGGTGCAACTAACCTAGAAGAAGATGGAATAAAATACCGAATCTGAAGCCTTTACAGGTCTGATTCAGTAAGATGAGACTCTTCATGATCAAGACCCAAAGATGCCTTTTCCCGACCATGAGGGGCTTCATCATAGACTTTTTGTGGAGCTATCCTAGGCCTACTAGGAGAGGAAGAACTACATGATTTGGAGCTACTTTTCTCCCTACGTTTGTGAGGGGCAATGAGGTTGAAAGAAATGGCAAAACTACTGAACAAAAAAGCAAAGGAAGAAAATCTAAAGCTGAAGCTAACATATTGGAACTCTAAGGATAAAAATGAAAATGATGAACCAATCAAAGATCTTCTTACCAGGAGCTTAGCCTGGAAACCCTAGAACTTGCTTTCTAGGATGAAGAACTTCGAAGAATAGAGCATCGGTCACAACAACAATGGCAAAAAAATAGAAGCTCTGTTCAAATGACCCTATTAATATGGGTACATCAACAATCTGATCCCCTAATACTCACCATCCAACACTGTAAACATCACCATCTAGCATCATGCTGTAGGTCAAAATGATGTACCAAAAATTGCTTATTTTTGAAATTATTGTGACTCGTCAAACCCGCTCGAGCATTATTGCGGGAGAGACATAATGGTTACTTTTTCAAATTCAGGCGGCATGCCCCTCATAGCCATGATAGGCAATAAATGCAGAATGACAGTGCATCAGCATAGGAATGGAATTACACAGTCACAAGCGCTAGGTGGAGATCGGACCCATAAGTATTCGACAACCCCTAGTTCTATCTGAAGTGCAACATCGGTAACAAATCGATATAAATCATTACCATCTCCAAGTGTTCACGCTAAAGTAAAGCTATCATCACATTGGTGAAGATTCTAATTACTGTTCAACCACTTTAATTCCTTCTATGTAGCTTCACTCACTATAACACACAACCTTGAACTCTAAATAAGGATCTACTTCCTAATATCAAAAATTGCTTTTCGACTAAGAAGTGGCGGGCAAGTGTTTGATGAGAGCTAAGTCATCTCATGACGTGTCCGATCCTCAAAGATGTGGTAAATACTTGGCATCATGATATAGATAATCTAAGATGTCTATTCTACATAACATGTATGACATCGGCCTGTAGCCAATCATATGAGATCGGCCCTCACACGAGACCAACATCATCAGTGTCATACCAATGAGGTCTGAGTCAATATCATCAGTTCTCTACCAATCTCATCCCATTTCCACCCCGACTCTCCATAAATTATGTTCCAGTTTGGAAGCTATGAGAAGTTTTTGATGTGCAAACCATGATGAGTTGGCATTTGGTTGTAACGGCATCTAACATCCCATGCACGGACAGCTAGCTCCATAACCGATTGCTAACAATCCACTACTCCGGCTTCGATGGTTCTAATCGCCTAACAACCTCTTCCCTATAAAGCAGAAAGAAAAGAAAAAAAGAGAGGACTCTCTTTCTCAAAACACTCTTACTATTGTTATCATTATCTTCTACTGTTCTTCCTCTTCGACTCCTTTCCGTTCTCAAACTTTCGGCCTGGGCTAAGAACTACGAGGATAACAAGCCCATAAAAAATATATCTCCTTCCAGAAAATCAACCTACCAAAAACTAGCAGCCAAAGCACCAAGCTCGAATCTATTTTACCATTTACTCATCCACTCTTGGAGCCAGCAAATCAACCATATCCCTCTGTAAAGAACTGTAAGTAGTGATAAACACATACATATAAAGACCAAGAACTGGAGATTATTCTTGCTTCTTGTATAACTTATAAAATATGGCACTTTATGTAAGGATTTGTATGAACATATACTTAATCCAATAATAGTTATTCGCTAGAAAAATCTTAGATATTTATACAAGGCTAAGGAATCTAAATAATACATTCCACCAAATCTTTTTGAGTGAAATTTTGGATTGTTACAAATAGTATCAAATCCGATTAGGACTGGAACTAAGCTCGGGCCAACTCAAGGCCGATCGTGTTGGGCCAACTTTGGATCAAGATCGGGCTTGGTCTGAAATGGTTTAGACTAGGCTTGGGCCTAAATATAGAATCTATTTATCTTTTAGGCCGAGCTCAGGTATATCTTTGGCTCAATCCAGATCCCGCTCAGGTTTGAGCCTAAATTTTAGCCCGACTAAGAGCCCGAATAGCTAGTCTGAGCTCAATTACCTTCTCAAATTATTTTAGCCTAAATAACTGACCTCAATTAACCCAAGCCTAATCAATTAGTCAGTGTTTGCTAATTGATTCAATCAAGTAGTTAGAATATTTATATATATTCCATTTTTCTGACTTCCCCCATCATCCATTGAAGAGCCCTAGCCCCTATTGGTTTGTGTTTGTCCGCCCTCAACCCAGGCAAAGATCTCAACCCCAATGACTCCACCTCAGGCGACAGCGGCAGCAGCCTCCTCAATGCCCTCGACCTGCCCTCTCTCTTTCCCTCCCGCAAGCAATCGAAGGAGATGTCCCCTCAAACCCTTACCCACCTCCACTGCCTCCTTTACAACTTCCCCCGCTACTCCCCCCATGGCCCTATCGCCTTCCACTGGCTCCACTACCATGGCACAGCCTACTGGACTGGCCTCCTCAACCCCCTCGAAGAGAACCTCCACCGTGAGCTTGTCCATTATGGTGACCTCCTCAGGCCACCTTCCACTCCCACCCTAAAGCCCCACCTGATGCCCCTTGCCCCGTTGCCCTCTCCGATCACTCTTACCACATGTCACTCATTCCCTCTTTGCCATTGCCTTTGTCAAGCTCTTCCGTTGTCTTGACTACTTCTCCCCCCCTTGGATGACCCAGCACGAAATCCACCGCATCGGCTGTCGCGACATCATGATCGTCCTCTGCGACACCACCACCTACCTCGAGTGGGCTAAAAATTTCCGTGCCAACCTCATCCTGATGGATGATGGCAATGACAATAAGGAGAGAGAAACATAGGTAGAGAGAGGGGTTCGGGTCGAGTCTAAGGCTCGAGCTTGGACTTGGGCCAGTCCAATTAGGCTCAAACCTTAAATTCTAAAACATTTTTGGACCGAAGCCCAACACAAAGCCTGAAAAAAAATTTTGGATCGAGCTTGGGTAGAGGTGTAGCCTAACCCAACACAACTAATTTCCAGCCCTAAAGTCGATCCAATGAATAGTCTATATGGACTAGAAGATACTGCAATGCAAATTCATCAGAGCCGACTAAGAACCGATCATGATATTTATGAATAGATGTATAGATTTGGATCCTTAACATGATAAAAATTTTAAGACTTAATGAAAAAAGTACGTAAGAATCCATGTGAATATATTTTTTATCTAATATTATTTATTTATTGAAAAAATCTTCAATAATTATGTAAAATTGAAAAATCTAAAGAATATGTTCGGACAAAACTTTTTAGATAAAATTCTAAATTATTATTACACTCTACACAGATCTCAGGTTGTGGTCAGCATTTGACCGAACTCCACTCCACGGAGGTATAACAAACAAGAACGTCTCTAGCAATCGCGCAAATCCCACATTGTGGTCAGCATTTGACTGAATTCCACAGGGGTAAAACAAAGAAGAATGTCTCTCATATCTCACGAATTTATATTTTAAGAGGTGAAACATTCAATTGTATTTTTCATTGATCTTGAATCGATATGTTCCAAGATGTTAAAATCATATGAGGTAAGGTTTGATCAAGTGCTGCATTTGACATTGTACCACCAGCTGACTGACAGACAAGATCATTGGCTGTGATAACAAGGAATTCAAAATACTCGAACCAAAGACTCATGCATTCTGACTTTTTATCCTCCATAGCTGATCTCCGGGTCGGTCCAGCTTTTTAGCTGTAGGTTGTTAAATACATCGACTTCATATTTAAATAAAATATACACCAACCATTTACACACGTAAAATGGATTTTCCATTTAAATAAAATATTAGCTCATCCATTCTTCACCAGCTATATACCTGGTACAAGCGCCCATGCAGGTATGGAAATGCCAAAAGCTGCTCCAGAAATATACACACATGAGGCATAATCATATCTCCCCCCGATAACCACCTGAGCCGAAGTAATCCTTTCTTGAACCTGCAATAGCCATGGTCTTCTGATGCTCCAGTTTAGGACAATCTCGGATACGGTGGCCAAGTCCACCACAATAGGCACAACCCTTCACCCCGCTTGCATTGGTGATGGCATCCTCATCTTCCATTGGGTCGTTGAGCTCTGCCAGCACCGGTGGGATTCTTTGCTTTGCTTCTTGAAGAAGATGCTTCAGATCAAGGAGCGTTGTCTCAGTTTGGTTCTTGTTTATGAATGTTGTTGCTATACCAGTTTTTCCACACCTTCCAGTTCGGCCAATCCGATGCACATAGTTCTCAATTTCAGCAGGCATATCATAGTTGATCACATGCTGGATATCAGGAAAATCAAGGCCCTTGGAAGCAACATCAGTAGCGACCAGGACATCCTTGTTTCCAGATTTGAAGGATGCAATGGCATATTCTCTTTCTTCCTGATCCTTGCCCCCATGGATGGCAACAGCCTCTACTCCCTTCAAAAGTAGATACTCATGGATGTCGTCCACATCAGCTTTGTTCTCACAGAAAATCAGGACAGGAGGTGGGGTCTTTTGGAGGCACTCCAGGAGGTACACAATTTTAGCTTCTTGTTTCACATACTCGACTTCCTGTATGACATCTAAGTTTGCTGCCCCAGCTCTTCCCACATTGACTGTCACGGGTTTGACCAGGGCACTTCTTGCAAAGTTCTGTATCTTTTTTGGCATCGTGGCAGAGAAGAGCAAGGTTTGTCTCTGGGACTTGAAATGGTCAAAAATCTCCCTGATGTCATCTTCAAAGCCCAGGTCAACCAGCCTATCAGCTTCATCCAATGTCAGATACCTGCAATAGGGATCAATAAGAGAAGGATGAGATAGGTGTATGTCGGCAATCTTACTGGACAATTTCATTTTGAGCAAAGAAAGATGGTCTTAGGCAAACACTCGGCCTCAAGCCAATGTTTTACTTTTCCAGGTACTTTCATAAGTAGCAAAAATGCATACATGAATAGTAGTTCTCAGAAGAAACCTAAGCTGCTTAAATTGAGCTCTAACAAGTTCCAAGCATCAGAAGATTTTTCATAATTATACTCTCTCTCACTGGTTAACAACAAGCTCTAGTGATCCAGACACAATATACCTGACTCATCAACTTATGACATGGAGATGGTCAAAATACAACATAGTTTCAGGAAACATTGACACATCAGTTCAACTTATTAAAAATCCTACCAAACCCATATTCACGTTACAATCTGCATCTTCAGGCTCCAAAGTATTCAAGAAGAACAAGGAAAAAAAAAAAATGAAAAAGGGACAATGCGCTTCTACTTCTTATTCTTAAATATATTGACATATTCACCACATAAAACATATAAAATGAGAATTTGCCTGCAAATCATGTTGACACACCAAGTAACAATTCTAAAATGGTATTTATATATGTGTTAATCTGATATAGATTACTAAGCTTCATTGGATAAAGCAGCAATATATAAACCTTCAGCAATGAAGCATTTTATTTGTTGGTACCAACAATAGCTTCCAAGGAGAATGAGAAAACAAAAGAATGGAAAGAAAAATGGATCATATACATTTGAAATGACTCATAAACATTTTCCAATCATTCAGAAGTTTCACAGTGATAAAAGATCCTGAATTTGATGGCAAGTTTTAGAGCAACATATTGGTTTAGGATGGAAACCAAGCATGTACAGCCAGAAAGGACCAAGTTGATGTGAATATCACAGCACTACCATGGTGCATATACATTAGTTTAGGCACATTCTTTGTAAATTACACTGCATGTACAGTGCAAACGATTCACAAAAATATGAAACATTGCAATGCCACAATGGTGGATGTACGTTGGCTTAGATACATACATTGTAAATTATACTTATCGTATGCCATCAGAATGAAAGAAATGAAAAGAGAGAAAATTATTAAGGTATAGAGAAAAACGAAAGGGAAGATATAGGCAGCATAATAAACATGCACTAACAAAGAGAGAGAGACGCGCACACACAAAAAAGCAACATTGTACTTGCAAATGTATATAGGGCAAATCAATGCCTAGGAAAATTTTGAACATGCAAAGGCACATATATTATGAGAAGATGCACACTAGTTAACAACAATTTTTCCAATAAACAGATATTATCCTAATGGTTTATACTTGCTTGATTTTGGAGGATGCAATAAGTACCCCAAAAGTATTATTTTAAAAAAAAAAAATGCCAAGTGAAGCATCAGTACAGAAAAACTTCCAACTTCCACCATCACATGTTGATCTGTTGCACCCCCCTCCCCTCCCTCCTCCAAAAAAAAAATAAAAAAGACTCATTAACGCAAATCATTATCAATGTCCTAAATACAATATAGTATCTTAAATTAATCTAATAATTTATAATAGCAGAACCAGAAGTTACAAGGATTGCATAACTTGTAGCGCAAATCTTATCTACCTCTCATATTTCTTGATATTTTTTCCCTTTGCTAATCTACCCATTGACCCTAAAAATACAAAGTTAACTGAGGATTTCTCTGTGTCATTTGGATATCTCAATTTCCTAAGATTACCAACTGAGCTTTAGCAATTGAGGGCCGGCCGGCTAGCAAAACTAAAACTCATAAAATGGTTTACATATGCTAGTCGATTTTAATCTAGTTCTCAATACAAAGTCGCTGCAAGAATCGAGGAGTGATTGCTGCATCACTGCTTGAAGTCGACCATTACTCTATATTTGTCAAACTACATTTTGACACTTGGAAGTACTAGAGTCTGGGAGAAGCTACTGTGAAGAAATATGCAATAGCTCATATTGAAGGTTAATTATCTTCTTTTGTGGCCAGCTTGAAATAATACATGCATCCCTCTTCTTAATTTTTCACTTCCATAAACAACTGCAAGCATAATTGCCCTGGATGGTCATTAATTAATACCTTCAAATTCATGTATCACTGTTGCAATTAGACATACAAATGCAAGCTAGAATTAGTAGTTCATCTTTTAAAAACATGTTCACCAGATCATGTTTATGCAAAATAGCATAACAAGGGAAAGAGCATGTAATTTTCTTTGTGAACTTTATTTGCCCAAACCACTTGCATCTGGTTTGTGGTCTTGTACTCAGAGAGAGAGAGAGAGAGAGACTCTAAGTTAGATATGTCCAAACCTATATTTAGTAAATACATTTGATACCTCACATAAGATTTGATTAATGCATGACACTTGATCAGATCCAATTTGAGGTTCTAACACCTTTATTCTTCAAAGATGGGTCTAATTGGGCTGTATATTGCTTAATGTTTAACAATTTGGTAACTGCATTCCAAACCAAATGCAGATGGGCATCTTTAACACCAACTCATGAGAAGCTCCAAACTAAATGGCCAATTGGGTAAATTCCCGCTTAAGATGCCTACCTTTTGTTTTCTGTCATACAAGGATCCACCTACAAGACATATCACTGGAACACAAATTGGCACCAACATCCTTTAAGACATAAATATAGCAATGGTCATGACTATAAGCAATTAGAACATGGATTGCCCCTATACAGCCCTTTCCTTTACACTCTGCCTAGTTCCTCTGTTTCATCTTAACAAGATGGCTGAGCTTAAAGTGATCCTAACCGAAGAAATTTTGGAAGGGACCTGAGGTAGGGGCTGCGTTATGTAAATAGGCAGCTAGTCTCACAAACAGACTTCTAGCAAGGTATTTATGAGACGAAGGAAGAGGCTGGAAGGGGCTAGGATGGATAGACTCCCATCAAGGACCCAGTGATAGGGGAAATGGGACCAAAGGTTGGATGCTTGCATATCTAGCTAGATGGCTGGTCTCAGAGAACAATTCATGGTAAGAAGATGAACTGATGAAAAGAGGAAAAGGTTTAAAAGAAATCGAAATAGCATTTACAACACCACTTGTAAAATTTTTAGCAATTTAATACCCATGACCATAGCGTTGCTTACAAGGACATATTTAAGATCAAGCAATTAAAGCCCATGCAAATTTTAGGTACCACTAATTTGGTGTGAAAAAAGATTCCTAGACAAGGTGAAGTGTTAATTAGATATAACACATGAGTATAAACATTACTTTTCATGATGATCTCGAATTCTAGAATCACTCCTCAAACTCCTTCATTGAGCCACAAGTAATACTTTGGCAAGGAAAATATATACCTCTTCTTGTGAATGATAAGAAGGGTATCAACAGTCCAATTTACTAGGCATTTGAAGGGGAAAAAAAACTCCTTTAGCCCTGTTAAAAACTTTCATCTTGGGTATAGATGGATAAAAGTAAATAGATAGTCCAAAATAGGTTAATTGATGCATTTCTAATAGAATTTCAAGTTAGACCAATTACTGATGGCTCATGGTCAATAGTGGCTGAAAAAACACATTTTTTGCTAAGTTTCTTGATAATACACATTTGCAATGAGTAATAATTGCTAATCATGCTTCGATAAATTACTTCAGAAGTTGACGCATGGACAAGTAACATCGTTAACCTTCCTATATAGATTCCTCTTGAATCTTTTAGGTCGGAAATTTTCTATTAAGAAACCCAAGCAAAACAAACTTATCATGATTTTTGCAGTAGTATCTTGCTCAACTCTACTTCAGTGTGCAAGGAAAATGATCAACATTTTTAGAAGTTGTCAGACAACTAACCTTAGATTCTCTGATTTGAAGTGTAGAACTAGCAAACTGTCCATGAAATGTTATACAAACCTGAATCTTCTTCATTTACCAAAATTTAACAATACATTCATAGACTACACGATAAATCACCGCAGTAACAGTAATCTTATCAAAAGAAGAGTAGCCTGCAGTACGCATACCTGCAATTGTCCAGGTTCATCTTTTTCTTGGCAAGCAAGTCCTTGAGCCTCCCAGGCGTGGCCACGACGATGTGCACCCCTTTTTTCACAACTTCCAGCTGAGATCTCATGTCAACGCCTCCAATGCACAGCAGCGGTCTCAGCTCCGGGTACCCGTGCTCCCTAAGTGGAGCCAAGAACTGCTCCACAACCTCATAGGTCTGCCTGGCAAGCTCCCTCGAAGGGCAAACGATGAGGCCAAATGGCCCCTCACCGGGCACGATCGGCATCATGACCTCCTCCTGGAGGGCGACCATGATGAGGGGTAGGACGAAGACGAGGGTCTTGCCAGAGCCAGTGAAGGCGATGCCGATCATGTCGCGGCCGGAGAGCACGACGGGGAGGCCCTGGACCTGGATGGGTGTGGGCTGAACGATGCCCTTCTCCTTGAGCTTCTTCAGGATGGGCTCGGGGAGTCGCATGTCCCTGAAGTTCTTGATGGGCGGGGGCATGTCCTCGCCGTCGACGAGGATGTGCCACTGCTTGCGAATGGCGTCTGCGTGGCCAGCGGGCATGCGGCGGATGGCCGTGGGGGGTTTCCAGCCAGTGGGGATGGGTTCGGTGTAAATGATGCCCTTGGCGAGCTCGCGGACGGACGTGAGGGTCCTGCGGTCGGAAAGGTGCTCGATCATCTCCTTCTCCTGCTGGACGCGCTGCTCCATGGGGCTGATCTCGGGGAGGTCGCGCTTCAGTTGGGAGGCCTTGACGAGGAGGCTGGGCTTAGCCTCAAGGGCAAGGCGGGGACGGTCGGGGTCGTCGTCGGCGGTGGACGGATTGCCACCGCTTCCCCCGCCGCTGGCGGAGGAGAGGCGGCCCTTGCGCTGGAGGATCTTCTGGGCCTCCAAGGCGCGGCGCTTCTTGACGGGGATATACTCGACATAATCGTCATCGTCGGGGTCGTCAACGGTTGTGGCGCCGCCAGCCGGCGGGGTTTTGGGGGGCAGGGCGTCGGTGGCCATGGCGATGCCGGTGGATCAGAGGAGGGGTTTCGGAGAGGTCCTTCCTGCTGTCCCAGTCGTCCGATCCGAGTTCGGATCGGCGTACCCTACAAGATTGGATTTGGGTCAAGGTCCAGGGTAGGGTAGCTGCAGAAGCGAGGCGGTGCCGCAGGAGGGAATAGATTCGGAGGGGATTCGAGAGTAATGCGATGGCAGGCTTCGAGCCGGTATTTTTGCCGACTTTGAATAAAATTATTTTTAAATTATATTTGATGCATTTCAGATAATCTAAATTATCTAGATAACTAGTAATATGAATAAATTATTAATAATATTAATTATTATATTTAACATACAAATAATATTATAATAAAATAACTAAAAATTTTGATTGATATATTTAATATGATTAATATAACATCAAAATTTTAAAATATTATCAAATCAAATTTATTAAAAATCACACTCCATGTATAAAATATAAATATATATTATATATTATAATATATATTTTAATATATTAATATAATATAACATTATATTATTTATATAATAATATAAATTTATTTATTATAATATAATAATAATAATAATATAATATTATATTATAATATTATTATAATATAACATAATATTACATTATATAATATTATATTTATAATATAATATATATATTATATCTTATATATATATTATATAATATATTATATTCTATTATATATTTATATTTATAATATATAATATTATTTTATTTTATTTTAATATTATTATAATATATTATTAGTACATGATCATATATTATTATACTATATTATATTATAATATTATTATATAATATAATATTATTATAATATAACATTATATTATTTTATAAGATAAATATATATTATATTATATTTACTATATATTTTATTTATAATATATATTATAAAATATTATTATAGTATAATATAATATATATCATATATTATTATATTATATTCTTTATGATCATATTATTATATTATTATTATTATATTATAATAATATTATATGACATAATATTATGTTATAATATTATTATAGTATAACATTATATTATATTTATAATATAAATATAAATATTATATTATAATATATTACATATAATATATTCTATTCTATTATATATTTATATTTATAATATATTATTATAATATAATATAATATTATGTTATATAATATTATTATAAAATTATTATAATATATTATTATAAAAATATTATATTATATTATATTATATTATATTATTATATTTTTTATGAAGATATTTTTATCTAAATATGTCATTATCATATCAGCAAATATTTGATGATCTGAATAGCGACTTCTCCACTTAATAATCTAGATTAACTCATAAAAGATAATCTGACATTCAAGATTACCAAGTTAAAAGATATACCAAATATGCTAATCTAGTAGAGCTTCTTTAAATTATCAGCAATCTACATAAATTACTGGATACCAAATATAATCTTAGGATTCTTCGTTAATATTAAATTAGTTCCACGTCCTCAAGTTATTAACTTTTTACATTTGGAGGGTTATTGCCTTTAAAGTTGGTGACAAATACCGACTTTGTGCCGGTCCCGCCAAGATCGACGAGGTAGCGGCCAAAGGAGGGAGCAGGAGCGAAAGAAAGAGTGCTGGAGTTTCGGTCCCATCGGATGTTACAAACAATTTTCCACAAAAAAAAAAAAAAAAAAAAAAAGTAAAATTGTTTGCAGATATCCTCTCTCTTTTTTTCACTTTTGTGCGAGTGGTGATTTCTTCTCTCTCTTTTTTTTCAGTTTTGTCCGAGTGGTGACTTCTTCTCTCTCTTTTTTTCAGTTTTGTCCGACTTCCTAGCTCTTCTACAGTTGCATCAGATTTTCCAAAATAAAGAATACGGAAAATTCTACAATGAGAAGACAAATCTAGATGGGCTTTGAATACTTTTATTATAGGAAATAAATCTAGATGGGCTTTGAATACTTTTATTATAGGAAATATAGGTATTTGGCATGCGTTCTGTGCATTTGCAATCTCGCCAACTTGAATTGCAAATTATGCACGATCTTAATTTCCAAGAAGTAGGTCAACACAGATGAACATTGTTGCTAAAGACTTTATATTTGAAACATTTTAATTAAAATCTTAATTAAAAAAGAACTAAAAATAGTTAACTCACGTTTAACTTTTTCTTTCAATGCATCATATTTTACCGCATTTTCTCACCTATTGGTTCTGTTTATATTTTCTCCCATGCTTAGAAATTAGTATGAGCATTTTCTTTCCTACACACCATCTACTTTTCTTTTTCTAACAAGAAGGAAATCTACTTAGAGCTATGATCATTCCCAAAGCCCAGCAATATGCAATCCATTCTTCTTCATGTCCAGCATATTTTAAACATTTTTTTAAAAATCTAATTAGAGTGATTATATACTCTAAAATTTTAATGAATTATGATTAGTGTTCCTTTTTTAATTGAAAAACTAGAAAACAAAGTGGCCTTTGTATGGTTTAAGGATTTGAAAGGTACCAATCAAATGTTAACTTGCAAGAGGGACACATACACAAAAATCGTAGCGTAACTGCAACAAACCATTTTTGTTCCCCTACCTTCTAGGCTGGCAAAAAAAAACAAAAAAATCGCAAACCATTCAAACAGTCCGAATACTTTATATCTCACGCATCTGCCTGCAATTGTAATCAATCCATTGAAGTTTCCAGCCCCTAAACTTACAGCAACAATTATATTTACAGATCCCAAGCCAAGCATGTTCTTTTTGCTTGCTTATATCATGGCATCAATACCACTGATGAATGCAATTAGATAACCCAAATCTCAGCATGCTTATGGTAAGATGCACATCTTTTACCTGCAACAGGGAATTTAATTATAAGAGCCAAAAAACGATCCATCATAATACAAGACATTAATATTGAGATGAAGCTGGCAGAAAAAAAATCATACGAGACTACAAGATGGTGTGGAATCAAAACTTCCTTAAATTTTATAAGATATAGTAGAAACTACTGCACCAATGGTACTTGGATCTAGAGCAGCCACTTCTCTCTGATATCAAAATGGGCAGGCTCCTGAAAGAACTATGCAGTGCAAAGAAATGATTTTATTTATGAGACATAGCCCTCTATTAGTGAGCCTTCTGTTGCAATCCGCGGTGTGGTCTTTCCTATCCGAGGATGCCTGGTGAGATGATATACACCATCTTGATCAGTACAAAGCTTTAAAAGAGATGGGTCACGGAAGAAGAGACAGGGTAAGCAGAAAGAGGGGTGGGGTTTGGTGTTTCAAGAATAAGGTCCACCTGAATTTTGCCTCTCTTTTCTTTCCCCCTATTGGTCTGCTCTCTCTCTGTCTGGGTGGATAGAGGAACCATCTATCTTAAAGCACATCCAACACAAAATTCATAAGACAGCTTCTGTTTGTGAATAGTGAGGCTGTGTTTTCTTCAAGGTTAAAGGAGCAAAACGGAATGAAGGCTCCTTCTATTTATTCCACATTAACCCACCAAATATTAGAACAATAACTAATTTATTGTGAAGGCAAAATGGACATTTTAAAAGAGTTGGTAGAGCTACTTTTTCCAGCTAACTCGGAGTAAACAATTCCACCTATAGGGTGCACTACTTTACCCCAGGGTGAAATGAGTTAGGACTGAGTTAAGCCATTTATTCCAGGTTAACTCATTCCGAATCAACCAAATGATGTCTGCTTGGAAGATTTGACAATTTTATATGATAATAGGTTAGTATGTCCTGCATACAAAAATAATTTTGTAAGAAAGGGCACACATGTCTGGTAATAGTCGAATAGACAAATTCCAGGTAAATGTGACAAGATACTTCATGTCCCCGATTAACATTTTTGGATGTTGTCCCAGGTACTGACCATTTTCTCAAATACGCTTCAACTTCCAAGAGAAAATTAAAAGATCTTGGAAGTTTTATGACATGTAAAAGATGTAGCAAGAAAAAGATTAGCTGATCTTTCGAGTTCCATTTTACTGAAAGTTTACCTCTACTCAGGTGGAAGGAGTGCAATTTCAATTTCCTGGAGTGATTTGCCTTTAGTTTCTACCACATTCCTCCTCACGAAAACTGCCGCTATGAGGCAAACCATTGCGAAAATAGAGTACAGGACTTGTGGCCCTAGTTGCTCCAACAGTTGCAAAAAGAGCAAACCAACAAAAAAATTCAACACCTGAACATATCAACATCAAAAGAAGGCATGTATTAGTTTTGTGATAAAAAGAAATTCTAGACAACCGTTATAATTAACAAAACTACTCTCTGCAACCATGAGTTAAAACCACAGAGAACCATTCTCTTCACATTAGTACTGAAGTTTCTAGTTCTTGACTTGGTATGTCATTCAGTACCTTAGCATGATGAGAAAAAGATATTGGCATAGTTAGAAACAGTTTTTTGAGGCAAAACCTAGACCAAGGTTTTCAAAAGCATGGCTGAGAAAAAACATTTTTGGCTATGAACTTCCACCTCGGGTTAGATAGATCCAATGTTGGAAAGTAAAATTCTGATAGTTTATAAGCAAATGCTGCCTTAACATTGGGCTGCAGAAGGTTCATCTAGTTTTTCTTTTACAATATATTCTTCATACGGAATGTAAGGCAGCTGAATGGTTCTTACCCAGTGAACACACATGCATACAGCCATAGCCTTTGCTCGGATTCTGCTGGGGAAAATTTCTGGTAAAAGTAGACCTGGGACTGGGCCAGCTCCCAATGCAAATGCCAGGACAAATCTGCAAGAAGTAATTAGTTTCATACCAAGTCATCTTGAATCAACTTCCTTTTTTATCCCCTTGACTATATATGGAATAAGCTAACCTAGAAAGCAACAAAGCTTGTCATTATGCTACTAATAAAATCTTGAAATAAGGAGTCACATATCCAAAGAAAATGAGTGCAAGGCTTTAAATTAGTCCTACCTCTTAATCTCAATCATCATCTCTTCAAGATTCACTATCCACTTTTTTTAACACCAATTGCCAAAGTCAATCATGTATGAGCATTTAGTGACACAGAGGACAAACTGTTAAAGAACTAAGATTGCTAGATAAAAAAGGAATGCACCAGTAGAAGAGTTGAGCACCTGCTGCTTTATCCTTAGTGCTATAAATTAACTACCAGTTATCGCTCAGCAAGATGCCCTTAGTGCAGTGTCAGGAATTTAGTTGTAAATTAAAGTTGAGTCAAGATGACAATTTGAATGACAGCTGAACCCAATGAAAAAAGAGTACACAAACTATGGACTAGAATGCCAGTCAGCATGGTTGATATAGAAAAGTATGTACCACAACAATGGCCTACTGGCATGCAGCATTGTAATGGTACCAGTTGTGTTCTGGTGCTTGTCATGCCACAATGCCAGCGGGTAGCAAGCACCAGCATGGCATGGTGCATACTGTGGCTGGCCAGCAAAAAACCAGTACACAATAACTCAACCCTTGATATGGACTGCAATTTGAGCTCAAACCCATTTAAATGTGTTGCTTCAACCAAAACCAATGATGATACTTTCTAGAAGTCATTGTCTACAGAATACAACTTTCTATAGGAGAAGAATAGTAACACCTTTATAAGAAATCAAGTAGGTTTCATAGGTGCAGATTGCTCTTTTGGGTTCTATAGCATGCTCCCTTCTGCTCAGAGTTTCCTTGGCAAGGAACTGAACACCAATTCAAAGGGTTGATTTTGGTAGTGTTGATTGTATAAAATTTAGTAACTGTGGTCCACTGATTATGCTTCGATCTATTTATGACACAACACAAATAAATCTGGCTTGTTAGTTAAGAGATGGAATAAGGAAAGAAATAAAGAGACCACATATGCAGTATGCTCTATGGGCTGCAACAGCGGACAATAAGGTGGTTCATGCCCATAACATGAGTGTAAACGAGATGAACATGCAGAAATGAACATTCTAATAAGGTAGTTCATACAAGTAACAGAATACGTATAAGTGAATGCATCAGATGAAAATCAAAAGAACCACCTAATGTTACAATGTGTAAGGAGAGCAGCAACAACATCATATAGAACTGGTTCTTCATATAAAATGATAGGCTAGTGAAATGACATACATACCTAAGAGAAAGGGGAAAAAGGTGTTTGAAGAACAGAGACAGATATACCAATGGATGTGGTAATAGAGAAATTGATGAAGCTCACTATAATTAAGGAAATGATCAAAGACTGAGACAAATACCTTCAAACTTTTAGATTCACAAAGCTCCACATATCAGTAAATGAAATATGTTTATCCTGATTTTTGACACGAATATTCATCTACAAGATAATCTGCAACTTCTACAGGGTTGGGCTCAGTGTGTAGGTAGTTTTGCTGGATGCTTTTTATGGTCTTGGGTGTAGGTCTGTGAGACGGACATTCTTTTACCAGCAGCTTGGCCCAATGAGGTTGAAGTGGTAAACAAGGCCCATTAACGTACCTTGTGGCTAATCTAGACATTTTCATAAATCAACAAAAAAAAAAAAAAAATCTACAAGATAATCTGCTATGTTATTAGTTTTCAGAATGTTAGAAAGTGAAGCACCACTTATAGGATTAGACATCATATTGAATATAACATGGACCGAAGTGAGGACCAAACAATAGATTCAAAACTAAGAATTATCTAGGATCTAGATTTTCATTTCAATCACCCAAATCAAGATAGATAAATAAACTTTCTCCCAGAAGAATGCTAGAATGTAGGCATAACAACGAAAGAATCAAACATGGATGATCAATCTGGATCAGATACACAACTCTATGAATTCGCACTAGGAAAATTTACAAAATATATCATAAAGGCAATGGATGACAGAGGTACAGTGGCTGAAACCCCTAGGAGATTCAGAGTTACAGAATCAGTAAACAGTGCTGCAAGCAAAGGATGTTGCGGGAATTATGAGAGGCTAGTGTCTCCACCAAAGGTAGTGGGGTTGTGGAGCATTGTGATCTATAGCCGTCTTATCTCATTGACTGCGCTCCTGGGAGAAGACTTGGAGCCCATGATCACAAACTCTAAGTGGGAGGGCCAAAGTGAAAATGGGGAGAGAGGATTTGCATCCAAGCAACTGTGAGATAGAGAGGGGTGGAATTTCATAGCATGACAGAGGGGATGGCTAGGGAGAAGAGGGAAGGGAAGGCCCTGAGCAGGTGAGCGGACAGGAATGCACAGAGAGGAGTCTCAATCATTTTTCCTTTATATTAAACCACTAAACCATACTCTGTTTCGATGAAGCACAGATGCAAATGCAACATATGGAGACACACAACACAGATATGTACGAAATGAACAATCTTGAAAAATAGGACATGATTATGGTTATATTATGGTAATACACACATAAATCTCATAAAGCACAATGAGCCATCCTATATAATCTATATTTTATAAAATAACATCAACAATACAAACTCTAAAATTAGACATCTCTCGAGTTCATTATTAAAAGTCAACATTGATCATTAAAAGAGGCGAAAAATCCTTCTTTCATCCATGAAGGTAACCAAGAAGAAAGTATGAAATAGGGGAGGCAACAGGCCAGGATGAGTCAAATATGGGTCAAGTCAGGTACCTGTCAACTCGAACCCAAGTTGTTTATTAAATGGGTCAAATCAAAAAACAAATTTATTAAACTACCTGATCCACATAACCAAATTAATAAACAAGTTGGATTAGGTTAAGCTGGTTAAATGGGTTTGAAACAAGTTAAACCATCCTTAAATGGGTTAAACAGTTTAAACGGGTTGGTTGTAACCATTGTCAACCTGGCCAAATTATTTAGCAGATGGAAATGGGCAAATGGGTCAGGATTCTAAACCCCAACACAAAACATTTAAACAAGTTTAGTTGGGTCAAATTGTTTACGATCCAGAACCATCAAATCCGAATCTGCTTATCTCGGATCAATTGTGGATTGGGTTGGCTGGTGGAGACATAAATTACCACCCCTAGTATTAACTTGTCTCATAGCCAAATCCAACAAATATTAATATCTGATAAACTGGAATAGACACGACAATGACAAACAATCTGAGATATCCATTTCAAAATGGCAACTAATTTTTGTTAAAATTCATTATCATATGAGATATCAGAAGCATTGCAGCAAATTCCAAGATTAAACCAAGGGATTTCTTGGATGGGTTTAATTTATCTATGCAAGAGAATTTCAGTCATACAGTCCTTGCCATATCAGCTGGTATGCTTAATGTATAACATGTAATTATAGAGCCAAACCCAGTTTTAGGAGCACTATCAAAATTTATATATGATTGAATTTCATTTCCTAACATATAAGCAGCAACTAAACCCAGATAAGACAAGTGTTTAGTGCTTACGACAACATTCCACCAACTGATAAGTATAAAGCCCCAGAGGTAGGAATGTGAATGCTAGCTGCAGCAGCCTGAACTCCCATTGACACAGCCTAATTCAAAATATACATCATCAATTGACATAATAGATCTTACTGTAGATCAACAACTAGTCTATTGACAGCATCTCTTCAATAAATAGTTTACCATGCCAATAAAGCTCCCTAGAAGTAGCATCTTTCTTCCCAGTTTATCCATCAAAACCATCGCAATTATTGACCCTGAATAAACAAAAGTTATGGAGAACCTTCATTCCTTGAGTTGAAATGATTTGCATAACTTGAAGGAAGTCAACTCTACCTGATAAATTAGCAAATCCAACACAAATATTGGCAATGTCTGAGGGCACCCCTGCACTTTTAAAGACGGTTGAGGAGAAATAGAATACAGCATTTATGCCGGATAGCTGTTGTAAAGCAAATAGTGTTGATCCAATAACAACAACTGGGAAAAAAAAAAAAAAAAAACACTAAAAATGAACATAACTTCTTATGATAAACAAAATAACTTGAAATAATACTATAACAATTAAACATGAAACAAGATTATGTATGAAAGGATCTATGCAACAAATGAATACCTCTGAAATGGCGACCATGAAGCAATTCTAGGAAACTTATGTCTACATCATCCCCCCTGTCTGAACGTAATAATTCTGTCATTGCTGGTTTGACATGGGATCCTCCCAACAGTCTTTCAAATTCAGCTTCAGCTTCAACAATTTTGCCACGCTATACAGCATTAAAAGGAGAGAAACTCTTACTCAATAGTTGTCAAACAAAGCTAATAAATATTCTGTTGTATTTCCATGACAACATTAATATCTTCTAAATAATTATACCTCTTCATAATAACCCAGAAGAACTAACTATTAATTTATAATGCACTAACGTGCTATAGAAATTATCTTATAGTGATAATACAAAAATGCAAGGGATTTGAGTATACAGCATGGCAGAGAAGTTGTACATATAGAGCTCTAGGCCTCCAAGACTATGATATCCCCTGCAGATCAAGGGCATTCCTTTGAAGATTTATGGTGCATGCAGTGAAGGCTAAACAGTTATAATCACAAATATGACCAGATGTTTCACAAGACAGAAGGCTAACTGAAGAAATTAGAGTTAAGTTAAAGCTGAAGGACCTTATAGAGCCAATGTGGACTTTCAGCACAGCATTCCATGCAAAGTGCAAGTAGAGCACCAGGAATGGCAGATACCCAAAAGCAGACCCGCCACCTATTAGCATGCACCGAATGGGATATGAGTTAGCAAAGTTATGATCAAAAAGTAGAAATTCAAATATAGGTATATGACAGTAATCTAAATTAAGGTATGTTCCTTACCATCCTTCAACTTCCTTAACTGGGATTCCAACAAATAGAGCACCTATGAGTCCAAGACATGTTGCGAACTGAATAAAACTTCCATAAGTGCCCCGAACAAACGAAGGAGAAACCTGACCATTTTGACAGTGAAAAGAAATAATAATAAAGATTAGGAAACTATTTGAACCGGATGATATTGCTCACCATTCATAAAAATGGAGTTCAATGATCTTCTATACCTCTGTCACATAAAGAGAAGCAACAGGTGGACCTATGCCCATCCCTATTCCAACTAAAAATCTACCAAAAAGCATACCCTGCAGACTGGCCGCTGATGCACTGCAAATGCATATATCAATAAAGACAGTTAAATGGTTCCACAAAAAAAATTTTGACCACAATTCCAGAAGTACAAAACAGTTGTTTTCTTTCCTTTTGCTCTGACAGCAACACATCTTGTATCATAGTAAATGCAGGATTAAACAGCATACTACTGATAAATTATTTCCTTTAGCTAACGATGTAGCAGTCAACAGTCCATGGAAAAAGAGATGGGTGCCTACTAAATCTAAAGGAAGTCCGGATATTGAAAGGACACATAAATGGTCTAAGATTTATATTAAAAGAAGGGCTTGTTTACCCAGGCAAGGGATCTCATAGGACTGCTGCTCCACCAAACAAATTAGACAATGAGTTTACTACCGCTCCCAAAGTATAAAATTTTCAATGCAAAGATATACATTAAACAAAAAGGGGATAAGAACCATGCACAATGAACTTGTTAAGTGCAATCAGATTACCTTATAGAAGCTCCAATTATCATAGGCAATGCAGTGAGCTGGAAAGCCCTACGGCGCCCAAAACCATCAGCAATCCAACCACTAAACAAGCACCCAATGAAGGCACCACCCAGACTCATGCTAACCACAAGTCCTGCATTCAACACCACCGCTCAATCTACATTGTCAGAAACTCAAAAGAACCAGCCAATCGAATATTACTGAGATCCAAAAATTCCTACAAACAACCAGTACCTTCCTCCAAGGCATTCCCTGCAAAACCAAGATCCGTAGCAATGCTCTCAAGCGGCTCGTTCACGACTCTGCAGCACAGAATCCAACCAAGATCGTAACTTTATTTACTTTTCTGCACTCAAAACCAGAGCTTGCAAAGGAGAACATAGGAAACTCAGCAATCAACACATACCCGAGGTGGTAACCATACAAGAAGGACGAAATGATAGCGACGCATATGTGAGGAAAGGAGAGCTTCCACGAAGGATTAGTGGTAGTGTCCCCCATGGCATTCAATAGACGGGCTGATTACAGAAACTCATACCAAACAATTAACTTTGAAAACTTGATCTTAACCGTATGAATCCATCCAAGAGATCATAGGGCGAACGAATGCCAACCTGTGCTGAAATCGCTGCGATCGACGGCGCTCGTGAAATCTCTGGAGGACGTGCGCTTGTGAATAGACGAATTGGGATTTATCCGCATCTCGGATCGCCTTCTCCGTCTATCGGAAATCTAAAACAAGTCCACACTCCAATCAGTGGTTAAAGAAATCTAAAAAAGAGGAGTTAGTTAGACGATGACAATAATAGTTAGAATAAAATCAACTAACCAACCGCCGTGGCTCGATCTCCGGATTCTCGAATAGAATAAAATAATAAGAGCCAAAATTTTAAAAAAATAAAGAAACGAAAAGATATAATAAGAGAAATACCTAGGACGGCGAGAGCTCTTCGTGGGATCCATGGAGATACCCTTTTGAGCTGGCAACTGATGACTAAAAGAAAACTTCTACTCTCCTGCCGAGGACCCGGGCGAGAGCTAACCCACGCGTACGCCCCTCTCTCTCCTCTTTTCTCTCCAGGAGTCGGAATCGGAATCGGACTCGGAGTCGGAGGAGGCCTGATCTTTCGTGGCCTTTCACCCTCGCGATTCGCGGGAAGGGGAGGGGGGGTGGTCTAAGCGTGGCGTGCGGTGGAGGCGAGAGGAACCGGAGGAGGGGTTTGACGTCCGCGGTCGGAGGGACCTTGATGGTGACGAGACCGCGTTTCCTTTTACCCGAGATGGAAGAGCCCTTAACTTCGACGAAGATGAGGGGTTTAAGGTCTTCTTCGTGCGCTGGACGCGTGTCGTCGGGATAATGATTGGCACGAGACAGGCCCGTGACGGGCGGGTGCAGGACATGAATAGTTGGCGCATGGCAAATTGATCCTTGGAAGACTCGCGGGACGAAGTTTTTTTGTGCTTGGCAACGGAAATTAATTAATTAACTTCACCGATTAAAATATAGTTAAATTAAATTGATTAATTGGCTGGTTATATCATTGCGCACGGATCCGCCCCTACCACGCCACGTTTTTGTTCGATCACACATCGTTTTGTCCAGCCACCCGAACCCTTTTGAACGGATGTAGGTCCAGCGAACTAATCAGAACTGGAAGGGATTCGAATCAAAAATCCCAGCCGGAACCTATCGAACTAATTCCATTTGATACTCTCAGGTCACCGAGGTCGAGCGCTATGCATGAACTATATAATTTCTCACAAGGAAAATAATCGCGGCGTCGGATCGCGCATCAGGCCGCTCAAATCAGACCAAATCCTTCGATTCTATTCCATTCGATCTGATTTTCAGTCTAGATCTATCTCTCTTCCCTTTTATATGCATTGAATCACTGTATACCAATGTATCCCCCACTATACATTATACATGCCTAAATCATCATCTTCGTAACTTGTTCTCTTAGCTATCTCTATTTTTTAGCAAATGGCTTCATTTCTTACTTTATTTTTTCTTTTATTAGTATACATCAATCTCAAGACTCATTTTCGTTATACTTTTTTTATGCACATATTTCTTAATTATCCAATATTTTGTATCATAAACATACATAGCAGGTCATATAACTATCATATAAATTATCTTCCTTAACTTGATAGCTAATGCTATAGTCGTATCATATTATAACGGAACAGATCTAGATAAGATCGACCGAATTTGGGCTTAGATTCAATCAGATCCAAACTGAATAATAGGATTCTACATCAATGATCTAAGCATTGGATGTGATCTACTATTCCAAAATTGCTTGTATACTAAAAATTATATAATTTGAAGGCTTCTAATCTATGCATCAAATAATCAAAAAAACATCTAATTCAATTTTATTTAGGCTGTTCAATTTTTAACTACTTGATGTATGGACTAGGAACCAAATCATATGTTTTTTGTAGGCAAACAGTTTTGAGATAATAAATCACACTACTACAAAAATGATTTATGGCCGCGCATACTATGGCAGCGGTTTTCGAAACCGCTGCCATAGAACCTACGGCAGCGATTTTTGTTAACTACTGCTATAGGTCGGACTTATGACAGCGATTTTTATAACCACTGCCATAGGTCGATCTATGGCAGTGGTTAACGAAAATCGCTGCAGTAGGTCAGATCTATAGCAGCGGTTACAAAAAATTGCTGCCATAGATCGACCTATAGCAGTGATTCATTGTAACCATTGCTATAGATTGGACCTATAGCAGCGATCAGTGAAACTGCTGCCATAAGTCGGACCTATAGCAGTGGTTAGTATGAATTGCTGCTATAAGCTTATTTATGGCAGTAGTTAATTGTAACTGGTGCCATATTTTTTTTCTTTAAATATTATATAATTTTAAAATTTAATGTCCAGCTTCACCATCATTATCTAAATAATTATCATTAGAGTGTCGTCGCAAAAGATCATCTCGATCCGATAGCCCTAGCTTCGTCGATCAAAAAAATTCGATTTCAATGATCATGAATGATGATGCGATGATCTGATAGATAGAGACCTCCAATTGATCTAAAAACCTGCAACGATGATCTCGATGATGTTTGTAGTATACTATCAAAGTTTTACTTCAATCGGATATCGTTATCTTGGTCAATTTAGTATAGGTTAGTTTCGATCATTAAATGATAAACGAGTGATCAAAGGACCAAATGGTATCCGATTATGAGATAATTTTTTTATAAATGATCTTGGCTACTACTTTAATCATTTTTTATAGTGGTGATTATAAAATTCAACTCGTGAGATGAAGAACTATCTAAAACTATACATCTCTTGATAACCATCCTGAAACTTCACTGGTTGTTATGCTCGTGCTTTTGCAATATCTGCTTAACATGAATAATTTATACGAAAATGATTTAAATTTACATCATCACTGTATAAAATATTTAAAATTATAATAAAAATTATTTAACAAAAAAATTATCTCGTAATCGAATGCCGTTTAACCCTTTGATCGTTTGTTTCTAATTTAATGGCCGAAATTATTGCATACTAAATTGACCATGATAACGATATCCGATTGAAGTGAAACTTTGATAGTATGCTACAAACATCATCGAGATCATCATTACAGATTTTTGGATCCATCGGAGGTCTTCATCTATCAGATTATCATATCATCATTCATGATCGTCAAAATCAAATTTTCTAATCGATGAAGCTAGGGTCATCGGATCGAGATAATCTTTTGCGACGACACTCTAATGATAATTATTTAGATAATGAACGATAAAGATGGGCATTAAATTTTAAAATTATATAATATTTAGAAAAAAATTATTTTCAATCTACGGCAGCGGTTATCAAAAATCGCTGCTATAGATATACAGCAACGATTATAGAACAGCTGCCATAGATCTATGGCAGTGATTTTAGATAATCATTGTCATAGATCTATGGCAGCGGTTCGATAACCGCTGCTGTAGGTTAGATTAAAAATTTTAAAATTTTTTCTTCTTCCCTTCCGTGCGTGCTTGATCTCTCTCTCTGTCTCTCTCCCTCCTCTCCATCGTCGGTGAGGCTTCTTCCCCCTCGACCGGCATTGCCCTCATTCCCCCTCCCCTCCGACCCCCATCCCCAGCCGCCCCTCCCCGCCACCGGCCCCCCCACCCTCCCCTCGATCGCCCCTCCTTCCCCCCATCCCCAACCGCTCCTCCCCGCCACCCATCACCCCCACCCTCCTCGGCTGCCCCTCCTTCCCCCCATCCCCAGCTGCCCCTCCTCGCCACCCTGCCCCCATCCCCGGTCGCCTCTCCCCACCACCCCCACCTAGTCCCCACCCCCGATGGCCCCTTCTTCCTCCCCATCCCTGGTCGCTCCTCCCCACCACCCGCCACCCTCCTCCCGACCGCCCTCCTTCCCCCATCCCCGACCGCCCATCCCTGCCACCCCCATTCTATTATCGTTCACAACATCCCAGGCATCACCTAACTCTAATACCAAATTGTAGATCCATGATATTACTTGAATGTCAATCATCCTTGACATCACAAGTACCATAATATCATGTTGCGGAAGCTCTTGATCTTTAGTACGGATCTGAAGAAACCTATGACGTTCTCTATGGACAGCAAATCATCAATCCTCTACCTGAATCTGTAATAGGGCACCTCCCTCCTTGGGCTTAAGGGAGATGCCCCCTTCTCTAGGACTTATTCAAGAACTCTAGGGCGGCAACTCTAGAGAGAAGAGAAGAAGAGAGTTCAGGAAGAAAAGATCTGTATTCAATAGTATTATGAAACCCTAATACAACATATGTATTTATACATAGCCATTAGACCCGACCAAAAAACTCTCCGGCTAACCCAATACATGAAAGCACTCACCGAGCCTATGTACACCCTTGTCTCCCATGCTCTCATCCTCTGAATCTGGACCCGATGCATACATGAATTAGCCCCCTTAAGACCTCTCAAACTAGGCCTTAAGATCCCTAGGATCAACTCAGACCCTAGTCCAAAACAGACCCTCGCGTAACTCTGCTCATGCACTGAGCCGGCTTAGTCTCAAAACTGAGTCGGCCCAATCCTGTGCCGTGTCAGTATTCCGAACGCGTAGCTCTTTGTTTTGCCTATGCACTGAGATTTAGCCGACTTAGTTTTGAACTGAATCAGCTAACCTGCAGAAAATCTTCTTTCAACAGTCTTGATTCTCCGGCTTTGATTTCTTGCTTCACCTTGAATCTCAGGTCTCCGAAGCACCAACCAAGCCCCTAAAATCCCTGGAGCCAACCCCTTAACTCCTTCTATGGCCTCCCAAGGCTTGGAAGCACCATAAAATCCTCACAATCTCCATCTTGGTGCTCCCAAGCCTTGGCAAACCCCTCGGCAATGCCCTCCTGCACGATCTCGCTGTTCCTACGCACTCGACGGCCCCTTGTGCAATCATCGCCTCCGTCAATCTTCTTCAGCTGTTGTGCACCCTTAAGGTCTTTAGGATGACCGCCTCCATCGTTGAAGACCTTGGCTTGCACCTCTGCACCATCCTAGAATTGTAGGATCTCTTCTGCTTAGCAGCTGCATCACTTTTTTTGAACTTTCCTGGAGAACCTGCAACGTTCCTATATCGGCACTCGCTGCAAATCCTGACATGGTCTCCTTAGAACTATGCCTATCCTCCTGCACAATCCTCTCCACCTGGATCTATACAGCCCTGGGACTGGTGCTGCGATATAGGTCCTCTCGCATCCATCTACTCTGAACTCATGTCAAATTCCTCTCCAATTATGAAGTCACCTCTTCGGAGCTCCATCTATATCCGAAGTCCATATGATGCCGCAGAAGCCGACTCTGTCATTGAGTCCCTCAAGGCCAACCACTCAACACTACACTATTGAGCTTGCCACTGTACCTCGAACATCATCGCTGCCCCTTCGAACCCTCCGCACTTTGCGGATCCCTTCGAAGCCTTCTCGAATATCTTCACAACCTACAGACACCTCCGAAACTCAAGAGCTCATCCAACTCTTCTAAAACCAACGACTGAATCCTAGAAAATTCCATCCTAGTCCTTCTCTTCTGCCTCTACACCAGCCATCGCTTCAGTTGCATCCGGAGAACCGTCCTCCACTTGAATCGCTACTCTTTCTGATGCTTCTATAGAAGAAATCTGATCTATGATACTCTCGACTGCTAGAGACCTCCTAGCGCTCCTTGAGATCTCCTGGCTCTCTCTGAGACCTACATCCGATCTTTTTGAGATATCACTGACACTCTCTACTGAGATACACTCCTCGACTGCTATACCACCGAGCCTCTTTCTATCCCGTGCCTCTAGGAAAGTGCTCCTGCAGCACTCCAACGCTCCCTGACTCATCTCTACGCCGCTTTATAGCCGCCCAGTCCTAACCTGCTGGACCTCCATGGATCTTCCATCTCTATCACTCCCAAGGCTTCGCAAATCTATGCTCTAGTCGAACCATTGAATACATCGCCGACTACTTTTTCGTCTTTCAGACACCGAAGGACGTATGGTCGCTTCTTCGGCCTTTCTTTGATCATTATTCTTTAAAAAATCTCTCTTCAATAGCCCTACACTGTCCATCTTTCTAGAGAACCCTAATGCTCTCTGTTGAGATACCTTCCTCGACTATTGCATCGTTGAGCCTCTCTCAGTCTTGCATCTCCAGAAAAGCGCTACTGCAGTACTCCAGCACTTTCTGCCTATCACATAACCATCATACATCCTGATCTTTCCACCAAGATCGATCAGTAAATCATGCACCAAATCCTTTCATCCTGGGAAAATCTCTTTCTGTTAATCCTCTCAATCTCCACCTTCAATCCGCTGCTTCCGGTTGATCAAACCACAGCAATAACAAGGTAGATTTAAGACATACCGTGAAATCCATATGTCGATTTTTTATTTCACCTTGTACGACTTCTCCTTTTCTTTCATGCACCATCAGGCTCTGAAATTTGGCTCTGATACCATATTATCGTCCACAACGTTCCAAACATCACCTAGCTTTGATACCAAATTATAGACCCATGATATCGCTCGAACGTCAATCATTCTTGACATCACAAGTACCCTAATATCATGTTGCGGAAGCTCCTGATCTTTAGCACGGATTAGAAAAAACCTATGACGTTCTCTACGGATAGCAAATCACCGATCCTCCATCTGGATCTGTGATGGAGCACCTCCCTCCTTGGGCTTGAGGGAGATGCCCCCTTCTCTAGGACTTTTTTAAGAATCCTAGGATGGCAACTCTAGAGAGAAGAGAAGAATAGAGTTGAGGAAGAAAATGTTTGTATTCAACAGCATTATGAAACCCTAATACAACCTATGTATTTATACATAGCCATTAAGCCCGACCAAAAAACTTTCCGGCTAATCCAATACATGAAAGTACTCACCAAGCCCATGTACATCCATGTCTCCCATGCTCTCATCCTCTAGATCTAGACCCGACCCATACATAAATTAGCCCCCTTAAGACCTTCCAAACCAGGCCTTAAGACTCCTAGAATCAACCCAGACCCTAGCCCAAAATAGATTCTCACATAACTCTGCCCGCGCATTAAGCCAACTCAGTTCTGAGGCTCAATCTCAGAACTAAGCCAGCTAAGTTTCACTAGGTTGGCTCAATTTGAAATTGAGTCGGTCCAATCCTGTGCCGTGTCAGCAGTCCCAAATACGCAGCTCTCTGTTTTGCCTATGCATTGAGACTTAGCCGATCCAGTTTTGGACTGAGCTGGTTAACTTGTAGAAAATCTTCTTTCTACAGTCTTGATTTTTTAGCTTTGGTTCATTACTTCATCTTATGTCTCAAGTCTCCGAAGAACCAACCAAGCCTCTGAAATCTCCGGAGCCAACCCCCTGACTCCTTCCGTGGCCTCCCAAGGCTTGGGAGCACCATAAATCCTCACACACCTCCTAGCCCCCCCATCTCCAACCGCCCCTCCCCCTCTTGATCGTCGACCCTCCCGTCACTATGCCTCCCAAGCCTCCTCGTCACTATGCCCCCATCCTCGACCAACCCTGCTCTCTCTCTCTCTCTCTTTTCTCTCTCTCTCTTCTTTATCTTACTATCTTGCTTTTATTTTGCAGGTGATCTCTAGTGCCGTCGTCCTCTTCTAGCATCATCGTCGATGATCCTCGAAGCTTTCGATGCGACCCGCTCTCTATAGTCGTAGGTATAATTTTTTTTTAAATTTTATAGTATTATTTATTAATCATATATATTTATAATAATTTATAAAATATTTATAATAAATATTATAAATTTTTATTATAAATATTATAATTATCTACATACCATAATTTTTAAATCAAAATCTGAATATTTAGATCCAGATCTAATTTTAATTATTGGTACCAAATCCAAATCTGAATACTCGATGGATCTATACTTGAAGTATCAGATCTGGATTCTAATGGATCCCAGAAGGTCGGACCCGATTTTAAGATCCGAAACTAAGAAATAGAGAGACTGAGAGGGAGACCGACAGATTGAGAGAGGGAGGGTCGGTCGCTCGCCAGCCATCAGCAAGAGAGACCGAGAGTGGGAGGGGGGAGGGAGGGGGTCTGAACTCGCCACCATCGTCGGTGAGAGAGATCGAGAGAGGGAGAGAGGAAGGGAGGGATCCAGTCTTGCTGCCATCATTGGAAGAGAGGGGGTCCGACCTCGCCGCCATCATTAGGAGGGAGGGGGTCCGACCTCGTCGACGAGGAAGATTAAGAGAGGGAGAGTAGGAGATTGAGAGAGCGAGAGAGGGAGGGAGAGGGTTCGACCTCGCCAACATCACTGGGAGGGATGGGGTCCGACCTCGCCAGCGAGGGAGATCGAGAAAGGGAGAGAGGAAGATCGAGAGATGGAAAAGCTAGAAGGGAGGGGTTCAGCCTCACCGTCGTTATCGGTGAGAGAGATCGAGAGAGAGAGAGGGGGAGTGATCGAGGGGATGGCACACAGCCGAGTCGGCTTGGATACGCAGTCGACTCGGCTCGAGTCATGATCGAGCCGACTGGGGGAGGATCCGAATCGGATGTCTTAGGCACGAAGCCGACTCGACTTCTGAGCGAATAAAATTTAATATATCTCTCTAAGGTTCCAACTTTAAGACCTAAGGTGCCACCATCATCTATTTTGTTCTTCTTTCAGATTTCTGGATTAACACCAAGATTCGTGCAAAAGATCTGATCTACGATTATTACTCATCCTTAATTATTTATGAATGTAATTCATGTGGTAGAATTTATTACATAATATTTTCTAGATGTTTATATCTTGTTGCTTTTGTTTATTGCATTGCATAACGATAGATCCGTCAATTGATTAGTGTATATATTAGAGATAATTTATTGATGCTATACTAATATTATTGTTCAACATGTTATATTGATTAATGTTCATTAACATTGCAGATCACGATGGTACTGAAATGCCATCTAGTTTTTATCCCTACCCCTCGGTGGGTTATGCGCAGTTCAGCATCTGAGGAGCAGTCGGAGCATACTCCATCTACCTCAACATCGACTGCTCAAGGACCTCCACCACCGACATCTATTCCATCAACAACATCTACTTCACCGATGGCATCTACTCCACCGACAGCTGAGCCTCTATCATCATCCATATCTGAGACACATGCTACTACGCAGGCATCTAAGTATACGTTTTTATTATATTAGCATAACTTTATTTTTTATATATTATTTATATACTTATATATTTGCATAACGTATTTGCACTGCAAGTGCATCATTCAGTTGGATATTTCATGGTCCCACACATATGGCACACGTGTGGAACCACCAGCATTAGATGATGGTCTATTACGATGTGGAGGAGAGGCTGGTAGGAGAGATCGCACGGAAGATGCATTTATTTTTTGGAGTGCTTGTGAGATGGTCAGACATCATTCCCGTAGAGTCCAGAGACTGACGTTTGATGGATGCTGCCGTCAGAAATCGGATATGGGAGGAGATATGGGTAAGTACATGCATCTTAGTTATATTTATGTATTTTATATGTTTACACTATATATGTTTGATTAGAATAATTTTATAACTGATTTTTGATAACTTTATGCAGAGGAGGTATGACTTTCTCGATCATAAGAGGGCTCGAGATGCCTGACTAAGAAAGATCAAGGAGTTGTACCGAGGTTACAAGGTCAAGCTCCACAGAGGATAGCTTGAGCACCGATGAGACACTCCGAAAGAACTTATTTCCTGGATACAGGACTATCCTCCGAGTCAGTGGAAGAGGATGGTTAGACATTGGAGGAGTCAGGAGTTTAAGATAAAATTCCTAACTTTTAAATTTTTTAATATACTTAAAGTTTTATTTAAATATTTTTTAAATATTTATTATATATTTGAATACTTGTTAGGCTATCTTCTATCAGAATCGAAAAAATCGTGCAACCTAGGAGTATACGCACACTCTAGGCTGTGAGTCTATGGTCAGTCGTGTGCATAGAGAGATAATTAATTCTAAATCTTACTAGATAAATTAAATTCATATTTTTTATCATCTTTCTGATAAATTTATTCTTTGTTATAGTTGATGAGAGATGGAGTGATGCCCAACTGTAGCGAGATCTTTCGATCCAACCGCACGGACAAGATGGGCAGATCGATGAACACCACGATCGAGCATATTTTTATAAGTATTAAATATATTAGTATATATGATTAATATTATAGTATTTTTTATAAAATTTTATTTTAATTTATAATTATAGGATCAGTTAGATGTGCTCGCAAGCAAGGGCCTGGATACCTCTGGGTCCCATGACCATCTATCTCAGGTCTTGGGGCTTGAGCACTCTGGGAGGATCCGATGTAGGCTTGGATACATGTCGATGAGCTACTGATCCGAGATGAGTATCTCCTCACAGACTTTCAATGTCGTCAGTCGATAGGAGCTTGAGGAGGTGTTGGCATGGGCAGATCATGCTGCAACGCAGGCAGATCGGGCTGAGGAGCGTGCATCTCATTTGGAGGGCATCGTGAGAGACATGATGTCGATGCTCAGCATACATTTTGGAGTCATAGGCTTTGAGGATATGTTGGCCCACATTCCAACTCCAGCTTCGGCTTCGACTCTCGATGATGACAACGATGATGTAGATTTATAAAATTTTTGATATATTTATTTTTTAAAAAAAATATTATAATAAATTTTATTCGATAATAAAATTTTAGTATTTCAGAATAATTTTTATGTTTATTATACTTTTTCATGTTATATATCTGTATTTATCAGATAAAATATATAAAAAATAAAAATTTTAATTTTTTTAATTATTCAAGATCTACAGCAATGATTTTATAACCACTGTCATATTCATGCCAACCGCTGCTATAGGTCTCCGGTACCAATGGTACCAACCACTGCATTAGACCTATGGCAATAGTTATGTAACCGCTGCTACAGATAACTTATGACAACGATTACATAACCGCTGCTATAGGTCGATCTATTACAGCAGTTTATAAACCACTATAATAGGCTATCTATAGCAGTAGTTCAAACAACCACTGCAATAACCGCTGCTATAGAATTATGGTGATGACTTCAGTAGCAGCGGTTAAATAACCACTACCATAACCTATGACAGCATTTTTTGGGCTATGGCAGCGATTACGAACCACTATCATAGCCCTTTTTTGTAGTAGTATCATATTTAATAGTTTAGATCATTGATATAGGATCCCCACTGTAGAGTTTTGATCTAATCTGATCTAAGTCCAAATTCAATCAATTTGATGCTAGTCTGGCTCATATTATGGTTGCACTTCTTAGTTTCAATAGTCCTGCTTCAATCCGATCAATAACTTCCTCTTCAATCCTTGATCTATATGAATAATTGATCATAAATATCTAAAGTGATCACCCTTAAAAACTCTTACCTTTAGAAATTTTATGGTTCTCAATTTCTATTCTACCTTGATTCCCTATTTCTAATTTTACTAAAACTATATTCCACACATTCCATCTTAACCTTAACTTGAAACCTTTAGATTATGTTGCACTTTTATATAATTTCAACTCACTATTAAATCCACTCTTTGTTGCATGCACTAGAACTTTTTTATTGATTAATAGCATGCATGAAAGATTATTATCCTAAATGTATCTAATAAACCCATCCATAACTACCACACAAAAATAACAATTTAAGAGCAAAATCTTGGCATAAACATATTACGATTAGAAACTCATTGGTATTTCCATCAATAGATCTCACACTAGTATCTACTCAACTATACATGTCCTTAACAATATTAAATATAAATAATAAAAACTCTTTTTTTAGCACATGCTGCAAGACTTTCAAAGAGCTTTCAATGAAAACTATTTGAAAATCTTATTTCTTTTCTCTATATGTTTCCATCATCCTCTTTAAAAAAAAAAAAATCCCATGGTCTACCTTTCTTGCATCATATATGGTGATCTTTATTTTTTAGATAAATTATGCATGTCTCTAGTCCTTAAACTATATTGGATTTTTTTAAAATGATTCCTAAACTATAAAAACCTAAGTTTTAGTCATCTAACTTTCTAAACCATTTTAATCTTGCCTTTCGCCCATTTTCAACCACTTTCTCTCACCAAAAATCCTATGTGGCAGTTACCGGTGCTTATGTGGCTCCATTCATTTGAGCAGGTATACCGGCAATGATATAGAATTAAAAAGAAAATCGGTGCTTTCCTTCCAAATCGGTGCTTCATCTTTCCTTCTCGAAATCCTTTTTCCCGTCTTTGCCCTAAAATTTTTTTCCGTATCCTTCTCTTTTCTGAAATTTCTTCTTTTCCTCCTCGATGAAGACGGAGATGTGTGAAAATTGGCATCATCTTTCTTTCGATGAAAATGAAGATGGATGGTTGTTTTACATTCAGAGCCCCTGGAGGCTTTCATCTTATTGTTGTCCTCTATGTATTTGACAAGTTTTGAAATTATTTTGAAGATGATTGGTGCTTTATCTTATTTATTCTATATGTATTTGCTAAGTTTTGAAATGATTTTGAAGATGATAGGTGCCCTATCTTACTCATTCTCTATATATTTTTTAAGTTTCTAAATGGTACAATAATTTTTTTATATATTATCGTGCATAACATGCATTCGAGATTTCTTCTATTTGTAACTATAATATAATAATGTATCATTGTCACATTATCATTATTTTTGTCATGATAATGTATCAAAGAATTGTTGGATATGGCTTTCGATTATTTTTCTATCACATTTCATTATGGTGGAAAGTTTATATTTATGTCTACAGTGCAGTATATTGGAGGGCAAGTTTTTATATATGATAATATTGATCATGATAGAGTCTCTATTCCAGAGTTAGAGGGAATGTTAGAGAATATTGGGATTTCCAACTTCTTTTAATTTTACTATGTCAAACCTGGGAAAGATCTAAACAATGATTTGAAATTTATCTTTAGAGATCAAGTCATGTTAGAGATAATTTCAAACATTCCAGCAGATAGGATGATACATGTATATGTCTAATATAGAGACGAAGGAGCCAGTGGAGGTCAGGATGCTATGCCCAAGCTGGATCCAATGCAGCAGGATGAACTGCAGCCCTGTTCAGTTGTAAAGCCATTGCTAAATTTAGAGTATGTACCTATTCATGTATCTTGCTAAGATGTTGGGCAAGGGAGTGAGCGAGGCAGTGAAGATAGTTAAGAGAAAGATGAAAAAATATTAATTTAGATGACCTACAAGATAGTGATTATGCTGGAAGTGATGCTGAAGGAGGTGAACTAAGAGCTGCAAGTCATGGATATATGATTGAAGAGGATGTACCTAGGCATGAATCAAGTAAACCAAGGATGAAACAACTGAACCAAGGGGTGTACTAAAAGATGAATCAATTGAACCAAGGAAAGAACCAACTGAACCAGGGATTGAAGAAGATGAAAATCAGCAAGCAGTTTCCTTAGAATATGCAGAGCCTGAGGATTTGGATTTATGGGATTCAAATGATGAGGAGTATAGAGCTATATTTCATGTATTCAATGAAGAAACTGATATGGCAAATATACAATTTAAGTTATGAATGAAATTCAAGTTTTTTGAGCTACTTAAAAAGATAATAAGAGAGCATGCAATAGCTGGGGGACACAATGTAAGGTTGATGAAAAATGACAAGACCAGGGTGAGAGTTGTATGTCAAAAAAATTGTAATTAAAAATTGGATGCTTCGTTGATGTAGGATGGTAGTACTATGCAGATTAAATCTTATGATGGTAAACACTCTTGTATTAGAAAGGTTTAGAATAGAAACATGAAGTCAAATTATCTAGCCAATAAGTACTTGGAAAGATTTAGGAGTCGGCCATCTTAGAAGCCTAGTGAGGTTGTTGTGCAGGTTAAGCAGGATTTCAATGCACAAATATCTAGATCTCAAGCATATTGGGCAAAGAGGAAGGCTATGAAGATGATACAGGAATCTACTTAGAGCAGTATAGCAGGTTATGTGATTATGTTGAAAAGATTAGAAGGATAAATGAAAGTAGTATAGTAAAAATACTTATTGATATACAGCAGCCGAGAGGTGAATCAATATTCAAGAGATTTTATGTCTATTTTGCTACTTGTAGGCAGGGTTTTCTGGATGATTGTAGGCCTATAATTGCCTTAGATGCTTGTCATCTCAAAGGTCCTTCTTTAGGACAGTTAATGGCTACAATTGAGATTGATGGAAATGATGGTATATACCCAATTGCCTTGGCTGTTGTTGAGTCTGAATCCAAAGATGGTTGGAGCTGGTTCTTGAAACTTCTCTAACTTGATATTGGCTCCTAAAGGGATAGAGGCTAAATATTCATTACTAATCAACAGAAGGTACCATTCTAACATACCAATATAGTTTTAGTATAATATACTATTTTAATTATATGCTAATCATATTTTAACATCATTACAGGGCTTATTACCTATATTTGATGAAGAACTCTCAAGAGTAGATCATAGATTCAGCATACGATATTTATTCACCAATTTCAAGGCAAAGCTTAAGGGATTGATGCTCAAAGATACCCTTTGCAATGCTGCAAAGCTACAACTCAATCAGACTTTGAGTATCACATTCATGTGATAAAATAGATTGATTCTTCTACATATCAATGGCTAATGGTTATTCCTGCACGTTTCTGGTCAAGACATGTAACTAGGACTTCACCTATATGTGATATGCTCCTCAATAATTTATCCAAAATATTCAATACTTATATTTTACAGTTAAGAGACAAACCTATAATATAAATGCTAGAGATGATACATAAGATCGTGATGTCAAGGATAATCAAGAAAAGGAGATAGTTGCTGAAACATGATTATCTAATTTATCCTAACATTTTGAAGAAGTTAGAGAAGAATAAAGAAGTATCATAATTTTGTCTAGCTACATGGGCTGATGACAGTAGGTATGAGATTGAATATAATGCTAATCAATATATAGTGGACTTGGATAAGATAGAATACAATTGTTACAAGTGGTAATTGACTGGTATACTATATGCACATGCCATACAATGTATATATTTTTTGAAACAAAAAGCCTAAAGAGTATGTGCATTATTACTTTCAAAAGAAAACATATTTGAAAACATATTCTCATTTTCTTCATCCACTTAATAGTCAGAACATGTGGCCTAAGATCAATTTTGTGCCTCCACTACCTCCAATTATAAGGAGGCCACCTGATAGACGAAAAAGGCAAGGGAGAAAAAACATAGATGAAGCACAAAATCCCACTCAAGGTAGATTAAGAAAGATAGATACGGTGATTCAGTGTGGAAAATGTCATTTGATCAGATATAACTCCATGATATATAGGGAACAACCAATTGGAGGTCACGCAAGATCTAGGAAACAAACCAGTAGAAGCCATAGGTAGAGGGCAGCAGAAGATTCATGGGATTTAGGTTTCCAACAGAGTATTATAGCACACAAGTATATCGATAACCATTCAAAATTTAACTTACCAAATTAAAGTAAGTATTAGCACTATCTGATCATGCTACCTTTCAGAGCTCTACATCTGCTGGGATTGAGGTAGCACAAGTAGGTGGTGCTATTAGAGAAGGCAATGTTCTAGGTACCGAGAGGATTGTAGTTAAAAAGATCGTACCGATAGAGACATTGCTAGTAGGATTGTTGCTGTCGAAAGAGATGGGCATGCTGCTGGAAAAGGTAGATCTGCTTTTAAAAGAGCTGGATCTATTGCTAAAAGGGTTGGATCTGCTATTGGGATGGCTGATTTTGCTGTTAGTAGGGATAGTAGGGTTGTTTCTATATCTACTGTTGCTAGAAGTGGTAATAAGACTGGTTCATCATCCACTACTACTGCTAGGAGTGGTAATAGGACTGATTCATCATCTACTGCTATTGTTGGAAGGACTGAAAGGACTACAGGTGGTATTGCTAGGAGGGCTGAAAGGATTGGTTCGACTGCTGCTATGAGAGGTGCTTCATCTTCATCTAAAAAGATTGGTTCTACTACTGGAAGGGCTACTGTTGGGATGGCTGGTTTTTGCTGTTAGTAGGGATAGTAGGGCTGGTTCTATGGTAATAGGTTTGGTTCATCATCTACTACTACTGCTAGGAGTGGTAATAGGACTGATTTATCATCTACTGCTGCTGCTGGAAGGACTGAAAGGACTGCAGATGGTATTACTAGGAGGGCTGGAAGGACTGGTTCTACTGCTGCTACGAGAGGTGCTTCATCTTCATCTATAAAGATTGGTTCTACTACTGGAAGGGCTACTATTAGAAGTGGGAGGGATAGATTTATGCCACATAGAAGGGCTATGAGGGGTAGATCTGAAACTTTATGAAATTTATTTAGTAATGAATGATATTGTATACTGAATAGTGGTATCCATAGCATATCAAATTATAATAATCCTTCCGTGTTTAGTCCTCAAAGTTTCTATTTTTGATAATGTATACATATTCAGTTTTTAGTTTTTCTTTCATTGATTCGTACACTGAAGTTTATGAAATGGCCGACAGCTTTTAACATAAATATTCTGTGCATATACATGTCACTTTCTTTCATAGTTTCTGTGCACATAATGCAGATCCTTAAACAATATAAACATCATTCATTTGATCCTTAAAGGTTTTATTTTTGGTAATGTATGCATATTCATTTTTTAGTTTAGTTTTTCTTTTATTGATTTGTACGCTGAAGTTTGTGATACGGCGGACAGCTTTTAATATAAATATTTTATGCACATACATGTCACTTTTTTCATGGATTCTGTGCACATAATACAGGTTCTTAAATAATAAAAACATCTTTCATTTGGTCCTCAAGATTTCTGTATTATATAAATAATATACTCTTTTACAAAGATTATATTATTTGTCATTTGATTCATAAATTAACCAACTTTAAGGGACGGTCCACATCTTTTAACTGCACATTCCATACACATGATAATTTAGGAAGGTTTGGATAAACTATTCCATTGGATGATCAATATCTCGTTAGTTCTTCTACAATTCAAAATCTTTTCATTTGATTTTCGAAGTTTAAAAATATTTGCTAACAAAGATCAGCTAATTTGATTATATTTTTTGATGATTTTGCAGAAATTTTTCTTTACATGTCTAACGACAAAAATGATTAGAGAATACACCAAAATAATGAATGATACATATATAACACAAAAGAGGGTTTCATTCATTTACATTACGAATATCCCAAATAATTGTTCCATGAAACTTCAACCATAACTAATTCTGAATCTCAAAATACATTACAAAATAATAGCATTCCCCAAATCATTCCCCAAATTCAGCTATTATAGCTGATTCTTTGCCAACAATAAACCAATAAGTAATTAAGAAACAAAAAATAATCAGTCGATACATTCTTTTTTTGCCATAGAAGCATCCGAATTGCTTCCACTTCGCATCCAATTCCTCCTCCTATCAATTGATCACCATCTTTTCACGAGAGCATATCTCTTCATTATACCACTCGAAATAATCACAGCAAGATAACGTCCCCTGTAAGGCAATTTTTTGGATTAAAAAAGATAAGACAAGAAAAAATCACATTTAAGGTAGGATTGAGGAGAGCATTTCAAAAAAATGTACCTATGCCAACCATGCAAAATAAAAGTCACATAAGCATCGGTTCAAAATCGTATGAGATTTTCGATAAGAGAAAGCCGTCAAAAATGGATGAAAGATAAGATTAAAATGATTCAAAAAAATTAGAGAGCTAAAACTTAAATTTTTATAATTAAAAAATTATTTAAAAAAAATTAATATAATTTAAGAACAAGAGACATAAGTTATTCTTATTTTTTTTTATAAAGTATAGTGACCTATATTATTAAAAAATACTTAGAGCATAAACTTTGTTTGAACTACCAACACGTATACAATTCAAACAACAAATATATCTATCTCATGCGGAGTAGAAACCGAGCACCAAACTAGCCACAGTCATAAAGTAGCAAATTTTAAATTTATGAATCAGATCGTAAATAATCTTGGGACGCTTGCAAAAAGCAATCTATACATACACCATATCGAACCCATGCTAGGTTCGTCGGTCACGGTACACCTCTTTGCGGGCAAACTCAAAGTTTAAACTTCTTGTTCAAGCATCCAGAACACTTACGAGAACCACCACCAGGAACGGGCAAAATAATCTTGCATTGTTACTTACTTCTCCGAATCTTGGCATTACAAAGGTCAAGACATTATAAAAAATAGCTTTGAGGAACTGGAGGAAAAAAAAAAATTGTTTATGCATTATATGAAATGGTAAAAATCCATGTAGCGAAGATTTGGAGATTTTTTTACAAATAAGATTGGTAAAAAAAAGTGAATCTCACATCCGTTTCAGTCTACAACATTAATTCCTACTTAGGAATATAATTCTCAAGGCTATATAAATGACTTTTCCAAGAGCTGTTAGCCTGAATGTCGTTACAAATTCCAACCAGCAAATATGAAGAATAAGCTTGACCAATTAACAGAACAGATTAATACAATTTTCTGGTTCATATCATTGCACCGCCAAATTTTAATCAGCAAAAGCAGCCAATGGTTGATTAAGCTGCACCAGCTTAAGAACAAAACATCTGAATCTGCTTGAGAAAAGGGACGGATGAAAATTAAGATCAGAATGCAACTCAGATAAAGTTGAGATCAGAATAACACAACAACTAACATCACTGGTGAAGCAGATATACCCTGTTCACAACCAAATCAACTTGCTCTCTGTACATCTCTTTCAGGTTAACAATATCAGCACGGAGTTCCTCCAACTACAGTAGGATGTCAGAACTTGGGACTCAACATGCATGTTTCATAAAGCAAATGGAAGAGTCCCATCAACCACAAAAGACAAACCGCATTAACCATACCAAATTCTTAGAATCATTCATCAGAGGGACTCAAAATTCCAGATGCAACCTCCAACGGCAGTTTTCCCTAGAAACATTGACATTTTACAGATGATTCATGTATGTAACATAAACTTTTCACAACTATCATTATGACTTAAGAAAATTTCATTAAATTTTACAAACAATTAAAGAATTCAATCAACTGGAGACAGCTTCTGGCAAATTATTAATGTTGGTGCAGAAACTGGTCATCACCGGAGGTCGCTGGAGTCAAGGCCGCTGAGGTCGCCGGAGTCGAGGCCGCTGAGATCGCCGTCGGGGACATGCAAAATAGAGTCCCGTCCGGAGCCAGTGGGGGTGGCTCCGGCAGGACCCTCCGACGCTCAAGTCAGCTCTGGCCAACAGGAATAGAGTGCTCGGAAATGAGTTCCGGAGCTTAAAGAAGAAGAAGAGAGCTTAGAGATCAGAGAGATTCGAGTTAGCGTATCTGGAGGGGTCCTTTTTATAGCGGAGCTTGATGGTGACAGCTGCAGCCGTGTGCTGGCGGGCCGCTCAAGGTTCGACGGAGCCAGTCTCACGGAAAGGTGCCGTGTGCGATGGGTTGATGGTGACAACCATCGCTGCCTCATAGCGGATCGCTATTACTCGCGGTGGACTGATGGTGATGGCTGCAGAGCTTGCGGCGGACTGATGGCGATGGCCGCAGAGCCAGCCGAATGAAGGGTTGAAGGCCTTCATCGTGTGCCCATTTCGGAGGAGTTCGGGCTCCTGAAGAGGAAGCTTGGAGGGAGTTCGGCTCCCATAGGCGTCTGGCTGGAGGTATGCAGCTAAGGCTCGTCCGCTGAGGAGTTCGGCCGCTGAGAATCCGAAGCTCGATCGTTGGAGAGTTCGGCCAAATGTTAGACTTTGGCTAAGACTCGTCAGCTGAGGAGTTCGGCCGCTGGGAATCCGAAGTTCGGCCATTGGAGAGTTCGATCGGCTGTTGGACTTCGGCTGAGGCTCGACCGCTGTGGAGTTCGAGGAGCTCGACCGCTAGGCAGTTCGGCCGCTGGGGGTTCGGCCAACGGTCGAAGCCCGGCTGCTTGGAGTCCAAGGAGCTCAGGCGCTAAGTAGTTCGACCGACTGTAGGAGTTCGGCTAAGACCCGTCCGTCGAAGCTCTTCCGCGGCTACAGGTTGCATTAGACCGAGCATCGAGCTGAACTTTGGTGGGAGCGGGATTTATCCCCAACACTAGCCCCCCCACTCCCGAGTTCGAAAATCGAAGGAAGGGAGTGCAGAAAAGGTGACTGCCGAAGTCTTCCTCTGAGCTCTGTGCTGGTCTAGGTCGAAGCTCGGGGGGATCTCGCCTCCAGCTGACATTGATATCGAGGTTGAAGCCCGACGAAGATCCCATCTCCAGCCGAGGTTGAGGGGGCTTCGTCCGCTGCGATCGAAGCCGGAGGTTGCGCTCCTTGGGGGCGACATTATCTCCTACAGCTGAGGTTGATGTGGACGCTTGAGAGAGATCTGATTTCAGGGTGAGACTGTCTCCGATCTTATCTCTGGCCGAGATCGAAGTTGAAGCTCTCCGACCGAGGTTGACACGGTTGCTTTCTCTCGTCGAGGTTGTATCGGGCACCCGAGGGAGATCTCATCTCCTCCGACCGAGCTTTCCTCGAGGAGATCTTATCTATGGCCGAGGTTGTCCACGATCGCTCGGAAGAGATCTCATCCCTAGCCGAGGTTGCCTCGAGGGAGATCTCATCTCTTAGCCGAGGTTGATGCTCATGTTAGGACGAGATCTTCCTCCTATTCCTAACCGAGGTTGACTCGGTCGCTCGAGAGAGATCTTATCTCTAGTTGAGGTTGTCAACGGTCGCTCGGGAGAGATCTTATCTCTAGCCGAGGTTGGTGCTCGTGTTAGGATGAGGTTCTCCTCCTTGTTCCTAACCGAGGTTGTCCACGGTCGCTCGGGAGAGATCTTATCTCTAGCCGAGGTTGTCAACGGTCGCTCGGGAGAGATCTTATCTCTAGTCGAGGTTGGTGCTCATGTTAGGACGAGGTTCTCCTCCTGTTCCTAACCGAGGTTGTCCACGATCGCTCGAAAGAGATCTTATCTCTAGCCGAGGTTGATGCTCACGTTAGGACAAGGTTCTCCTTCTGTTCCTAATGGGCCCACGGTCGCTCGGGAGAGATCTTATCTCTAGCCGAGGTTGACTCGGTCGCTCGGAAGAGATCTTATCTCTAGTCGAGGTTGATGCTCGCGTTAGGATGAGGTTCTTCTCCTATTTCTAACGGGTCCACGGTCGCTCGGGATAGATCTTATCTCTAACCGAGGTTGTCAACGGTCGCTCAAGAGAGATCTTATCTCTAGTCGAGGTTGACTCGATCGCTTGGGAGAGATCTTATCTCTAGCCGAGGTTGATGCTCACGTTAGGACGAGGTTCTCCTCCTATTCCTAATGGGCCCATGGTCGCTCGGGAGAGATCTTATCTCTAGCCGAGGTTGACTCAACGGTCGCTCGGGAGAGATCTTATCTCTAGCCGAGGTTGATGCTGGCGTTAGGACGAGGTTCTCCTCCTATTCCTAACGGGCCCATGGTCGCTCGGGAGAGATCTTATCTCTAGCCATGGTTGATCCTCGGGTTAGGACGAGATTCTCCTTCTATTCCTAATCGAGGTTGTCCGCGGTCGCTCAGGAGAGATCTTATCTCTAGCCGAGGTTGATGCTCATGTTAGGACAAGGTTCTCCTCCTGTTCCTAACGGGCCCATGGTCGCCGGGAGAGATCTTATCTCTAGCCAAGGTTGACTCGGTCGCTCGGGAGAGATCTTATCTCTAGCCGAGGTTGATGCTCGCGTTAGGACGAGGTTCTCCTCCTATTCCTAACGGGCCCACGGTCGCTCGGGAGAGATCTTATCTCTAGCCGAGGTTGATGCTCGCGTTAGGACGAGGTTCTCCTCCTATTCCTAATCGAGGTTGTTCACGGATCGCTCAGGAGAGATCTTATCTCTAGTCGAGGTTGACTCGGTTGCTCGGGAGAGATCTTATCTCTAGCCGAGGTTGGTGCTCGTGTTAGGACGAGGTTCTCCTCCTGTTCCTAACCAAGATTGACTCGATCGCTCGGGAGAGATCTTATCTCTAGCCGAGGTTGGTGCTCGTGTTAGGATGAGGTTCTCCTCCTGTTCCTAATCGAGGTTATCCACGGTCGGTCGGGAGAGATCTTATCTCTAGCTGAGGTTGTCAATAGTCGCTTGGGAGAGATCTTATCTCTAGCCGAGGTTGGTGCTCGTGTTAGGATGAGGTTCTCCTCCTGTTCCTAACCGAGGTTGTCCACGGTCGCTCGGAAAGAGATCTTATCTCTAGCCGAGGTTGTCAACGGTCGCTCGGAAGAGATCTTATCTCTAGTCGAGGTTGATGCTCGCGTTAGGATGAGGTTCTCCTCCTGTTCCTAACGGGCTATGGGGGCACATAAGGGCCGCTGTCAAGGCCTCTTCCCCCATCTCGTCCTTTGTGAACGAGGCCTTCGCTCAGGAGAGATCTTATCTCTAGCCGAGGTTGCCTCGAAGGAGATCTTATCTCCTACAGCCGAGGTCGATGCTCGAGTTAGGACGAGGTTCTCCTTCTGTTCCTAATGCGGTAATTATTGACTGCTTATTTCCTGTCATGGCATAGTTTTTGCATCCAGAAATAATGTTATCGAAAGAAAAGGATTTTATTGAAAGAAAGTTACTGGCAGCGCATTCCCAAATTCTGTATCTCAAGATCGTGGTAGCGTTGTTCCTCCACGTTTCTTCGACGATAAATCTCGGGGTGGACGACCTCCTCATGTTGGCCTCCTCAATTTGGTGCAAGCTCTTATCGCTGGGAGACGACAAATCGCTGATGCATCGAGATCCTCCTAAGGGCAATGTGAGTGACGCCGTAAGATGGCCGACCTTCTTGCGGTCTCTAGCTATGGCAGTGCCGAGCTCCTTGCCAATCTTTTCCTGCTTCAGGCTGGTGCCGGAGAAATTTATCCAGCCATCCCTTTTTGACGAGCTCTTCGATTTCGGCTTGGAGCAGAGTATATTCCTCAATATCGTGGTCATGGTCGTGATGGTAAGGGCATTACTTGCTTCGATCGCATACGTTTGGGGAGGCCGTAGTCCTTTCGATTTTGGTGGTTGGCTCTTAACTTTGCTGAGAATTCGAGTTAGAAGAGCGGGGCATAGTCGCGGAACCTTTCGGGAGGGCTTCTTCGCGCCCTTTTGTCAGAGCCTCCTTGGTGGCGAGCTTGAGGAGTTCGGGGTTGTAAAACCTGCGGGAGAACTTTATGCCCCCTCGTCTAGGCTTTCTTGATGACGAGCTCCAGGGTGAGTTCGGCGGCCTTGCTTTCATTGGGAAGATCGTGAGTGCGGCCGAACTTCATTCCGCCTCCCGTGAAAACCTTCTGCGGGAGAACTTCATGCCCTTTATCGAAGCTTCCCTGGAGTCATACTCGAGAGGGAGTCCTCGCTTGCCCTAGGGTGGTCGTGAGCTCGGTCGAACTTCGTCTCACCTCGTGTGAAATCTTTGTAGGGAGCTTCCTTGGTGACATATTCGGCCCAGAGTTCGGCCTCACTTGCGCCGAACTTCATTCTGATGATGAGGTTTGAGGGTAGAGCTCGACCTTGCGTGCGCCGAACTTTAGTCCGATGACGAGCTTCGAGGTGAAGTTCGACCTTATTTCTGTCGAACTTCGCTCCGCTTTTCCGCAAAAGTTTCCGTGGGAGGACTTCATGCCCCTTCCTCGATGATGAGCTTCGATGGGAGCTCGGCTTTGCTTGCCCGAACCTCACTCCGCCTTCGGTGAATCTTTGTAGGAGGCTTCGTTGACGACATACCTCACTTTAGCAGAACTTCATTCTGATGATGAGCTTTTTGGGGAGAGTTCGACTTTTCTTCCGCCGAACTTCATTCCATCCTCCTGATGAAACCTTCTATGGGAGATCTTCTGCTCTTCATTTCTCCTTCCTAAGGGCAATCGGTATGCCCAAATGCTCTTTTTCAAGATCGGTTCCTCGCGTCCTCATGGCGGGTTCACTGACAAAGTCTTCGCCCGAGGTTGTCGCACGGCCTACATCATCTCAGCAGGGCCGCAAACCCGACCACCAGGTTGAACTGCTCTATATTTGCGGTGGCTTCGGATGGAGCCTGGGCTGTCGGGGCTGCAACGGGAGCAGATGTACCTAGCACGCAGGATGCCGATCGCCGAATCGAAGCTCTCCTTGGAGGCATTTTCTCTTCGGAAGGGAAAAGGGATCTCCGGAGAGGGAAGAGAAAAATTGTCGAGCACTCCTTTAAGAACAAGAAAACTTCGAAGGTTGGCCCTTTCTCTAGCACCAATCTGTTGGTGCAGAAACTGATCGTCACCAGAGGTCGCTGGAGTCGAGGCCGCTGAGGTTGCCATTGAGGACCTGCAAAATAGAGTTTCGTCCGAAGTCGGTGGGGGTGGCTCCAGCAGGACCCTCCGACGCTCAAGTCAGCTCTGGCCAACAGGAATGGAGTGCTCGAAAATGAGTTCCGAAGCATAGAGAAGAAGAGGAGAGCTTAGAGATCAAAGAAATTCGAGTTAGCATATCTAGAGAGGTCCTTTTTATAGTGGAACTTGATGGTGACAGCTGCAGCCGCGTGCTGGCAGACCACTCGAGGTTCGGCGGAGTCAGTCTCATGGGAAGGTGCCGTGTGCGATGGGTTGATGGTGACATCCATCGCTGCCTCATAGCGGGTCGCTATCACTCACGGTGGACTGATGGTGATGGCTGTAGAGCTTGCGACGGACTGATGGTGATGGCCGTAGAGCCAGTCGAATAAAGGGTTGAAGGCCTTCGTCGTGTGCCCATTTCGAAGGAGTTCAGGCTCCTGAAGAGGAAGCTTGGAAGGAGTTCGGCTCCCATAGGCGTCTGGCTGGAGGTATGTAGGTAAGGCTCGTCCGCTGAGGAGTTCGACCACTGAGAATTCGAAGCTCGACCGTTGGAGAGTTCGGCCGAATGTTGGACTTCGGCTGAGACTCATCAGCTGAGAAGTTCGACCGCTGGGAATTCGAAGCTCGGTCATTGGAGAGTTCGACCGACTGTTGGACTTCGACTGAGGCTCGGCCGCTATGAAGTTCGAGGAGCTCGGCCGCTAGGCAGTTCGACCACTGGGGGTTCGACCGAAGCCCGGCTGCTTGGAGTCCAAGGAGCTCGGGCACTAAGTAGTTCGGTCGACTATAGGAGTTCGGTTAAGATCCATCCGTCGAAGCTCTTCCGTGGCTACAGGTTGCATTAGGCCGAGCATCGAGCTAGACTTCGGTGGGAGCGGGATTTATCCCCAACAATCAATATAAATGCAAATTATCTATTTTCCACATCATACATCTGATAATTCTCATACACCAATAAACAGTAGATGTCAAATCAGCATGTATTTCAAAACTATTTAAATCCTTTCTAGGAACATGGAACATCTATTAAATTAGGCAGCTAAGATATGATCTAGAAAAAACAATATCAATATATCAAATTTTTTATAGATGTTGGTGCAGAATCTGGTCGACGTCGGGACGAGCTAGAGTGGAGAAAGATGAGGTCACCATCGGTAACCTACAAAATAAAGTTTCATCCGAAGTCGATGGTGGTGGCTCCGACGGAACCCTCCGACGATCAAATTAGCTCTTCTGACCAATAGAAATGGAGTGCTCAGACAAGAGTTCGGTAGAGTTTCAGAAAGGAAAAGAGAGTTTAGAGAAAACGTATCTAGAGGATTCCTTTTTATAGACGAAGCTTGATTGATGGTGATGGCTATATCGTCTGATAGCAGACCGCTCGAGACCGCATGGGATTCGATACGGAGAGAAAGGTATCGTTAGACTGATAGTGACAATCATACCATCCGATAGCGGGCCGCTCGAGGCCTGGTGGGGTCTGTCACAGAGGGGGTGCCGCCTGTAGCGTCGCCTGTAGCAGACTGATGGCGATCGTTCATCGAGACTTAATAGTCGTAGCTTGGAGAAAGCAGGCGTTGGTTGGTGGACTTTGACATATAGAGGAGTTCGGACTCTTGAAAAAAATACAACAGGAGGAGATCATCCGGGAGCAATCCGCTGGAGGAATCCGACTGAAGGAGAAGTCCAGAAGGAGTTCGGCTCCCATAGGAGTCCGACTGAAGAAAAATTCTGAAAGAAGTTTGGCTCTTAGAGAAATTTGATTGTAGGAGCAATTCGAAAGAAATTCAGCTTCTGTAGAAGTCCAACTGAAGGAGGGATTCGGAAGGAGTTTGGCTCCTGTAGAAGTCCGATCGAAGAAGATGTCTGGGAGGAGTCCGGCTCCTAGAGAAGTTCGAATGAAGAAGAAGCTTGAAAGAAGTTTGGCTCCCGTAGGCCTCCGACTGAAGAAGAATTCTGAAAGAAGTTTGGCTCCTGAAAGAGTCCGACTGAAGGAGGGATCCGGAAGGAGTTCGGCTCATGTAGAAGTTCGACCGAAGGAGATGTCTAGGAGTCCAACTCTTGGAGAAGTCCGAATGAAGAAGAAGCTCGGAAGGAGTTCGGCTTCCATAGGCGTCCGACTGAAAGAGAATTCTGGAATGAGTTCGGCTCCTGGAGGAGTCTGACTACAGGAGCAATCCGAAAGGAGTTTGGCTGGAGTGCAGTCGTAGTAAAATTTGGTCGACTGAAGAAGTTCGGCTAGGGTTCGGCCACTGAGGAGCTCGACCAGCTGAAGGAGTTCGGCTGGGACTCGACCGCTGGAGAGTTCGGCCGACTGAAGGCGTTCGACTAAGATTTGACTGCTGAAGCTCTTCCATGATTATCGATTGCATTAGGCTAAATATCAGGCTGGACTTCGGTGGGAGCGGAGTTTATCCCCAACAATAGTCCCCCCACTCCCGAGTTCGAAATTCAAAGAAAGAAAGTATAAAAATATGACTGTCGAAGTCCTTTTTTGGGCTCTGCATCCGTTGAAGTTGAAGCTCGAAAAAAATTTTATCTCCAGCAGAAGTTGAAGTTGAAATCGAGGCTTGGAAGAATTCTTGTCTCCAGCTGAGGTTGAAGTTGAAGTCGAGGCTGGGGGAAGATCTCATCTCCAGTCGAGGTTGAAAGAGATCTCATCTTCTGTTGACGCAGTCATTGAAGCTCGGAGGAGATCCTATCTCCAGTCGAGGTTAAAGGAGATCTCATCTCCGATTGGCATAGATGTTGAAGCTCGAGGGAGATCTTATCTTCAGCGATCGAGGTTGAAGAAGATCTTATCTCCTGCTGACGTAGATTCTGAGGCTCGAAGGAGATCTTATCTCTAGCAGTCGAGGTTGAAGGTGGGGCTTGGAGGGGATCTCATCTCCAACAGCCGAGGTTGAAGGAGATCTTATCTCTTGTTGACATAGAAGCTTGGGGGAGATCTTATCTCCAACAGCTGAGGTTCAAGGTGGAGCTCGGGAAAGATCTTATCTCCAGCGGCTGAGATTGAAGGAGATTTTATCTCCTATTGACGTAGATTCTGAGGCTCGAGGGAGATCTTATCTCCAGCAGTCGAGGTTGAAGGTGGAGCTCGAAGGAGATCTTATGTCCAACAGCCGAGATTGAAGGAGATCTTATCTCCTATTGACGTAGATTCTGAGGCTTAGGAGAGATCTTATCTCCAGCAGTCGAGGTTGAAGGTGGAGCTTGGGGGAGATCTTATATCCGGTAGTCGAGATTGAAGGTAGAGCTCGAGAGAGAGATCTTATCTCCAGCGGTCAAGGTTGAAGAAGATCTTATCTCCTATTGACGTAGATTCTGAAGCTCAGAGGAGATCTTATCTCCAGCAGCCAAGATTAAAGATGGAGCTTGAGGAAGATCTTATCTGCAGCAGCCGAGGTTAAAGGAGATCTTATCTCCTATTGACGTAGAAGCTTGGAGGAGATCTTATCTCCAGCAGTCGAGGTTGAAAAAGATCTTATCTTTTGTTGACGTAAATTCTGAGGCTCGGGAGATATCTTATCTCTAGCAGCCGAGGTTGAAGGTGGAGCTCGGAGGAGTCTTATCTCCAGCAGTCGAGGTTGAAGGTGGAGCTCGAAGGAGATCTTATTCTCCAGCGATCGAGGTTGAAGGAGATCTTATCTCTTGTTGACGTAGATTTTGAGGCTCGGAGAAAATCTTATCTCCAGCAGTCGAGGTTGAAGGTGGAGCTTGGGGGAGATCTTATCTTCAACAATCGAGATTGAAGGAGATCTTATCTCCTATTGACATAGAAGCTCGATGGAGATCTTATCTCCAACAACCGAGGTTGAAGGTGGAGCTCGGAGGAGATCTTATCTCCAATGATCGAGGTTGAAGGAGATCTTATCTCCTATTGACGGAGATTCTGAGGCTCGAAAGAGATCTTATCTCCAGCAGTCGAGGTTGAAGGTGGAACTCGGAGGAGATATTATCTCCAGCGGTCGAGGTTGAAGGAGATCTTATCTTCTGTTGACGTAGATTCTGAGGCTCGGGGAAGATCTTATCTCCAGCAACCAAGGTTGAAGGTGGAGCTCGGAGGAGATCTCATCTTTTGTTGTTGTCAGGCACAATGGGGTCGACTTTGCTCACGTTAGGGCGAGGTTCTCCTCTTATTTCTAATGGACTGTGGGGGCATATAAGAGCCGTTGTCAGGGCCTCTTCCCCATCTCATCTAAAATGAACGAGGCCTTCGACTTTACTCGCATTAGGATGAGGTTCTCCTCCTGTTCCTAATGGATTGTGGGAGCACATAAGGACCGTTGTCAGGGTCTCTCCCCCCATCTCATCTAAAATGAACGAGGCCTTCGACTTTGCTCACGTTAGGATGAGGTTCTCCTCCTGTTCCTAACGGGCTGTGAGGGCACATAAGGACCGTTGTCAAGGTCTCTCTTCCCATCTCGTCTAAAATGAACGAGATCTTCAACTTTTGCTCACGTTAGGACGAGATTCTCCTTCTATTCCTAATGGACTGTGGGGGTACATAAGGGCCGTTGTCAGGGCCTCTCCCCCCATCTCGTCTAAAATGAACGAGGCCTTCGACTTTGCTCATATTAAGATGAGATTCTCCTTCTATTCTTAATGGACTGTGGGGGCATATAAGGATCGTTGTTAGGGCCTCTCTCTCCATCTCATCTAAAATGAACAAGGCCTTCGACTTGCTCATGTTAGGACGAGGTTCTCCTCCTATTCCTAACACGGCCACTATTGATTGCTTCTTCTCTATCATCAGATATTTTTGCACTGAGAAATAATAATGTTGAAATGGAGGAGTTTTATTGAAGAAAAATTATCGATAGTACATTCTCAGATTCTCTGAGTCTTAAATTCGTAGGAGCATTATTTCTCCGAGTTTCTTCAGGCGGTAAGTCCCGGATCGGACGATCTTCTCTATTTCATATGGGCCTTTCCAATTTGGGGCAAGCTTTCCCTGACTCTGAGGTTGAGAGATGGCAACTCGCCGAAGTACTAGGCTCCCCAGAGATAGCATCAATGATGTCGGAATGCGGTCGATCTCCTTGTTGTTTCTTTCTCATTGGTGGTTCTAGCTGCGGTAGCGCCATTGGCTTGCTTCAGGCCAACATCTGTGGAGAATTGAGGGGAGCATAGTTGTGAAACCTTCTGGGAGGAACTTCTTCACGTCCTTCCATCGGGGCTTCCTTGACGACGAGCTCGAGAAGGAGTTCGACCTCGCTTGCACTCAAGGAGAGTCCGTAAGTGTGGCCAAGCTTCATTCGGCCCTCTTGTGAAATCTTCTAGGGGGAGAACTTCGTGCCTTTTTGTCGAAGCTTCTTTGATGATGAGCTCGAGGGGGAGTTCGGCCTCGCTTGCACTCAGGGGGAGTCCATGAGCGTGGCCGAGCTTCTTTCGGCCCTCCTGTGAAATCTCTTGGAGGGAGAATTTCGTGCTCTTTTGTCAGGGCTTCCTTAACGACGAGCTCGAGGGGGAGTTCGACCTCGCTTGCACTCGGAGGGAGTTCGTGAGCATGGCCGAGCTTCATTCGACCCTCCTGTGAAACCTCCTGGGGGGAGAACTTCATGTCCTTTTGTCGGAGCTTCTTTGATGACAAGCTTGAGGAGAAGTTCGGCCTTGCTTGCGCTAGGAGGGAGCTCGTGAGTGCGGCCAAGCTTCATTCCATCCTTCATTAGCTGTGGGTTTGCTAGACTCACCTGTCTGCCACTCTCCTATGGCTTCTTCCGTATGGATATATCCCTCGGCCCGAGCTAGCAGATCGACAAAGTTTTTAGGATACTTCTTCTTCAGAAAGAATAGCAAATCATTTTTTTAAAGACCACCTTTGAGTGTGGCCATTACAACTGACTGGTCCAGGTTCCGGACCTCCAATACAGCAGCATTAAATCGGATGACATAAGCTCGGATGGATTCTCCCTTCTTCTGCTTGATGTTCATCAGAAAATTCGAACCTCGACACGAACATCGACTGCTGACGAAGTGAGCCATAAACTGATGGCTCATCTGATCAAAGGAGAAGATCGTATCCGATTTCAATGCCGAATACCAATTGCTTGCTGCTTTCTTTAAGGTAGATGGAAAAGCTCGGCATAATATGGCGTTTGATGCGCCATGGAGCAGCATCATGATTTGGAAAGCTTTCAGATGATCGATCAGATCAAAAGTTCTATCGTAGCTTTCAAATCGGGGGAGCTTGAAGTTTAGCGAAATAGGCTCTTGCATAATTTGAGAGAAAGAAGGATCGATGCAGACGTCATCATGATGAGCTGGAACGACGTGGCCGAGTTTCTCAATCTGTCGATCCATCTTCCGTAGTTTCTGATCGAGATCATCAACTCGATCACAAGCCTTGGAAGGCTTCCAACTGTAGATAGGGAGGGTTCCTTCCGGAGAAGAACCATGATCTAAGTAGGAATCCTCTGCTCTTTGTTTTTTCTTTCCTGGGGCGATGAGTATGCTAGCCCAAGTGCCCCTCCTTGGGATTAGCTCATAACATCTCGATGGCAGGTTTCTTAATGGAACCGCCATCGGAGGCTACCGCATGGCCTGTACTATTTTGGTGAGGCTCTGAATCTGCTGCATCAATAGATTAAACTGCTCTAGATCCACCATGGCCGTCGGTGGAGGTGATGGTTGAAGCACCGGAGATGGGGTAGGAATAGATTGATCTGACTCAGATCTTAAAGAAGAAGGTTGGCAGGATCGACTGAGCACTCCTTTAAAAACATGATCGACTAGGCTCTTCCTCTAGCACCAATTCTGTTGATGCAGAATCTGATCGATGTCGGGATGAGCTAGAGTGGAGGAGGATGAGGTCACCATCGATGACCTGCAAAATAAAATCCCATCCGGAGTCGGTGGTGGTGGCTCCGATGGGATCCTCCGACGATCAAGTCAGCTCTTCTGACCAACAGAAATGAAGTACTCAGATAAGAGTTCGACAGAGTTTCAAAAAGAAGAAGTGAGCTTAGAAAAAATATATCTAGAGGATTTTTTTTATAGGCGTAGCTTGATTGATGGTGACAGCCATACTGTCTAGTGGCGAGCCGCTCAAGGCTGCATGGGATTCGGTACGGAGAGGAGGATATCGTCAGACTGATAGTGACAGCCATACCATTCGGTAGTGGGCTGCTCGAGGCCTGGTGGGGTCTGTCATGGAGGGGGGTGCCACCTGTAGCATCGTCTGTAGTAGACTGTTGGTGATCGTTCGTCGAGACTTAATAGTCATAGCTCGAAAAAAGCAGGCGTTGGTTGGTGGACTTCGACATATAGAGGAGTTTGGACTCCTGAAGGAAATACGTCAGGAGGAGATCATCCAAGAGCAATGCATTAGAGGAATCTGACTAAAGAAGAAGTTCGAAAGGAGTTTGGCTTCCGTAGGAGTCCGATTAGAGGAGAATTTTGGAAGAAGTTTGGCTCCTAAAAGAGTCCGACTGTAGGAGCAATCCGAAAAGAGTTCAGCTCATGTAGAAGTTCGACTGAAGGAGGAATATGGAAGGAGTTCGGCTCCTATAGAAGTTCGATCGAAGGAGATGTCTGGGAGGAGTTCGGCTCCTAGAGAAGTTCGAATGAAGGAGAAGCTCAAAAGGAGTTCGGCTCCCGTAGGCATCCGATTGAAGAAGAATTCTGGAAGAAGTTCGGCTCCTGAAAGAATCCGACTGTAGGAGCAATCCAGAATGAGTTCGGCTCCTATAGAAGTCCGACTGAAGGAGGAATCCAGAAGCAGTTCAGCTCCTGTAGAAGTCCGACCGAAGGAGATATCTGGGAGGAGTTCGACTCGTGGAGAAGTTCGAATGAAGGAGAAGCCCGGAAGGAGTTCGGCTCCCATAGACGTCCGACTGAAGAAGAATTCTGGAATGAGTTCGGCTCTTGAAGGAGTCCGACTGTAAGAGCAATTCGGAAGAAGTTCGGCTGGGGTGCAGTCACTGTAGAATTTGATCGACTGGGGTTCGGCCGCTGAGGAGCTCGACTGGCTGAAGGGGTTTGGCTGGAGCTCGACCGCTGGAAAGTTTGGTCGGCTGAAGGGGTTCGGCTAAGGTTTGGCTGTTGAAGCTCTTCCGTGATTATCAGTTATATTGGGCTAAACATCATACTGGACTTCAATGGGAGCAGGGTTTATCCTTAATAATAGGCATATTGTACCCACATAAAAGTACCATTATGTCTGACGAAGGATGGGCTTGTAATATGGGACTGAATGACATAACATTTAACAAAAAACCTAGGTGATAAAGCTGTTTTACTTTTACATAATCCTTATATAGGTGTAGCTGCATAATTTTGTAAGTGCACAGATATGTAAATAGTGCAAGAGAGATGCAAACCTCTGCATCACGTTCACCATAAGTTCTAATGCTAAAGAGTGTCTTCACCTTAACACTTCCAGCTCTGCTTGTAAGCGAGGCAAAATAGCTGCTTCTGCTCGCAAGTTTTTAGAGAAAGAGAGCTATCACTTGGTTCTCAGATTTGCTAAAGAAAATTTCCACTTGTTGCACTAGAAAATGACAGGGTCACTGGTGCACTATCTATCTATCTATCTATCTATCTATCTATCTGTTGGTACAGAATCTGGTTGACACCGGATCGAGTTAAAATTGAGGAAGACGAGATCGCCATCGGTGATCTGCAAAATAAAGTTCCATCCGAAGTCGGTGGTGGTGGCTCCGATAGGATCCTCCGACGATCAAATCGGCTCTTCTGGCCAATAAAAATGGAGTGCTCAGACAAGAATTCAACAAAATTTTGGAAAGAAGAAGAGAGCTTAGAGAAAACATATCTGAAAGATCTTTTTTATAGATGGAGTCTGTAGCAGACTGATAATGATGGCCGTAATCATTCGGTAGTGGGCCGCTCGGGGCCCCATGGAGTTTGTTATGGAGAGAGGTGTCTGTTGCCGTGATGTAACCATTCATTGAGATTTAATAGTCGAAGTTCGAAGGAAGCAGGCATTGGTTGGTGAAGAGTATTGACATACATCAATTCCAAAGAAGTTCGGACTCCTAAGGGAAACTTTGACTGAAGAAAAAATTCAGGAGTTCGGCTTCTGGAGGAACTTGACTGAAGGAGAAGTCCGAAAAAAGTTCAGCTCCTAGGGGCATCCGACTGAAGAAGAGGTCCGAAAAGAGTTCGGCTCCTATAGGAATTCGACTGAATGAGAGGTCTGAAAGGAGTTCGGCTTCTTTCGACATTCGATTGAAAAAAAGGTCCGGAAGAAGTTCAGCTCCTGGAGATACATACATCAATTCCAGCGGCAATTCTGCTCGAGGCCACGTGGAGTTTGTTACGGAGAGAGGTGTCTATTGCCATGATGTGGCCGTTCGTTGAGATTTAATAGTCAAAGTTCGGAGAAAGCAGACGTTGGTTGGTGAAGAGCATTGACATACATCAATTTTAGAGAAGTTCGGACTCCTAAAGCAAACTTTGACTGAAGGAGAAATCCGAAAGGAGTTCGGCTTCTGAAGGAACTTGACTGAAGGAGAAGTTCGGAAGGAGTTCGGCTACTGGAGGAATCCGATTGAAGAAGAAGTCCGAAAGGAGTTTGGCTCCTCTAGGCATCCGACTGAAGGAGAGGTCCGAAAAGAGTTTGGCTCCTTTAGGAATCCGACTGAAGGAGAGGTTTGGAAGGGGTTCGGCTTCTGAAAAGGTCTGGTATGTATATATATATATATATGTGTGTGTGTATATATATATATATAATATTAAAGACAATTTCCGATCAATGGTGAATGAAATAGAGTGATAAGAGCACCTAAGACCTCTCACAAGTTTGCTTGCCTCTTCAACCATAAAGTCCAAATGCTAGTCTATTAATAAACATTCTCTTAGAGATATCAAACTACAACAAATTACAATAGCTTCTATTAAGAGAAAAATGTACTGTATAAATGAAAATGCATCTGTATGAGAATGGCCTTCTTAAACAATGGATGATTTATTTTGGCACACTATGGAAGATGAGCAGTCACAAATTCTACCATCTGGTTGCTTGGGTAGTTGGCTACTGAATTCTGCTAGAATAAGGATAATTTTTTCAGAAAACTAAAAACCATGATGGAGTTACACTAGCTGGAGCTGTTCTACCTAATCCAAAAATAGGTTTTCTATATAAGTTGGTCCTAAATCTTAGTTAGCTTGCATCGGCTTTAAAAGCACACTTGATGTTGAAACAAATAATAGGACAAAATATCTCAAAGTGATGACTTCAAAATGTCAACTAAACTTGAGTACTAGAGTTGCAAAACAAAATACAGAAAGTGCACCGTAAGATAAGCATGGACTTTCCAATTATTGTCATTGACTAGGTAATCAAACGCTACCTGGGCATTTCCCTTTTCACCTTCTCTACTTCAACAAAAGGATCTGTAGTATCTGGCAAATTCAATGTTGTAGTTGATGATTGTTCCTTTTCATAAGGTTCGAGATCCTTTCCTTGCCCACCGACTCATTAGATGCATCAGTATCATGGGATCCAGAGTCAGTAGATACTGCTAGGTCCTGTTCGGAGCTGATGGAATTTGGAATGCGATCATCAGATTGTTCATTGGCATTTTCATGCTTTGGCATACCAACTGGAATCACACCTGAAGCCTCTGCATCAAAGGCTCACTTGCCCATTATCTAAAACATCAGCCTTATCAGGAGAACCTTTATCAGCTTCTGTCTCATGTTTGTCATGGCTTCCCCGTAAATCATTTACATGATGCAACTCATTTGATGTAGATGGAACAATATTCTCAATTTGTTCTACGCCATCTGAGCTCGTGAGCTTGGAATCGCCTGCCCATAATTCATTGATTCTTCCCACCTCAGCATCTGCCTTCTGTTGTGATGTGAGAACAAACTCTGTTACGTAAATACTCCTAGCAGTAGATAAGTTTGTCTCAGCCTGCGAACAATCTGATTTAGCATCAGCTCTGTCATCATCAAGTTCTCCAGGTGCATCAGATGAAATATCTACTTCATAAGGATCCACATCATCACCCTTTCTTTCAAAATCCTCTTTTACCTTCCCGACGGGAGAAGCTGTTTCTGCCGCAGATGTAGATGAGATACTATCGTACTCTTCAGCTGATGAAGGTGTCGAATCCTCTTTTCCTAATGGTTCCTCTTTTATTGAAGCTTCAGGAGCACTTTCATCTCCTATATGACCTATGAAAGCCCCCAGGTCAAAAAGCCCTTTCCCTTCTGATGCTGATCCCCATGCACCTGAAGCTAATGGTCAGGGAAAAGAAATGCATAAAAAGTAATTGGCCCATAAAAATGTTTTTGAGAATAATTTTATAGGGTTTCAACAGCATATAGAAAAGTAGTAAATAGAAAGACAACAAGGATAAAGTGGAATAATTTGGATAATTAAATGTCTAAGCCACTAACTTTTATGGATACAAGAAAATGCTGCAACGAGGAAATCTGAAGTTTTGGCCGTTTGCACTGTGGGAAATCAGAGCATATATGAGTTTCATTGATTTTAACAAGAATTTTTTAACGACACTTCTATTGATTTGATTAGAAAGAATTGAATATGAGCATCACCCAATGAAGATTAGTGGGCTGATTCAATGATGCAATAGATCAAATGTAAATCCACTGAAAGATCAAGAAGTTCATGTCTCTGTCCTCATCTTCATGTAGAATTAGCCAAGTCCAAAGAAATCTCCTAATATTATTGCTTCTGAGAAACTTTAATTCCTTGCCAGAAGCCATATAAAATCTATTCATATGGCTAAAATTGCACATCCACATTAGAATAGAAGGGTACGACTGGCTTAATGTAAAACTCGTAGCTATTATTCTATCCTTACTGCCTATCTTTAAGACTTACAAAATTTTTAACCTTTCATAAGTCACCAAGTAGAGCTTGCAGCATAAGTACCATTCAGGCAAGGTTGAAGCTAACCCAAGGATACTTGATCAACAAATACGACCAAGATCACTATTTTGAAATTCCAGGCGTCATAAACCTTAGCAAACTAACAGTTTCATAAATTTACAAAACACATGCACATATAGGAAAAGAGCATTACCTTCAGCTCCAGCTTCTGGTTTCTCCTCCAAACCAAGAGCGCTATCAAAATTCTTCTCGATGTTCTTCACGCTCTCCCTCAGTTTTGTCACCGCCCCCGCAAGATCCGGGAAGCCTCCCAACGAGACCTTCCCTGTCCGTGCCATTCTCTAACCAAGACAAGAATCCCACTCAATCCAAAGTCAAAATTCCAAGATTACAGACGTCAAGAAACAATATTATGTTAGACTAACATTAGAAGAATCCAAAGGAGTTGTCCAGAACCATATTTCCTGGATTTAAGCACCATTTGTTCATTAAAAATTAAGGACCAGCCGGATCAAGATTCCCTTCATTAAAGATTTCGTAGCAACTTAAAATCCATAGTGTTGGGGATAAATCCCGCTCCTACCGAAGTCCAATTCGACGCTCAGCTTAATGCAACCGGTAGCCATGAAAGAGCTTCAGTGGACGGACCTTAGACAAACTCCTTCAGTCGATTGAACTCTTTAGCGGTCGAGCTCCTTCCAAACTCTCCAACGATCGAGCCTTAGCCGAACTCCTCCAGCCGGACTCCTCCCAGACATCTCCTTCAACCGACCGGACTCCTCAGCGGTCGAGCTCCTTCCGAACTCTCCAGCGACCGAGCCTTAACTGCACTCCTCCAGCCTGACGTCCGTGAGAGCTGAACTCCCACCGCACTCTTCCAGCCAGACGCCTACAAAAGTCAAGCTCCCTCCTCACTCCTCCGGCCAAACTCTTTCCGAGCTTTTCCTCGGCCGAACTCCTCTAGGAGTCTGAACTACTCTGAAATTGATACATACCGAAGTCCACCGATCAATGCCTATTTTCTCATAGCCACGGCTATTAAATCTGGATGAACGGTCACCATCAGTCTGCCACAGGTGATGCGATCGAACGACATGGCCACCACTACTGACGACACCACTCTCTTTGTAACCAATCTCATATGACCCACAATCCGTCAGTATGGCTGCCACTATCTGCCTGATGACGTCTTTCTCTCTGTACCGGACTCCATGCGGCCCCGAGCGGCCCACGGTCGAATGATATGGCCGTCACCATCAATCAAGCTCCGTCTATAAAAGAACCCTCCAGATACGCTAACTCTAAGCTCTAAGCTCTCCTCTTCTTCTCTAAACTCTGTCGAACTCATTTCAGAGTACTCCATATCTGTTGGCCAAAACTGACTTGATCGTCGGAGGGTCCTACCAGAGCCACCCCCCACCGACTTCAGACGGAACTTTATTTTGCAGGTCCTCGACGGCGACCTCATCGGCCTCCACTCCAGTCGATTCCAACAACGATCAATTTTTGCACCAACAGATTTGACGCTAGAAGGAGGACCGCCTCTGTTCTTGAGGTGTTCTTGAGGCTCCCTTATTCTTAAAGGAGTGCTCAGCGATGATCCCTCTTCAGAGATCTCCCCCCTTCCTCTCCAGAGTTTTTTTTCAAGAGAAAATGTCTCTCAGAAGAGCTTCGACTCGACGATCGACGGCCTCCGTGCCAGATCCATCTACTCCCATTTAAGCCTCGACAACCCAGGCTCTACTTGAAGCCACGATAGATGCGAAGTAGTTCAACCTACTGGTCCACTAGGTTCGTGGCCTCACCGAAATGATGCAGATCATGCGACAGCTTCCGACAGTGATTTTGCCAGCAAACCCATCAAGAACCGGCCTTAAGGAAGAGCATTTGGCCTAGCATATCAATCACTCTTAGGAAGGAGAAACAGAGAGCAGAAGTTAACCCTTAGAAAATTTCATAGGAGGATGGAATGAAGCTCGACCCCGCTCATGATCTTCCAGTGCAAGTGAGGCCGAACTTTTCCTCGAGTATGTTATCAAGAAAGCTTCGACAAAGGGGCATGAAGTTCTCTCCTAGAAGGCTTCACAGGAAGGCGGAATGAAGTTTGACGTAAGTGAGGCCGTCGAACTCCTCATCGAGCTCGTCATCAAGAAAGCCTCAACAAAGGGGCATGAAGTTCTCTCCTAGAAGGGTTCACAGGAGGGTGGAATGAAGTTTGGCATGAGCGAGGCCGCCGAACTCCCCCTCGAGCTCGTCATCGAGAAAGCTCCGATAAAGGAGCATGAAGTTCTCCTGCAGAAGATTTCATAGGAGGTGAAATGAAGTTCGACCGTGCTCACACCTCCCCAGCACAAGCAAGGCCAAACTTTCCCTCGAGTTTGTCATCAAGGAAGCCCCGACAAAGGGGCATGAAGTTCTCCCGTAGAAGATTTCATAGAAAGATGGAATGAAGTTCGGCCGTGCTCACGACCTCCCTAGCGTAAGTAAAGCCTAAACTCCTCGAGCTCGCCACTAAGAAAGCCCCGACAGAAGGGTGCGAAGAAGTTCTCCTCCTGAAAGATTTCGCGACTACGCCCTCCAAAACGCCCCTCGAACTCAAATTCTCATGGAAGTTAAGAACCAGCTGCCAAGATCAGAAGGATTACGATCTTCCCAAAACAAGCACGATCGAAGCAAGTACTGTCTCTACCATCGCGACCATGACCATGATGCTGAGGAATGCATTCAGCTCCAAGATGAAATTGAGGAGCTCATCAGAAAGGGGCGGCTGGATAAATTTCTTCGACGTCAGCCTGAAGTAGGAGAAGATCGGCCAAGGATGTCGTCATAACCAAAAATGATAAGGAGATCGGCCGCCTTACGGCATCATCAATATTACCCCTAGGAGGAGCTTGGTACATCGATGATTCATCATCTCCTAGCATCAAAGCCAAGAGAAGCATGCTCCAAATTAAGGAGGCCAGCATGAGATAGAGGAGGTTGTCCGATCCGAAGCTTATTGCCTGAAGAAATGCGGAGAAACAACGCTACCACGATCCTAAAACATAAAGAATTTGGAGATGCGCTGCCAGTAACTTTCTTTCAATAAAATTACCCTTTCAATAATATTATTTTTGGGTGCAAAAACTATGCGATGATAGAAAAGAAGCAGTCAATAGTTGCCATGTTAGGAACAGAAGGAGAACCTCGTCCTAATATGAGCAGGTCAAAGACCTTCAACCTCGGCCAGAGATAAGATCTCTTTCGAGCGACCGAGCCAACCTCGACTAAAGATAAGATCTCTTTCGAGTGACCGAGTCAACCTCGACTAGAGATAAGATCTCTCTCGAGCGACTGCGATAACCTCGACTAGAGATAAGATCTCTTTCGAGCGATCGAGTCAACCTTATCCAGAGATAAGATCTCTTCCGAGCGACCATGATAACCTCGACTAGAGATAAGATCTCTCCTGAGCGATGAGTCAACCTCGATCAGAGATAAGATCTCTCCCGAGTGACCACGACAAACCTCGACTAGAGATAAGATCTCTCCCGAGTGATCGAGTCAACCTCGGCTAGAGATAAGATCTCTTCCGAGTGACCGTAATAACCTTGGCTAGAGATAAGATCTCTCTCGAGTGACTGAGTCAACCTCAGCCAGAGATAAGATCTCTTTCGAGCGATCACGACAATCTCAACTAGAGATAAGATATCTTTCGAGCCACCGTAATAACCTCGGCTAGAGATAAGATCTCTTCCGAGTGACCAAGCCAACCTCGGCTAAAGATAAGATCTCTTTTGAATGACCGAGCCAACCTCAATCGAAGATAAGAACTCTCCTAAGCTTCGAAGAACCTCATCCACAGCCCGTTAGGAACAAGAGGAGAATTTCATCCTAACGTGAGCAAAGTCGAAGGCCTCGTTCACCTTAGACGAGATGGAGGAAGAGGCTCTGATAATGGCCCTTTTATACCCCCACAGCCCGTTAGAAATAGGAAGAAAATCTCATCCTAACGTGAGCAAAGTCGAAGACCTCGTTCACCTTAGATGAGATGGGAGGAGAGGCCCGGACGATGGTCCGCATGTGCCCCTACAGTCCATTAGAAATAGGAGAAGAAGCTCGTCCTAATGCGAGCAAAGTTGAAGGCCTCGTTCACCTTAGATGAGATGAGAGAGAGGCACGGACGATGGTCCGTATGTGCCCCCATAGCCCATTAGGAACAGGAGGAGAATCTCATCCTAATGCGAGCAAAGTCGAAGGCCTCGTTCACCTTAGATGAGATGGAGGAGAGGTCCAGACAATGGCTCTTATGTGCCCCCATAGCCCGTTAGGAATAGAAGGAGAACCTTATCCTAATGCGAGCAAAGTCGAAGGCCTCGTTCACCTTAGATGAGATGGAGGGAGAGGCCCGGACGACGGTCTGCATGTGCCTCCATAGCCCGTTAGGAATAGGAGAAGAATCTTGTCCTAACGCGAGCAAAATCGAAGGCCTCGTTCACCTTAGATGAGATGAGGGAGAGGCATGGACGATGATCTATATGTGCCCCCATAGCCCATTAGGAATAGAAGGAGAACCTCATCCTAACACAAGCAAAGTCGAAGGCCTCATTCACCTTAGACGAGATAGAAGGAGAGGTCCTGACAACGGTCCCTTATGTGCCCCCACAGTCCGTTAGGAATAAGAGGAGAATCTCGTCCTAACGTGAGAAAAGTTGAAGGCCTCGTTCACCTTAGACGAGATGGAGGAAGAGGCACGGACGACAATCCGTATGTGCCCACATAGTCCGTTAGGAATATGAGGAGAAACCTCATCCCAATGCGAGCAAAATCGAAGGCCTCATTCACCTTAGACGAGATAGAGGGAGAGGCACGGATGATGGTCCTTATGTGCCCCCATAGTTCGTTAGAAATAGGAGGAGAACTTCATCCTAATGCGAGCAAAGTCGAAGGCCTCGTTTGCCTTAAACGAGATGGAGGGAGAGGCTCAAAAAATGGCCCTTATATGCCCCCACAGTCCGTTAGGAATAGGAGGAGAACCTCATCCTAACGCGAGCAAAGTCCAAATTTGAGCTCCGAAGTCTACAAGAGATAGGATCTTCATCAACCTCGACTGGAGATAAGATCTCCCCCGAGCACCCACATCAACATCGACCGCAGGAGATGAGATCTCTCCCAAGGCAACCTCAACTAGAGATAAGATCTCTCCCGAGTGACCGCATCATCCTCGGCCAGAGATGAGATCTCTCTCGAGCGATCGAGACAATCTCGATCAGAGATAAGATCGGAGACAACCTCGGCCAGAGATAGGATCTCTCTCGAGCGATCGTGTCAACCTCAGCTACATATCAGATCTCTTTCGAGCGCCTATATTAACCTCAGCTGTAGAAAATGAGAACTCCCCCGAGTCAACCTCGACTGTAAGAGAGGAGATCTCCTCTGAATCAGTCTCGACCATTGGTGACAATATCGCCTCCGAGGAGCTCAACCTCCGACCTCGACCGCAGGAGGCGAGATCTACTTCAACCTCGGTAGGAGATGAGATCTCTCCCAGACTTTAACTCCAACATCAATTTTGGCTGGAGATGAGATCTTCCTCGAGCTTCAATCTGAACCAGCATGGAGCCCAGAAGAGGACTTCGGTAGTTGCCTTTTCTGCACTTCTTTTCTTTGAGTTTCGAACTTGGAAGTATGGAGACTATTATTGGAGATAAACTCCGCTCCTACCAAAGTCCAGTTCGATGCTTAACTTAACGCAACCGATAGTCATGGAAGAGCTTCAGCAGATGGGCCTTAGTCGAACTCTTTCAATCGATCGAACTCCTCAGCGGTCGAGCTCCTTCGAATTTTCAACGGTCTGACCTTAGCCGAACTCCTTCAGCCGACCAAACTTCTCAGCAATCGAGCTCCTTCCGAACTTTCCAGCGATCGGACCTTAGCCGAACTCCTCCAGCCGGACTCCTTTCAGACATCTCCTTCGATCGGTCGAACTCCTCAGCGGTCGAGTTCCTTCCAAACTCTCCAACGATCGAGCCTTAGCCGCACTCCTCCAGTCTGACGCCCGTGAGAGCCAAACTCCCTCTGCGCTCTTTCAGTCAGACACCTACGAGAGCCGAGCTCCCTCTACACTCCTCTGGTCGAACTCCTTTCGAGCTTTTCCTCGATCGAACTCCTTTAAGAGTTCGAACTTCTCTGGAATTGATACATACCGAAGTTCACCGATCAATGCCTACTTTTTTAGAGCCATGACTATTAAATCTGGACAAACAATCACCATCAGTCTGTCACAGACGACGTGATCAGACGGCATGGCCACCACTATTGGTGACACCACTCTCTCCGTAATCAGCTCCATACGGCCCATGATCCGTCAGTATGGCTGTCACTATCCGCTTGACGATGTCTTCCTCTCCGTACCGAACTCCATACGACTTCGAGCGGCCTACGATCGAACGATATGACCGTCACCATCAATCAAGCTCCACCTATAAAAGGATCCTCCAGATACGCTAACTCTAAGCTCTAAGCTCTCCTCTTCTCCTCTAAACTTTGTCAAACTCATTCCAGAACACTCCATATCTATTGGCCAGAACTGATTTGATCATCGAAGGATCCTACCGGAGCCATCTTCCATCAGCTCCGGATGGAACTTTATTTTACAGATCTCCGACGGCGACCTCGTCGACCTTCGCTCCAGTTGATTTCGACGATGATCAGTTTCCTCACCAATACATAGCATTATAGAGTTTAGTTTTATTCAAAAAAAGAATCTAATTTCTGGCAAAATTCATTGGGGATTTGAATTAGTTAAACATGAAAAGATTGAAAGATCGAGCATCATTGCTAAAAGAAGGGGGAAAAAATACAATGCGGCTGTGAGGTAGAGAAGCTGTCTGATCAAGAAAAGATGTAGATAAAATCCACGAACCTTGAGGAAGATCCAACCAAGATCTGGAGATCAGAGATCCAATCCGAGAGTTACCTTCAAGGAAATCGAGTTGAGAACTCGAAGATTTAGGATTTTGATTGCGGAGGAGAAGGGTCGAATCCGCAAACCGTCCGACTGGTAGAACCGATTTGCCCATCGCCGACTCTCGTTTAACTAGGCCCGGCTCTGGATTCTTACACACTAGACAGCTTCATCCAACTTGAAATGGAAGGGTGTGTGGGATGGTTGATGACCACGTCGCTAGATATAACCCAATGGTGGACCTTTTTTCCAAATCCCACCGAGACATGGTGACTTAAAGCTCAATAAGTTGAGAGCTAGGGTTCTAGCCAGGTAAGGATACACATTGGGCTTTACCAATACATGATCATGTGTGGCGTGTGATAAATGATTAAATGGTGTTTTGACTTTTAGTGCATTACAATACGAATCCATTGTAAGAATTCTCATGCAAAAGCACCGAATAAACTGGCACCAAGATGATAAGTTATGTGGATGTTTTGAATGCATGTGATTAGAGTTGCATATCGGTGCATTGACTTCACTTGAGTATACAGTTGAATATTATCTAATATTTTAATGGAGTGACATCTAAAATGATGGTTATTGCCGCAATGCTCCAAGTTGAGGAGTAGCTGAGGACAGCTTAGATTCGAAGTGGAGCTTGATGGTCGGCTAGAATCTAAGGACAGCTGTAAGTGTTCCTAAGATCGATAAGTAAGTTCAGTCACTGTAGATTCTTCGATGGTGGATTCTTCAATGTTTAAATTAGTTAGAGCTTTGAAAACAGAAAGAGAAAAAAGTAGCAAGTAGGCACTTTTGACTTATCGAAGGGTCTTATATCTTTTGCTTTTATAAAGGGAAAAAAAGTGCGTTACCTTGATTACCGATAATTGTCATATAGAATCATGGTCCATGATGAATCATGGTAAGTGGGCAATTAAGTGGCATTAACTCATGTACCCCCATCATTTGAGGGACATAATGTTGGCCCATATTCATTTCGTAACACCCATCCCTTGGTCTTCTATAGTTGTCAGCTGAAGTCCAACCATTTGTTCAACAGTAGTATGATGATGTCCTTGGTCATTGGCTAAGAACGAAGTCTGATAGAATTGTCCGCTTCCTTCTAGCTCTAGGGGACCAAGTTGGGGTCATGGTGATGAGGGTTCTCTCATAGAAAGAACAGGACATACAAATGATGCTCTCTGCCGAGGCTCACTCTCGATGTTGAAAAAGTAGGACATCTAGATGATGCTTATCATTGAAATTCACCTTAGTATTCTAGCCAAGCCGAAGAAGATGTCCAAGGATGAGCCCCGAGGATAATGGCCAAGGTAGATCAGCCCCATAATAATAGCTAAAAGATTATTTATTTGAAATATTCATGATGTTTAGTTGGACGCAACAAATACAATAAGGTGTGTATTTGCAATAATGATTTATCATGGCTAGCTTATTTCTTTTTATATTTATACAAAGTAAAATGAATAAAATGATATTAAAACCATAATAATATGGCTATAATACAACTTAGGTATTCATTGGTCCCCAAGAAGCAGGATGGCTACTCATCTTTTATTGTTGATTGCACCCATCAAAACTGGTGCAATACAACAAATTGTATTTCCAGCCATGCATATATAGTCATATTTGGCCTAGATGCCAACATATGCCTCCTAACACTATTATCAGGACATGTAAATCATACCTAAGTCAAACTTTACTCAAAGTTAATATTGGACCTATATGCATGTAGGTTGAATATAATTTTAAAGATACAATCATATGATTTTTCAAGTTTGCATTTGCGGTTAGTAAGAATTTACTTAGCCCAACCTAATCACATATGTTAGGGTACGTAATTGATTTTCATGGACTTAATACAGTTTGGATCTTGACCTGATCCATACTCGATAATTTAGCTAGTATGCAATAGATTTATACATTTGTATCTCTTATATCTTTCATAGAGCAAATTATTTCTATTTTAAATTTATGTTATTGGTGAATTATTTTGAGGACACAAGAGAATTAAGCATTTAAAATAGTAAAACTGTTTGAGTCCTTGATCAATCCTAGTCATACTTGGTATCATTGAGAATCAATCTCTATTCAACATGGTGCATATCCGAATCTAGGCTACCCTAGTTATTGATGGGTACAGTATAGGTTCAAATGTAAACTCAAACGCATTTAATAGATTGCATCTCCGCTTTTAGCCAAACCAAACCCAAGTCAACAAGGCATCATGTCTCCACTTTTATGGCCATGCAAAGCTCTCCAATCACTACATGGATGCCCATATATTAATAATAGAGATCGTTTATTAAGAAGAAGTTTGTTAGCTTATTAAACCATATTAAATTAAAAAACCTTCATTAGTACTCTCTCTCTCTCTATATATATATTTATATATATATATGTATGTATGTATGTATGTACGTACATATATAGATATATATATATATGCATGTATGTGTGCGTACACACATATACATACATACATACATACATATACATATACATACACACACACACATATATGTGTGTGTGTGTATGTGTGTGTATATATATGTATATATGTACGTATGTATGTCCACACACATATACATACACACACATAAATATATATAGATATATATACATATATATACACATATACATACATACATACATATATATGTCTATATATATATATGTATGTATGTATGTATGCATGTGCGTATGTGTGTGTGTGTATATATATATATATGTATGTATGTATGTAGATATGTGTATATGTGTGTGTGTGTGTATATGTGTGTATGTGTGTGTGTGTGTATAGATGTATATACATGTATATATGTATATACACATATATATACATATATACATATACATACATACATACATGCATGCATACATACATACATACATACATACATACATACATATATATATATATGTATGTATGTATGTATGTATGTATGTATGTATGTATGCATGTATGTATGTATATATCTATGTATGTATATATACATACATATATATATACACGCATACATATACACACACACATACATACATACATACACACACATACATACATACATACACACACACATACATACATACACACATACATACATATGCACACACATACATACATATATATATAGCTCATTAGATCATGCTAACATTTTATTCATTTTTATTGCATACATACATACATATATATACATATGTGTTGGAGATAAATCCTGCTTCCGTTGAAGTCTAGTCTGATGCTTAGCTTAATGCAATCAGTAATCATGAAAGAGTTTCAATCGAAAATTCTTTCTTCAATGGTTGAACCCCAGTCGAATTTCTTTAGCGGTCAGATCTTAGCCGAACTCCATCAGCCAGCCGAACTCCTCAAGATCGAGCCCCAACCAAACTCCCCTAGCGGTCGAATTTCTTTCAAATTCCTTCTACAGTTAGATTTCTATGGAAGCCAAACTTCTTTCGGATTTCTCCTACAGTCAGATTTCTATGGAAGCCAAACTTCTTCCGAATTCCTCCTGCAGTCAGATTTCTACAGGAGCCAAATTTCTTCCTGATTTCTTCTTCAGTCGGACTCCTACGAAAGCCGAACTCCTTCTGGAGCTCTTCTTCAGTTGGACTTCTATGGGAGCCGAACTTCTTTCGGACTCCTTCTTCAGTTGGACTTCTACAGGAGCCAGACTCCTCCTTCAGTCGGATCCCTATGGGAGCCAAATTTCTTCCGAAGCTCTTTTTTAGTCGGACTCCTATGGAAGACAAACTTCTTTCGGACTCCTCATTCAGTTGAATTTCTACAAAAGCCAGACTTCTCCTTCAGTCAGACTTCTACAGGAGTTGGACTCCTCCTTCAGTCAGACCCCTACGAAAGTCGAACTTCTTTTAGACTCCTCCTTCAGTCGAATTTTTATAGGAGTCGAACTTTTTCAGACTTCTCTTTCAATCGAACTCCTCTAGGAGTCGAACTCCTTTCGGATCTCTCCTTCAACCAGCATTTTTTTCGAATGATCTCCTCTAGCCATATTTTTTTTGGAAGTCCGAACTCCTCTAGAATTGATATATGTAGGAGTTCTTCACCAACCAATACCTACATCCTTCAAACTATGCCTATTAAATCTCGATGAACTATCGCCATCAATCTGCTACAGACGATGCTACAGACGACACCCCCCTCCATGACAGACTCCATCAGGCCTCGAGCGATCCGCTATTGGATGGTATGGCTGTCATTATTAGCCTGACGATATCTTTCTTTTCATACCGAACTCTATCAGACCTCAAGCGGCCCATTGCCAGATAGCTGCAGCTATCATCATTAATCAAGCTCCGTCTATAAAAGAGATCCTTCAGATATATTTTCTCTAAGCTTTCTTCTTCTTTCTAAAACTCTGCCGAACTCTTATCTGAGCACTCCATTTTTATTGATCAGAAGAGCTAACTTGATCATCGGAGGGTCCTATCAGAGCCACCACCGACTTTAGATGAAATTTTATTTTATAGGTCACCGACGGCGACCTTGTCCTCCTCTGCTCCAGCTCATCCCGACATCAACTAGATTCTGCACCAATACAATTGGTGCTAGAGGAAAAAAATCTCTATTTTTGAGGTACCCCTATTCTTAAAAAAGTGCTCAATCGATCCTATGGAGCTTCTTCTCCAAGATTCATCTCCATCCTCTTCCTCAATCCCAAGAAATATCTCCAAAAAAGATGGCTATCAGAAGATCTACCACTTCTGCCATTAAATTCGAGTCAAATTCATCTGTCCCAACTTCAATATCAGTGCTTCAACCACCACCTCCATCGATGGCCATGGTAGATCTGGAGCAGTTTAATCTGCTGATATAGTAGATTCAGGGCTTCATCGAAATGGTGCAAGCAATGCGGTAGCCCCTGATGGTGGTTCCTCCAGGAAACCCACCATCGAGATGTCAGGAGCCGATCCCAAGGAGGGGCACTTGGGCTAGCATACCCATCATCCTAGGAAAGAAGAAACAGAGAGTAGAGGATTCTTGTTTGGATCATGGTTCTTCTCCGGAAGAGATCTTTCCCATCCATGGTCGGAAGCCTCCCAAGACCTGCGACCGAGTTGACGACTTCGATCAGAAACTACAGAGGATGGATCGATAGATTGAGGAGCTCGATCACGTTGCCCCAGCTCACCATGATGACGTCCGCACTGATCCTTCTTTCTTTCCCTGAATTATGCAAGAATCCATTCCACCAAACTTCAAGCTTCTCCAATTTGAAAGCTACGATGAAACCTCTGATCCGATCGATCACTTAAAAGCCTTCCAAGCCATGATGCTGCTCCATGGCGCATCAGACGCCATATTATGTCGAGCTTTTTCATCTACCTTAAAAGAAGCAGTAAGAAACTGATACTCGATGTTAAAGTTGGGTACGATCTTCTTCTTTGATCAGATGAGCCATCAGTTTGTGGCTCACTTTGTCAGCAGCCGATATCCGCACCGAGGTTCGAATTTTTTGATGAACATCAAGCAGAACGAGGAGAAATCCATCCAAACTTATGTCATCCAATTTAATGCTACTGCATTAGAGATCCAAAATCTAGATCAATCAGTTGTGATGGCCGCACTCAAGGACGATCTTCAAAAGAACGATTTGCTATTCTTTCTGGAGAAGAAGTACCTCAGAAACTTTATCAATTTGCTAGCTCAGACTGAGAGATATGTCCGAGTGAAAGAAGCCTTCAAGTTGAAGGATGAAAAAATCATAGAAGAGCGGCAGACGGGTGAGTCTAGCAAACCCACAGTTGATGAAGGATCGAATGAAGTTCGATCGTACTCACAGACTCCCTCCGAGCACAAGCGAGGTCGAACTCTCCCTCGAGCTCATCATCAAAGAAGCTCTGATAAAAGAGCATGAAGTTCTCCTCTCAAAAGGTTTCATAGGAGGGTCGAATGAAGCTCGACCACATTCACGAACCCTTCCTTCGAGCGCAAGCGAGGCCGAACTCTCCCTCGAGCTCATCATCAAAGAAGCTTCGATAAAAGGTACGAGGTTCTCCTCCCAGAAGATTTCATAGGAGAGCCAAATGAAACTCGACCACGCTCACGGACCCTCCCCTCGAGTGCAAGCAAGCCCAAACTCCTCCTCAAGCTCGTCGTCAAGGAAGCCCCGATGGAAGGGCACGAAGAAATTTTTCTCAGAAGATTTCACAACTACGTCCCCCTCAATGCTCCACAAACGTCGGTCTGAAGCAAGCCAATGGTGCTACTACAGCTAGAACCACCAATGAGGAAGGAGCAATAAGGAGATCGATCACCTTCTGGCATCATCAATGCTATCTCTGGGAGCCTAGTACTTCGGTGAGTCGCCATCTCTCAACCTTAGAGCAAGGAGAAGCTTGCCCCGAATTAGGAAGATCCATATAAAATAGAGGAGGTCGTCCGGTCCGAAACTTATCATCTGAAAGTACTTAAAGAAACAATGCTCCCACGATCTTGAGACTTAGAGAATTTGAGAATGTACTATCGATAATTTTTCTTCAATAAAACTTCTTCATTTCAACATTATTATTTTTCGGTGCAAAAACTATCTGATGATAGGGAAGAAGCAATCAATAGTGGCCATGTTAGGAATAGAAGGAGAACCTCATCCTAACATGAATAAGTCGAAGGCCTCGTTCATTTTAGACGAGATGGAGGGAGAGGCTTTGACAATGGCCCTTATGTGCCTCCATAGCTCGTTAGAAATAGGAGGTGAACCTCATCCTAACGCGAGCAAAGTCGAATGCCTCATTCATTTTAGATGAAATGAGGTCTGACAATGGCCCTTATGTGCCCCTACAGTCCATTAGGATCAGGAGGAGAATTTCATCCTAATGCGAGAAAAGTCGAAGACCTCATTTATTTTAGACGAGATGGAAGGAGAGGCCCTAACAACGACCCTTATGTGCCCCCACAGCCCCTTAAGAATAGGAGAAAAACCTTATTTTAATGCGAGCAAAGTCAAAGGCTTCGTTCATTTTAGATGAGATGGGAGGAGAGGTCCTAATAATGGCCCTTATGTGCCCCCACAGTCCATTAAAAATAGGAGAAGAATCTTATCCTAATACGAGCAAAGCTGAAGGCCTCATTCATTTTAGACGGAATGAGAGAAAAGGCTCCGACAATAACCCCATTGTGCTCTACATCAATAGAAGATAAGATCTCCTTTAACCTCGATCGGAGATAAGATCTCCTCCGAGCATCAACCTCAATAGGAGATAAGATCTCCTTCAACCTCGACTGAAGATAAGATCTCCTATGAGATTCAAAGTCTATGCCAACAGGAGATAAGATCTCCTTCAATCTCGGTTAGAGATGAGATCTCCTCCGAGCTTCAACTTCAACAGGAGATAAGATCTCCTTCAACCTCAGCTGGAGATGAGATCTCCTCTGAGCTTCAACTTCAATAGGAGATAAGATCTTCTTCAACCTCGACTAGAGATAAGATCTCCTCCGAGCTTCAAAGTCTATGCCTATAGAAGATAAGATCTCCTTCAATCTCGATTAGAGATAAGATCTCTTTCGAGCTTTAAAGTCTACGCCAATAGGAGATAAGATCTCCTTCAACCTCGATTGGAGATGAGATCTCCTCCGAGCTTCAACTTCAATAGAAGATAAGATCTTCCTCAACCTTGGTTGGAGATAAGATCTCTCCCAAGCTTCAAAGTCTACACTAGCAGGAGATAAGATCTCTTTCAACCTCGGTTGAAGATAAGATCTCTCTCAAGCTTCAAAGTCTATGCCAATAAGGAGATAATATCTTCTTCAAACTTCGGCTGGAGATAAGATCTCCTCCGAGCTTCAACTTCAACAGGAGATAAGATCTCCTTCAATCTCGATTGAAGATAAGATCTCTCTCGAGTTTCAAAGTTTACGCCAGCAGAAGATAAGATCTTCTTCAACCTTGGCTGGTGATAAGATCTTCCGTGAGCTTCAAAGTCTACGCCAATAGGAGATAAGATCTCTTTCAACCTCGGTTGGAAATAAGATCTTTTTCGAGCTTCAAAGTTTACGCCAATAGGAGATAAGATCTTCTTCAACCTCGGCTAGAGATAAGATCTCTCCCAAGCTTCAAAGTCTACGCCAATAGGAGATAAGATCTTCCTCAACCTCGATTGAAGATAAGATCTTCTCCGAGCTTCAAAATCTATGCCAACAGGAGGTAAGATCTCCTTTAACCTCGGTTGGAGATAAGATCTCCTTCGAGCTTCAAAGTCTATGCTAACAGAAGATGAGATCTCCTTCAACCTTAGTTGGAGACAAGATCTCCCTCGAGCCTTAATTTCAATGACAACCTCAGTTGGAAATAAGATCTCCCCTGGGCTTCCACTTCAACATCAATCTCGGCTGGAGATAAGATCTTTTCCAAGCTTCAACCTCAATGGATGCAAAGCCCAAAAAATGACTTCGACAGTCACCTTTTTGGTACTCCATTTCTTCAAATTTCGAACTTAAAAGTGAGAGAACTATTATTGGGGATAAATTTTGCTCCCATTGAAGTCCAGTCTGATGTTTAGCCTAATGCAATTGATAATTATGGAAGAGCTTCAATTAAAAATTCTTCCTCCAACGATCGAACTCCTTCAGTGGTCAGACCTTAGCCAAATTTCTTCAGTCGATCGAACTCTTCAGCGGTCGAGCCCCAATGGAACTCCTCAGTGATCGAGCCCCAATCAAATTCTTTCAACCGACCGAACTTCTCAGCGGTCGAGCCCCAACCGAACTTCTCCAGTCACTGAACTTCTTCCAAATTTTTTCTACAGTCGGATTTCTATAGGAGCCAAACTCCTTCCGAATTTCTCCTGCAGTCAAATTTCTATAGGAGCCGAACTTCTTTCTGATTTCTCCTTCAGTTGGACTCCTACGAGAGCCAAACTCCTTTTGAAGCTCTTCTTCAATCAAACTCCTATGGGAGCCAAACTCCTTCTGGACTTCTCCTTCAGTCGATTTCTATAGGAGCCGGACTCCTCCTTCAGTTGGACTCCTATTGAAGCCGAACTCCTTTCGAAGCTCTTCTTCAGTCGAACTCCTATGGAAGTCAAACTTCTTTCGGACTCCTCCTTCAGTCGAACTTCTACAGAAGTCAAACTCCTCTTTCAGTCGGACTTCTATAGGAGCCGACCTCCTCCTTCAGTTGGACCCCTATGAAAGTCGAACTCATTCCGAACTTCTCCTTCAGTCAGATTTCTATAGGAGCCAAACTCCTTTCGAACTTCTACTTTAGTTGAACTCCTCTAGGAGTCGAACTCCTTCTGGATCTCTCATTCAACTAGCATTCCTTTCGGATGATCTTCTCTAGTCATATTTTCTTTGGAAGTTCGAACTCCTCTAAAATTGATATATGTAGGAGTTCTTCATCAACCAACGCCTGCATCCTTTGAACTATGGCCATTAAATTTCGACGAACGATCGCCATCAGTCTGCTACAGGCGATGCTACAGACGATGCCCTCCTTCGTGATAGACTCCATCAGACCTCGAGCGGCCTGCTACTGGATGGTATGGTTGTCACTATCAGTCTAACGACATCTTTCTCTCTGTATCGAACTCCATCAGACCTCGAGCGATCCACTATCAGACGGCTGCAGTTGTCACCATCAATCAAGCTTCATCTATAAAAAAGGATCCTCTAGATACATTTTCTTTAAGCTCTCTTCTCCTTCCCAAAATTCTGCCAAACTTTTGCCTGAGCACTCCATTTTTGTTGGCCAGAAAAACTGACTTGATCGTCAGAGGATCCTGCCGGAGCCACCACTACCAACTCCGGATGGAACTTTATTTTGCAGATCACCAATGGCGACCTCATCCTCCTCCACTCTAGCTCGTCTCAACGTCAACCGGATTCTACACCAATAGTATGTATGTATGTATGTATGTATATATACATATATACATACATACATACATACATACATACATACATACATATATATATATACATATATATATATATATATATATATATATATATATATATATATATATATATATATATATATACATATATACATACATATATCTATATACACACACACATATATATATGTATATATACACATCGACGTCAACCAGATTCTACACCAATAGTATGTATGTATGTATGCATATATATATACATATATACATACATACATACATACATACATACATACATACATATATACATACATACATACATACATACATACATACATATATATATACATATATATATATATATATATATATATATATATATATATATATATATATATACACACACATATACATACATACATACATACATATATCTATACACACACACACATATATATATATGTATATATACACATCCATACATGTATATATATGTATGTATGTGTGTATACACACATACATACACACATATACATATATACATGCATACATGCATGCATGCATACATGCATGCATGCATACATACATACATACATACATATATATATCTCATTAGATCATGCTAACATTTTATTCGTTTCTATTGCATTTTTTGCTGGTAGACCATGATCTTCTTATTTTATAATAATTTATTATTTTACTATGTCGATATATATAAATTGTATAATAGAATTTTATATAGTAATACTATATTATCATATTAATATCAAAAAATTATTTTAAAATATAATTAGGCTGTAATATCTAGTATATTTTGTTTTATTTGTATCTATCTATCATAACTATTTTATATTGCATTTCAAGAACATTTAAAGAAAGAAGAAGAAAACCTCCTCTCGCTCATGGTGCAGATTGTATGTTATTGTGTTTTCTGGTTGTTGACAATTACACCTAACTAACATAGTTAATAATAAATGAGATAATAAAAGTATATGATTTTTCTTAAAGTTTTCTAGTTCTAAATTTAAAATTTTTAACACCTTTCAAGAGACATAGTTTGCTTTCTTTTGCAATGGGCATTACCATACATGTGTGGTATATTCAAAGCATAGTTTTCACCATTTTGACAATTAAAATCTCATTTGACATATAACCAACACACTACATGTGTAAAATGTTCATATAATTCCAAAATGATCATTATCTAGGATTTCTATTGCTAACTATCAATTTTAAGATTTTGTGCTTTAGTTAAAAAAGATGAAAATGATGTTGTTTGAATATATATAATCTAAATTAATTTAAAATTATCTACAATGAAGAGAAATATTAAAATAACTTATCATGAAAGAGCTCTCTTTGACACATAATCAACACACTAGTTATGTAAAATTGTCACATAATGCCAATATTTAGGATTATTATTGCCACCTATCATTTTCAAGATTATATGCATAAATTAAAAAAAAGAAAATAGTGTTGCGGTAATCAATGATAAAAAAAAAATATTACAAGAACTTGTGGGAAAGGATATCATTCAACCAAAAATTATACTCATGTCCCATATTTGAATCCCTTTTAGTGAAACCTATTGAAATAAAAATAATATGAACAATATTATTGGCTCTTTATTAAGATTAAATATAATTAGATCTTACCTATTTCTAAATAATAATAAGTCCATCAAGAAAAGTAAATATTCTCCCCCAATGATATAAATCAAATCATCTCTCACCATGCAAAATTCGGCTAATTGCTACACCTCTTAAAATTTAACTTCAAACTTATTATCCTAGGTTAAAAAAATATCATTCTACATTTTATATAGAATTTCAAATTTCTTTCTGCATATCTAATGCATCAATGTCAATTCTATAGTTATCACATTGTTTTAACATAGTCCGCCCTTCTCTCTTAATTGAAATTAGAGCTTTTTAGAGATGCCTATTTATCAACTGATATAAACCTAGAGATCAGATATGGACCTCACCAATAGCTCAATAGCAATTTTGCAAGTACCCAAAATTTTTACCCTAGAAAATACTCCTTTATTCTCTTCGCGACCCCAAACCCTCTCCTACCCCCAACCCTCTTGCTCCCCAACCTTCTCCCCCCTCCATAGCAATCAACTCCTCTCCTCTTCTCTATAGTGCTTCAATCTCTTCCTCTATTTCCATCTCTTCTCTCTCTCTTTCACACACTCTCTCTCTCGTTTCTTTTTTCCTCTTGTCCCTAATCACTCCCCTTTCACAACTCCTCTTCAAATTCTCTCTCCTTCACCTCCTCTTCTTCCTCCTCTCTTTCTTCTCTTTTTGGATCTAAAGAATTTCTACCACTTTATCAAGTATGGCCTATTCTTACACTTCAATGTTAAGGATAGGAGATTATCCCGAATAAAGCTTGTTCAAGGTTACTTTCCATACTTTGTTATTTCAGAGGACATCCATATAGCCATCTCCTTGATAGCAATCATCCTCTTGCCGATGGCATCTTGATGGGAGAGCCTATGGGACTCGATTTTCTTAACTTCCTTTTAAAGTTCAATAGTATGAGTTAATAGCATTGCCAAAAAAAGGGACCTTTGTCCATCTTCAAGATGTTTGGCACCATAGCTTTGAGAGCATAGAACCTCTAGTTGAGCTTCTCCCTCCTTTGGTGCTCGGCTTCAACATGATTGAGAGGCTTTTCTCTCTCATTCATCAAATTCTGACCTTTCTTTTTGGACCTTTTGTCATCTATTACCCCAAGCTGCTCTTCCTTGCATGAAGCCTCCACATCCCAATGCTTTAGCTCTAATGCATCCAATCAGGCAGCCAATGCCTTGGAAGCCCTCAAAGATTCCTCACTATTAAAATGAATGTGTCGTGACTATATATGACTATGATTGTGATTGCTATTTCTTTAAAGTCGGAGACTAATTCACACACGGGTCCTCTCTTATCTCATTACTATGAGAAAGAAATCTTCTCAATAAGAAATTCACTTCACCACTATTAATTACCATAATATTATTACCTAACTTCTATTGATGAGAATTCGTAATGTGACTATAAGTTTACTCTAATTCAACTCATTAGCAATACCATTGAGATCATCATTAACACTACTACCATCTAATGATGATGATTTATGCTATTGATCCTCTTTTTGCCATCTTTGTCTCATCCTTCTCCATATCACATGTAAGACCCCATCATTCTTATCTATTCATGATGTTTTTTTTTTCCTCCTAAATCCTAATTCTGACTCTCATGACTATAACTTCTACACCAGACAACTAAATCTATATCAGACTCTTGAGTCCATATTAGTAATAATTTTTTAGCATTAACAACCACGTATCTCTGATGAGTCATAATCCAAATTGGAAGAAGGTGGACTGTATTGCAACAGTATGCAAAATGCATAATTGATACTGCTGCAATGATCTCTTTAAAATCTAAATCAACTCTTCTTACCATTATACCCCTCAAACTATTCTCTATCTTTTTTTTTTTTTTCCTTGGCTAAATCTCTCTCCACGCTTTAAAGGAATCTACCTTCACAAAACTGGAAGCTCTCGAATCGTCCTCTAAGCCAGCGACGTCTAAACAAATCTCAGCCCTACACGTGCAACGTGTCCCGAACCTAAGGGCCTTCGTACGACTTGTGACGTAGTTTTTAGCGGGAAGGCTTATTAATTTTTAATCAGGCACGTTAGAAATGCAAAGAATCGTCACCGCCCAAACCATGATTTTAAATCCATCCGACGGCTGACATGACGTTTAAGATTTACGACCACGTGATGTGACGCATGATTTAATATTATCCTTCACGGAATTTTATACGCACTCACATTGCTTTCGTTTGGAGAAAATGAGCGAAAAGAAGGGGCGAAATTCTAAGATAGCATTGCCGAATCAGACGGCAAGGAAGCCGACACCGCGACGGCTATGAATTCGAACCACACGATTTGTCTGCGAGACATCGTCCGTCGGATCCCCCATTGGCGTAATCAAACCGTCCAATATTAGAATTTGATTTGAAAAGTAGAGAGGGAGAGAAAAAGAGAGAGAAAGAGGCCATTCGCTTCGTCCCCTCCTTCCCTTCACTAACTCAAAATTTTCCCGCAGCGCAAGAAAAAATCCCATCTTTCCCGTCTCCACCGCTCCCCTCGTCGGATCTCCGTTGCTTGATTCCCCGCTGCTGGCTAGGACCCCGGCACCGCCCGCCGCCATCTATCCCCCACCCTTTCCGGCGATTCCAAACTGTGACGTGATCAATTTCAGGGTGCTTCAATTCTCTGGAATCTTTGCGGAAATGGAGAGTTTGGTTGTTGCCCGCGGGAGTGGAAACTCGTGAGAAATTTTCTGGCATGTGGGATTGGTTTTCGGCTTTTGAATCTCGGATTTGACGGCTCCGATGGAGCAAGGCATTCGACCTGCTGCATCGGCGCCGTCCGATTTCCCCCCGAAGAAGCTCGTCCGGCAGCTTGATTTCACGACGGCGTATGGTGGAGCTTCTCCCGCGGTGGCGGCGGCGGCAGCTGCGGTGTCGAAGGCCCTTGAGAAGCCGTCACAGCAGCAGCAGCAGCAACCGCAGTCGCTGCCGCCATCACCACTGCCCATCTCCCGCCCTTCGTTTCCGATAGCTGTGTGAGTGTCTCTCTTTAGTTTTGTCTAATTTCCAAATCTTTTTGTGGTGATACATTTTTTCCCCATATCTTAGGTTTTCTATTTTTGGGTTATTTTCGGTTTTCTTCTCGGGTTTTAAATGCTTACCGATTCTCTTTTCTGAGCGGCGTTTCACAGCATGATTGCTTTTGCTTTTGATTATTCCTCTTCACAATATATATATATATAGCTTTGATTATTTTTCCCCTCTCTATCATGAAATTTTCCTTCTTTCTCTTATTTTTACCGATTTCCATTTTTGATTTTTGGATCCAATTTGAAGTTTTGATGGGTCAACGAGGAGTTATTTGGTGCCCTGGCTTTCTTCATCTTCATTTAGATATAATGAATTGAAAGCCCTCTGGATTTTAGGAAAAATTGCCCAATTTTTGAAATTGAGGAATTCTTAAGATAGTATGTCTATTTGACATTGGTTTTGTAGGTGCGTTTGAGAAGTTGCTTCAGAGTTTCATATCATGTGATCGAAAGAAATTCTTTGTTATGGAGCGAGCATTTATATATATGATACTTGTTGACGCAGAAACTTGTCGTCGCCGGAGTTGAGACCGAACAGACTACCGCCGGGACCTGCAAAACAAAGTCTCGCTCGGAACCGGTGGGGATGGCTCCGAAAGACCCTCCGACGCTCAAGTTAGTTCTTGTCAACAAGAATGGAATGCTCGACAGAATATGGAGGAGAAGAAAAAGATTTTCAGAACCTGTCGTAGAAGTATCCGGAGGGTCCTTTTTATAGAGGGAGCTTATTGTAACCATCCTGCCAGTCGTTATTGTCGATCGTTATTGCTGATAAATGCCGATCGTTATTCCTGATAAATGCTGATCGTTATTGTCGATCGTTATTACTGATAAATGCCGATCGTTATTACTGTTGTGTAACCGTGGCGAGATTGCCTGCAGGAATCCATCATAAGAAGTTCGGTCATTGAGAAGCTCGTCCATTGAAGAAGTCTATAGGGAGTCCGGCTTCCGTAGAAACTTGACCCGAGAGGAGGTTTTGGGGAAGTTCGGCTCCCGCAAGGGTCTGGCTGAAGCCCGGTCGCTGGGAGTCCGAAGGAGTTCGGTCCGGAGCCTGGGCGCTGGGGAGTTCGGCCGCTGGACAGAAGTTCGGGGAGCTCGGCCGCTAAGAGGGTTGAAACAAGCTCGGCCGTCGGGGTCTTGGCCGAAGCCCAATCGCTCGAAGTCCAAAGGGGCTCGGGCAATAAGTAGTTCGGCCGCTTGATAGTTCGGCTGGTTGAAAGACTTCGGCTGAGGCTCAGCCGTTGAGAAGCTCGACTAGATGTAGTAGTTCAGCTAGGACGTGTCCACTGAAGTTCTTCCGCATTGACCACATCAGACTGGGATTGAACTTGACTTTGGCAGGAGCGGGATTTATCCCCAACACTAGCCCCCCCACTTCCGAGTTCGAAATTTGAAGGAAGGAAGTGCGGATAAGGCGATTGCCAAAGTTTTTCTTTCGGGCTTCGTATTGGTCCATGGCGAAGTTCAGGAGAGATTTCATTTCTGGCTAAAGTGGATACTGAAGTTGAGGCTCTCCAGCCGAGGTTGATTCGGTCAAAAATTCTATCTCTCGCCGAGGTCGAAGTCGGCGCTCTTCATCCGAGGTCAGCCTAATCGCTTGAGGGGATCTTATTTGGCCGAAGTTGATAAGATTGCTCGGAGGACATCTCATCTCCTTTGGCTGAGGTTGATGTAAGTGCTCGCGTTAGGACGAGGTCTTCCTCCTGTTCCTAACGTGCTGTGGGGGCACATGCGGACCATCGTCCGAGCTTCTCCCCCCATCTCGTCTAAGGTGAACGAGGTCTTCGACTTTGCTCGCGTTAGGACGAGGTCGTCCTCCTGTTCCTAACGGGCTGTGGGGGCACATACGGACCGTCGTCCGAGCTTCTCCCCCCATCTCGTCTAAGGTGAACGAGGTCTTCGACTTTGCTCGCATTAGGACAAGGTCGTCCTCCTGTTCTTAACGGGCTGTGGGGGCACATACGGACCGTCGCCCGAGCTTCTCCCCCCATCTCGTTTAAGGTGAACGAGGATCTTCGACTTTGCTCGCGTTAGGACGAGGTCGTCCTCCTGTTCCTAACGGGCTGTGGGGGCACATACGGACCGTCGTCCGAGCTTCTCCCCCCATCTCGTCTAAGGTGAACGAGGTCTTCGACTTTGCTCGCGTTAGGACGAGGTCGTCCTCCTGTTCCTAACGGGACTGTGGGGGCACATACGGACCGTCGTCCGAGCTTCTCCCCCATCTCGTCTAAGGTGAACGAGGTCTTCGACTTTGCTCGCGTTAGGACGAGGTCGTCCTCCTGTTCCTAACGGGACTGTGGGGGCACATACGGACCGTCGTCCGAGCTTCTCCCCCCATCTCGTCTAAGGTGAACGAGGTCTTCGACTTTGCTCGCGTTAGGTCGAGGTCGTCCTCCTGTTCCTAACGGGCTGTGGGGGCACATACGGACCGTCGTCCGAGCTTCTCCCCCCATCTCGTCTAAGGTGAACGAGGTCTTCGACTTTGCTCGCGTTAGGACGAGGTCGTCCTCCTGTTCTTAACGGACTGTGGGGGCACATACGGACCATCGCCCGAGCTTCTTCCCCCATCTCGTTTAAGGTGAACGAGGTCTTCGACTTTGCTCGCGTTAGGACGAGGTCGTCCTCCCTGTTCCTAACGGGCTGTGGGGGCACATACGGACCGTCGTCCGAGCTTCTCCCCCCATCTCATCTAAGGTGAACGAGGTCTTCGACTTTGCTCGCGTTAGGACGAGGTCGTCTTCCTATTCCTAACGGGCTGTGGGGGCACATACGGACCGTCGTCCGAGCTTCTCCCCCCATCTCGTCTAAGGTGAACGAGGTCTTCGACTTTGCTCGCGTTAGAACGAGATCGTCCTCCTGTTCCTAACGGGCTGTGGGGGCACATACGGACCGTCGTCCGAGCTTCTCCCCCCATCTCGTCTAAGGTGAACGAGGTCTTCGACTTTGCTCGCGTTAGGACGAGGTCGTCCTCCTATTCCTAACGGGCTGTGGGGGCACATACGGACCGTCGCCCGAGCTTCTCCCCCCATCTCATCTAAGGTGAACGAGGTCTTCGACTTTGCTCGCGTTAGGATGAGGTCGTCCTCCTGTTCCTAACGGGCTGTGGGGGCACATACGGACCGTCGTCCGAGCTTCTCCTCCCATCTCGTCTAAGGTGAACGAGGTCTTCGACTTTGCTCGCGTTAGGACGAGGTCGTCCTCCTGTTCCTAACGGGCTGTGGGGGCACATACGGACTGTCGTCCGAGCTTCTCCCCCATCTCGTCTAAGGTGAACGAGGTCTTCGACTTTGTTCGCGTTAGGACGAGGTCGTCCTCCTGTTCCTAATGGGCTGTGGGGGCACATGCGGACCGTCGTCCGAGCTTCTCCCCCCATCTCGTCTCTAAGGTGAACGAGGTCTTCGACTTTGCTCGCGTTAGGACGAGGTCTTCCTCCTGTTCCTAACGGGCTATTTTTTACTCATTTTTCTCTTGCCATCCCACGATTCTTATGCCTAAAAACCAAAAATGCAGAACAAAGAAATTCATTGATGATACATTCTCAGATTTTTTTGAGTTCCATGGCCGAGGAAGCATTATCCCTCCGAGTTCCTTCAAGCGATAGGTTCCTGGGTCGGATGACTTCCGTTACCTTGTACGGACCTTCCCAATTTGGAGCGAGCTTTCCTTGACTCTGAGGCTGAGTGATAGCGGCTCGTCGGAGCACTAAGTCCCCTACTCTGAACGTCTTATTTTTAACCCTGGAGTTGTAGTACCGAGCCACCTTCTGTTTATAGGCTGACATCCGGATGCGAGCTTCCTCCCTCTTTTCTTCCTAGAAGGTCGAGGTTGACTCTGAGGTTTTGGGGGTTGTGCTGTTCATTGAAGCCCACAACTCGTGCGGAAGGGAGCTTAAGTTCAACCGGGATGACTGCCTCAGTACCGAAGGCCAAAGCGAAAAGGGTGTTTCTCCAGTCGGCACCCTCTGAGTAGTTCGGTACGCCCAGAGGACATGGTAGAGTTCGTCTACCCAGGCCCCTTTTGCCTTATCTAGCCTCGTTTTGATTCCCTGTAGCAAGGTCCGGTTGGTTATCTCAGCTTCCCCATTGGTCTGCGGATGAGCCACAGAAGTGAAGCGCTGGGAGATGTTTAATCCTTCACAAAACTCTGCGAACCTAGCCCCGACGAATTATCGCCCATTGTCGGTTATAAGGGTTCGGGGCAGGCCGAACCGACAAACTAGTGACTTCCAAACAAAGTCCTGTACTTTGGCCTCGGTAATTTTCGCGAGTGGTTCAGCTTCGACCCACTTGGTAAAGTAGTCAATCGCGATCAAGAGGAACTTCCGCTGTCCCGACGCTGTCGGGAAGGGGCCGAGTATGTCCATTCCCCATTGCGCAAACGGCCAAGGGTGAATTAAGCGGAGTGAGTTCGGATGCCGGCCGTCTCTGCACACTTAGCATTTTTCTGGCAGCGGTCGCACCTCTTTACGTATTCCACAGAATCGCGAAATAAGGTCGGCCAATAATACCCTTGCCGAAGTAGCTTTAGCGACAAAGACCTTGCTCCTAAATGGCTTCCGCAAAGTCCTTCGTGCACATCCCATAGTGCAATATTAGCTTCTGAAGGTCGAAGGCATCTCAACAATGGAAGGGAGTACGACCTTTTGTACAACTGGCCTTCGTATAAGACGTAACGGGAGGCCTGATTTTTGAGTTTTCGAGCTTCTTTTCGGTCATGAGGAAGAACCCCCTCTTTAAGGTAGGTGACCAGTGGGTCAATCCAGCTGGGCTCGAATTCCGTCTGTAGGACATCCTGAGGTTCTTCCGTGGTTGGGTACTTCAGAGTTTCCTGAAATACTTCTTTGGGTAGTTCGGCTGGAGCCGAAGTGGCCAGTTTGGAGAGAAAATCGGCTCTCGCATTTTCTGTCCTTGGGATATGTTGAATGACGAAACTATCAAAGGCCGGGGTTAAACTTCTTCACTTTCCCGAGGTATCTCGCCATGCTCTCTTCTCTTGCTTTCAAAGTTGCCGTCAACTTGACCGACCACTAATCGGGAATCACTGTAGACTCGAAGCCGATCTACTTTTAGCTCCTTTGCTATTCTTAATCCCGCAATCAGTGCTTCGTATTCGGCTTCATTGTTGGTAGCGGAAACTCGAAGCGCAGCGCGAACTCGGCGACAACTCCCTCGGGGCTGACCAAGACTAGCCCCTGCACCAGCTCCAATGGAGTTGGAAGAACCATCCACGTGTAGAATCCAGAAGCCTTCAGAGAGGTCGGCCCTTTCCTTTGGGAAGTTCGGCTGTGATGGTTCGACTTCGTCAAGGCTCGATCTCGCCTCTGTATTTTGTCTTGCTTGATTCAAGTTCGGCTTCATCCGGAATAGTGTATTCTAATACAAAATCCGCCAGTACTTGGGCTTTGATTGATGGCCTGGGCTGATAGTTGATGTCGAACTCCGTGAGCTCCATTGCCCATTTTGCGATTCTTCCGGAAGCGTCTGCTCGGTGGAGAACTGCTTTTATTGGTTGGTCCGTGAGGACCGTTATGGTGTGCTCCTGAAAGTAAGGTCGGAGCCTCCTGGCGGCAATTACGAGACAGTAAGATAATTTTTCTATCCGGGAGTATCTGGTCTCCGCGTCCCTTAGGACTCGGCTCACGTAATAGATCGGGCGTTGTGTTTTTGCTTCTTTCCTAACGAGAACCGCCGCCAGGGCCAACGAGGAGACAGCTAAATACAAGAACAACTCTTCCCCAGGTTCAGGTTTTGCCAGCAGAGGGGGCGTGCCGAGGTAATTTTTGAGTTCCTCAAATGCTTGTTGACACTCTGCCGTCCAGCTGAAGTCCTTTGGTCGCCTGAGAACCTCGAAGAAGGGCAAGCAACATTCAGCCGACCTCGAGACGAAGCGATTTAGGGATGCCACCCTTCCGGCCAAGCGCTGAACTTCTTTAATCGTCTTTGGAGTGGTCATTTCTTGAATAGCTCGGATTTTTCAGGGGGTTTGCCTCAATTCCTACGTCTCGACACCATGAACCCTAAGAAATTTTTCCAGAGGTTACGCCAAAGGCGCATTTGGTAGGGTTCAGTCTCATCTTATGCTTCCTCAATGCATTGAAGGTCTCTTCAAGGTCGGCCAGATGGTCAGCTGAAGCTCGGCTTTTGACGAGCATATCATCCACGTACACCTCCATGTTGCGGCCGATCTGCTCCTTGAAAATTTTGTTGACTAAACGTTGGTATGTTGCTCCCCCCCGCATTCTTGAGTCCAAAAGGCATGACCTTATAGCAGTAAAGACCTCGGCTAGTGATGAAGGCTGTTTTTTCTTCGTCTTCAGGCGCCATACGTATCTGGTTATAACCAGAAAAGGCGTCCATAAAGCTGAGGAGCTCATGACCCGAGGTTGCATCTACCAACTGATCGATCCTTGGCAAGGGGTAACTATCCTTTGGACAAGCCTTGTTTAGCTTTTTGAAGTCGACACACATCCTCCACTTGTTGTTTGCTTTCTTGACAAGAACCACGTTCGAAACCCAAGTCGGGTAATGAACTTCCCGGATTAGTCCGGCTTTAAGGAGTTTATCTACCTCTTCAGCGATCGCTTTCTGCCTCTCCGGGGCATGTTGGCGTAGTTTTTCTCTTACCGGACCGGTGTTTCGAGTCAACGGCCAGCCGATGTTCCATGACCTCGGCGTCGATTCCTGGCATATCTGCTGGGGTCCAAGCGAAGACGTCTGCGTTCCTTCTGAGAAAAGCGACGAGTTGCTCCCGAACCTCGGTTGCCAGGTTGGAGCCGATCTGCACCACATGGTCCGATTTTCCATCATTTAATGACACAGAGATGAGGTCCTCTGCAGGCTCAGCTCATTCTTCAGCGAGGTCGTTACGGACATCCAGTCCGTCAATCAGATAGGAGTCGGGCTGATCTCCCTTATACAAGGCGATTGAGTAACAATACTTCGCTAGGGTCTGGTCTCCTCTGACTTCTCCAACCCCATAGTTCGTAGGAAACTTCATCTTTAAGTAATAAGTCGACACAACTGTCCGAAGGGCATTTAAACCAGGTCGACCAAGGATAGCATTATAGGCGGACGGCGTCTTTACGACTAGGAAGTCGACCTGAGCTTTGGCCTGCTTTGGGTACTGCCCTGCTGTTACGGTCAAAGTTATGATACCTTCGACTGGTACGGTGTTGCCAGCAAATCCAACTAGCGGAGAATTCACCGAGCTCAATCGATCATCAGGTAGGAACATTTTCAAGAAGGCACCGTAGAACAATACATCAGCCGAGCTTCCATTATCTACGAGGACGCGGCGTACATCGTAGTCAGCAATATTCAACGAAACTACAACCGCGTCATTATGCGGAAGTTGGATTCCCTGGCCATCCTCCTCGGTGAAGACTATAGGCTCCGAAATCTTCCGTTTCTTCATCGATCCTTCAAGCCTGCTGGTTTCCTTTTGCTGAGATCCCCCTAAGATAGTGTTGATGACGCCAATGGGTGGCCGGTCTTCTTGTTGGTTTTCCCCGCTTGGCGTTAGCGTTCTCGGCCGATCTTCCACCCCTCGGGCCTGCCTTCGAAGAAACCGGCTTAGTCTGCCTCGCCTGACGAAGCTCTTCGATCTCGTCCTGGGGTTGAATGCACTCCTCCGTGTCATGACCGTGATCACGATGGTAGAGGCAGAACTTGTTGGGATTACGCTTGTAAGGGTGAGAGCGCATTCTTTCTGGTCTTGGAAAGCCGTTCCCGGATCTCCATCAGAACTTGAGTCTTCGGGGTGTTTAGGGGGGTGTAGTTGTGAAATCATCGTAGACGGGGAGAACTTCGGTGCTGAGGAGAACTTCGACGTTGGCGCTGAGGAGAACTTCGGCGTTGAGGAGGAACTTCGGCGTGGAGGAGGACTTCGGCGCGTCCTTCCGTCAGAGCTTCCCCGCTTCCGAGCTTGAGAGGGAATCCAAACTTGCTCGCGACCAGGGGGAGTCCTGGAGCGTGGCCGAGCTTCAATTTGCTTCCTTTCTTCGGAGGGTCTATCCAGCCTGCCGATCAGCCATTTACCACCGATTTCACCATCCTTAGCTTCGAAGGCCTCCTCTGCCCGGGCATAACTTTCGGCCCGAGCCAACATATCGGCAAAGTCCCTGGGATACTTTTTTTTCCAGGGAGAACAATAGGTCATTTTTCTGAAGGCCGCTCTTGAGCGCGGCCATGGCGACCGATTGATTCCAAGGTCTCGGACTTCTAACGCAGCGGTATTAAATCGGGAAAAATGAAAGCCCGGATGGATTCCTCCTTCTCTCTGCCTGATGGCCATTAGGGAGTCTGAGCTTCGGCGTGGACGCCGACTACTGACGAAGTGGGCCGCGAACTGTTGACTCATTTGGTCGAATGACAGGATGGTACTCGGCTTGAGTGCCGAATACCAATTTCTGGCGGCTCCTTTAAGAGTAGAGGGAAAAGCCCGGCACAGGATGGCGTCTGGCGCGCCATGAAGCAACATCATCGTCCGGAAGGCTTCTAGGTGGTCGACCGGGTCAGTGGTCCCATCATAGCTCTCAAACTGTGGGAGTTTGAAGTTCGGCGGGACTGGTTCTTGCATAATTTTCTGTGAGAATGGAGGGTCGGTTCGGATCTCATTACCATATGAGGGAGGAGCGTGGCGGAGTTCTTCGATCCGACGACTCATTTCCAAGAGCCTTCTATCCAGGAGATCTTCATGGTCTCTCATTTCTAAAGTCTTCTTGCTGATCGGATGAAAAGCTTCTCCCTGGGACGAGCTGCGGTCCGAACAAGGGCTCTCCTTCCGTTGCTTTTCTTTTCCGGGAATTGGAGGTCGGGTAGCCCATGTTGATTGCCTCTGGACTGGACAACGCGGCTCCGGAAGATCCAGGACCGATTGGACTGGTACGGCGGCTTGCTGGTGCATGGCTTGCACCGCTTGAACGGCCTCGGTGAGGCCACGAACCTGCTGGACAAGCAGGTTGAACTGTTCAGCGTCTACCGCGGCCTGGGTTGCCGGGACTGGAACGGTAGCGGACGGACCCGGACGGGATCGGGCCGCGGAGGCCGCCGATCGTCGGGCTGCAGAATGAGCCTGAGTCACTGGGGCTGGAGCTGGAGCGGATGGACTCGAACGAGATCGGGCCGCGGAAGCCGCCGATCTCCGAGTGGAAGCTCTCCTGGGGGGCATCTTTTCTCTTTGGAAGGGAATTAGAATTGAAAGGAAGAAAGGTCTCTCGAGCACTCCTTTAAGAATAAAGGAACACCGGCTTCCTTCAAGAAGAGAATCTTCGCCGGTAGCCCTTCCTCTAGCACCAATCTGTTGATGCAGAAACTTGTCGTCGCCGGAGTTGAGGCCGAACAGGCTGCTGCCGGGGACCTGCAAAACAAAGTCTCGCTCGGAACCGGTGGGGATGGCTCCGGAAGACCCTCCGACGCTCAAGTTAGTTCTTGTCAACAGGAATGGAATGCTCGACAGAATATGGAGGAGAAGAAAAGGATTTTCAGAACCTGTCGTAGAAGTATCCGGAGGGTCCTTTTTATAGAGGGAGCTTATTGTAACCGTCCTGCCAGTCGTTATTGTCGATCGTTATTGCTGATAAATGCCGATCGTTATTCTTGATAAATGCCGATCGTTATTGTCGATCGTTATTACTGTTGTGTAACCGTGGCGAGATTGCCTGCAGGAATCCATCATAAGGAGTTCGGTCATTGAGAAGCTCGTCCATTGAAGAAGTCTATAGGGAGTCCGGCTTCCGTAGAAACTCGGCTCGAGAGGAGGTTTTGGGGAAGTTCGGCTCCCGCAAGGGTCTGGCTGAAGCCTGGTCGCTGGGAGTCCGAAGGAGTTCGGCCCGGAGCCTGGGCGCTGGGGAGTTCGGCCGCTGGACAGAAGTTCGGGGAGCTCGGCCGCTAAGAGGGTTGAAACAAGCTCGACCGTCGGGGTCTCGGCCGAAGCCCAGTCGCTCGGAGTCCAAAGGGGCTCGGGCAATAAGTAGTTTGGCCGCTTGATAGTTCGGCTGGTTGAAAGACTTCGGCTGAGGCTCAGCCGCTGAGAAGCTCGGCCGGATGTAGTAGTTCAGATAGGACGTGTCCACTGAAGTTCTTCCGCATTGACCACATCAGACTGGGATTGAACTTGACTTTGGCAGGAGCGGGATTTATCCCCAACAATACTGTTGGTGCAGAATCTGATTGACGTCGGATCAAGCTGGAGTCGAGAAAGACGAGGTCACCGTCGGTGACCTGCAAAACAAAGTTTCATCTGAAGCCGGTGATGGTGGCTCCGGCAGGATCCTCCAACGATCAAGTCAGCTCTTCTGACCAACAGAAATGGAGTGCTCAGAAAAAAATTTTGCAGAATTTTGGAAAGGAGAAGATGGCTTAGAAAAAACATATCTGGAGGGTTTCTTTTTATAGACGGAGCTTAATTGATGGTGACGGTCATACCGTCCGATAGTGGGCCGCTCGAGGTCGTGTGGGATTCGGTATGGAGAGCAAGGTGTCGTCAGACTGATAGTAATAGCCATAACCGTCCGATAGTGGGCCGCTCGAGGCCGCATGGGATTTGCTACGGAGAGAGGGGCGTTATCAGACTGATAGCGATCATTCGTCGAGATTTAATAGTCGTAGTTCGAAGGAAGCATAGTTCGGAGGAAGCAGACATTGATTAGTGAAGAACTTCGACATATATCATTTTCAGAGAAGTTTGAACTCCTAAAGGGAATACGTTTGGAGGGGATCATTCGGAAGGAATGCTAGCTGAAATTTGGAAGTAATCTGCTGGAGGAATCCGACTGAAGGAAAAATCCAGAAGGAGTTCGGCTCCTGGAGGAATCCAACTGAAGGAGAAATCCGAAAGAAATTCGGCCGAAGGAGAAGTTCGAAAGAAGTTCGGCTCCTGGAGGAATCCGGCTGAAGGAGAGATCTGGAAGGAGTTCGGCTTCTATAGAAACTTGACTAAAGGAGGAGTTCGGAAGGAGTTCGGCTACTGTAAAAATCTGACTGAGAAAGAAGTCCTGAAGGAGTTCAGCTGCTGGAGGAGTTCGGTCGAAGCTCAGCCGCTGAGGAGTTCGGCTAAGGTTTGGCCGTTGGAGGAGTTCGGCTGGGGTCCGACCGCTGGAGAAAAATTTTCGATCGAAGCTCTTCTGTGATTACCAGTTGTATTAGGCTAAGTATCAAGCTGGACTTCGGCGGGAGCGAGGTTTATCCCCAACAATAGTCCACCCCACTTTCGAGTTCGAAATTTGAAGGAGTACAAAAAAGACGACTGCCGAAGTCCTCATCCGGGCTCTGCACCAGTTCAGGTTGAAGCTCGGGGGAGATCTTATCTCCGACCGAGGTTGAAGTTGAAGCTCGGAGGAGATCTTATCTCCTGTCGAAAGGTTGACATTGAAGTTGAAGTTCGGAGGAGATCTTGTCTCCAGCCGAGGTTGATGTTGAAGTTGAAGCTCGGGGGAGATCTTATCTCCAGCCGAGGTTGAAGGAGATCTTATCTCCTGTTGACGTAGAAGCTCAAAGGAGATATTATCTCCAGTTGAGGTTGAAGGAGATCTTATTTTCTGTTGACGTAGACGTTGAAGCTCGAGGGAGATCTTATCTCCAGCCGAGGTTGAAGGAGATCTTATCTCTTGTTGACGTAGAAACTCGGAGGAGATCTTATCTCCAGCCGAGGCGAGGCTGAAGGAGATCTTATCTTCTGTTGACGTAGAAGCTCGAGGAAGATCTTATCTCCAGCTGAGGTTGAAGGAGATTTTATCTCCTGTTGACGTAGACGTTGAAGCTCGAAGGAGATCTTATCTCCAGTCGAGGTTGAAGGAGATCTTATCTCCTTTTGACGTAGAAGCTCGGAGGAGATCTTATCTCCAATCAAGGTGAGGTTGAAGGAGATCTTATCTCCTATTGACGTAGAAGCTTGGGGGAGATCTTATCTCCAATCAAGATCGAAGAAGATCTTATCTCCTGTTGACGTAGAAGCTCGAGGGAGATCTTATCTCCAACCGTGGTTGAAGGAGATCTTATCTTCAGTTGACGTAGATGTTGAAGCTCGGAGAAGATCTTATCTCCAGCAGAGATTGAAGGAGATCTTATCTCCTATTGATGTAGAAGCTCGGGGGAGATCTTATCTTCAGTCGAGGTTGAAGGAGATCTTATCTCCAAGCGAGGTTGAAGGAGATCTTATCTTCTATTGACGTAAAAGCTCGGGGAGATCTTATCTCCAGTCGAGGTTATCTCCAGTCGAAGTTGAAGGAGATCTTATCTCTAGCCGAGGTTGAAGGAAATCTTATCTTCTGTTGACGTAGAAGCTCGGGAAAGATCTTATCTCCAATCGAGGTTGAAGGAGATCTTATCTCCTGTTGACGTAGACGTTGAAGCTCGGAGGAGATCTTATCTCCAACCGAAGTTGAAGGAGATCTTATCTTCTGTTGACGTAAAAGCTCGGGGGAGATCTTATCTCCAGTCGAGGTTGAAGGAGATCTTATCTTCCATTGGCGTAGACTTTAAAGCTCAGGAGAGATCTTTATCTCCAGCCAAGATTGAAGATCTTATCTCCTGCTGGCATAGACTTTGAAACTCGGAAGAGATCTTATCTCCAACCAAGGTTGAAGGAGATCTTATCTTCTGTTGAAGTTGAAGCTCGGAGGAGATTTTATCTCCAGCCGAGGTTGAAGGAGATCTTATCTTCTGTTGGCGTAGACTTTGAAGCTCGGGGGAGATCTTATCTTCAGTCGAGGTTGAAGGAGATCTTATCTTCCTATTGACGTAGAAGCTCGGGGAAGATCTTATCTCCAATCGAGGTTGAAGAACTTCGACTTGCTCATGTTAGGACGAGGTTCTCCTCGTATTCCTAACATTACCACTATTGATTGCTTCTTTTCTGTCATCACATAGTTTTTGCACCAAGAAACAATAATATTGGAATGGAGGAGTTTTATTAAAGAAAAATTACTGGTAGTATATCCTCAGATTTTCTGAATTTCAAGATCGTGGGAGCGTTCTTCCTCCGAGCTCCTTCAGACGATAAGTTCCGAGCCGGACGACCTTCTCTATTTTATATGGGCCTTCCCAATTCGGGGTAAGTTCCTCTGGCTCTGAGGTTGAGAGATGGCGGCTCGTCGAAGTACTAAGCCTCCAAAAATAGTGTTGATGATGCCGAGAGGCGGCCGATCTCCTTGTTGTTCCTCCCTCATTGGTGGTTCTAGTTGCGGCAGCACCCTTGGTCGATCTACTCTTGCTTTAGGCTGGCGTTTGAGGAATCGACCCAACCGGCCTCTCCTGATGAGCTCTTCGATTTCATCTTGGAGCTAAATGCATTCTTCAGTGTTATGGCTGTGGTCACGATGGTAGAGGTAATACTTGCTTCGATTGCGCTTGTTTGTGAGAGATTGTAATTCTTCTGAATTTGATAGTTGATTCTTGATTTTCATCAGAACTTGAGTTTTAGAAGCATTAAGGGGGCGTAGTTGTGGAACCTTTCGGGGGGGAGAACTTCTTCGCGCCTTTTTGTCGGAACTTCTTTGATGACGAGCTCGAGAGAAAGTTCGGCCTCACTTGTGCTCGGAGGGGGGGTCCGTGAGTGTTGCTAAACTTCATTCAGTCCTCCATCAGCGACGAATCCATGCCGCTCTCCCACAGCTTCCTCATCCTTCAACTTGAAGGCTTCTTTCGCTCGGGCATATCCCTCAGCCCGAGCTAGCAGATCGGCAAAGTCTATGGGGTACATCTTCTCCAGGAAGAACAATAAATCGTTCTTCTGAAGGTCGTCCTTGAGTGTGGCCATTGCAACTGACTGGTTCAGATTTCGGACCTCAAATGCAGCAGCATTAAATCGGATGACATAAGTCCGGATGGATTTTTCTACCTTCTGCTTGATGTTCATCAGAAAATTCGAGTCTCGGCGGAGACGTCGGCTGCTAACAAAATGAGCCACAAACTGATGGCTCATCTGGTCAAAGGAGAAGATCGTACCCGACTTCAATGTCGAGTACCAGTTTCTTGCTGTTCCCTTTAAGGTAGATAGAAAAGCTCGGTATAATATGGCGTTTGGTGCGCCATGGAGCAGCATCATTGTCTGGAAGACTTTCAGATGATCAACCGGATCAGAGGTTCTATCGTAGCTTTCAAATTAGGGGAGCTTGAAGCTCGGCGGAACGGGCTCTTGTATAATTTGGGGAGAAAAAGAGGGATCAGTGCAGACGCCGTCATGGTAAACCGAGACGACATGGCAAAGTTCCTCAATCTGTCGGTCCATCTTCCATAATTTTCGATCGAGGACGTCATCTCGATCGCAGATCTTGGATGGCTTCCGACTGTAGATGGGGAAGTTCTCTTCTGGAGAAAAATTATGATTCGAGCAATAATCCTCGCTCTCTATTTCTCCTTTTTAGGGGCGACGGGTATGCTAGTCTAAGTGCTCTTCCTTGGGATCGATTTCTAACATCCTAATGGTGGATTTTCTAACGAAATCACCGTCGGAGGCTGCCGCACGGCCTGCACCATCTCGGTGAGGCCCTGAACCCGCTGCATCAGCAGGTTGAACTGCTCCAGATCTACCGTGGCCGCCGGTGGAGGAGGTTGGAGCACCGACGATGGAGTAGGAATAAATGGATCTGGCTCAGACCTGATGGCAGAAGCGGTAGATCTTCGGATAGTCGCCTTCTTTGGAGGCATTTCTTGGAATTGAGGAAGAGGGTGGAGATGAACCTTAAAGAAGAAGGTCGGCAGGATTGACTGAGCACTTCTTTAAGAACAAGGGTACCTCAGGAACAGAGGATCCTTCCTCTAGCGCCAATTCTATTGGTGCAGAATCTGGTTGACGCCGGATCATGCTGGAGTCGAGGAAGATGAGGTCGCCGCCGGTGACCTGCAAAATAAAGTTCCGTCCGGAGTCGGTGGCAATGGCTTCGGCAGGATCCTCCGACGATTAAGTCAGCTCTTCTGGCCAACAGAAATAGAGTGCTCAGAAAAGAGTTCCGTAGAATTTTGGGAAGGAGAAGAGGGCTTAGAGAAAACGTATCTGGAGGGTTTCTTTTTATAGACAGAGCTTGATTGATGGTGACTACCTTACCGTTCGGTAGTGGGCCGCTCGAAGCCGCATGGGATTCGATACGGAGAGCAAGGTGTCGTCAGACTGATAGTGACAACCATAACCGTCCGATGGTGGGCCGCATGGGGTTTGCTATGGAGAGAGGGGCGTTGTCAGACTGATAGCGATCGTTCGTTGAGATTTAATAGTCGTAGTTTAAAGGAAGCATAGTTCGGAGGAAGCAAGCGTTGGTTGGTGAAGAACTTTGACATATATCATTTCCAAACGAGTTCGGACTCCTGAAGGAAAAACGTTTGGAGGGGATCATCCGGGAGGAATGCTAGCTGAAATCTGGAAGCAATTTGCTGGAGGAATCCGATTGAAGGAGAAATCCGAAAGGAGTTCGAAAAGAGTTTGGCTCCTGGAGGAATCTGACTGAAGGAGAGATCCGGAAGGAGTTCGGCTCCTGTAGAAATCCGACTGAAGGAGTCTGGAGGGAGTTCGGCTCCTGGAGGAATCCGACTGAAAGAGGAATCCGGAAAGAGTTCGGCTTCTGTAGAAACTTGACTGAAGGAGTCCGGAAGGAGTTCAGCTCCTGTAGAAATCCGACTGAAGGAAGAGTCCGGAGGAAGTTCGGCTCCTGAAGGAATCCGACTGAAGGAGGGATCCGGAAGGAGTTCGACTCATGTAGAAACTTGACTGAAAGAGGAATCCAGAAGGAGTTTGGCTCCTGTAGAAATCCGATTGAGGGAGAAGTCCGAGAGGAGTTCGGCTCCTGTAGGCATCTGTCTGAAGGAGAGATCCGGAGGGAGTTCGGTTCCTGGAGGAATCCGACTGAAGGAGGGATTTGGAAGGAGTTCGGCTCCTGTAGAAACTTGACTGAAGGAGGAGTCCGGAAGGTGTTCGGCTCCTGGAGGAATCCGATTGAAGGAGGAATTCGGAAGGAGTTCGGCTCCTGTAGAAACTTGACTGAAGGAGGAGTCCGGAAGGAGTTCGGCTCCTGTAGAAATCCGACTGAAGGAGGAGTCCGAAGGAAGTTTGGCTCCTGGAGGAATTCGACTGAAGGAGGGATTCGGAAGGAGTTCGGCTCCTCTAGAAACTTGACTGAAGGAGGAGTTCGGCTCCTATAGAAATTCGATTGAAGGAGAAGTCCGGAAGGAGTTCGGCTCCTAGAGGAGTCCGACTGAGGAAAAAGTCTTGGAGGAGTTCGGCCGCTGGAGGAGTTCGGCTGGGGCTCGGCCGCTGAGGAGTTCGGCCGGCTGAAGGAGTTCGGCTAAGGTTTAGCCGCCGGAAGAGTTCGGCTGACTAAAGGAGTTCGACTAAGGTTCGGCCGCTGGAGAAGAATTTTCGATCGAAGCTCTTCCGTGATTACCAGTTGCATTAGGCTAAGCATCAGACTGGACTTCGGCGGAAGCGGGGTTTATCCCCAATAGATGCTATTACTATATATGACTCGATCTTTAATTGTTCATGATAAAAGGTTTGCCTTCTTTTCCCCCTCGCATTCCCGTTTCTTATCAAATCTGGTTGTTAACATATAAACCAGTGATGATCACTGGAAGTATTTGGTCTTAGATAATAAAATTTTTGGGGATCATTCAAGTTTATTGCTGTGCCATTGTGATATATGAATGTTTGGAATGAGTAATTTTTGGAAGTCTATAAGCTTCCTCAATGGTTTACAAATCTGTTAGACATTTAGCTAGACAAGCTATGATTCCTTTTCATAAACCCTTTATCTCTTCAGGAAGCCAGAGTCTCCCAAATCACAACCACGGCCATTGTATGAAGCAAAAGATGGTACCCCTACAAGAAAGAAGAACTGCAACTGCAAACACTCAAAATGCTTGAAGCTGTAGGTCAATTTTATTTTCTTCTAATTTTGGGATTGGTGGTGTGTGCTCTTTTCAGCTATGATCTGCTTACTTTGATGCATTATGCTGTCAACACTAACTTGATTTATTTGCTCATGCATGACTTTGTTAACATGATTATGTCACAGCTATTAGTAAACGACATCGTAAAATTATTATCAACATCAGTTATAGATCTTGAGGATTTATAGCTGATCTAGGTGTTTTTAAGTAGCAATTTTTGTTTTCTGTGATAACGCACTGTTTGGCTGGATCTTATCTTACTAAAAGGAGATGGTTCTTTGATAGCAAATGATAATAATATTAACAAATGTTGGTGCAATTTCCCCTTATGCATGAAAATATTTACCTTTATTCCTTGTAACTTAGGATGAGTCTATAATTTTCATTACAGTGGAAGTATCATAACTCCAACCTACTATTAATGCTATCATACCGTGGAAAGATGTTGCAAGACAAGAAAACTGATATTTGCATCCTGAACAAACTAGATACAAGTGAGGGAGGTCTAGATGGAGAAAGCAAGCATCTTTCAAGTGAATGGATAAAGAGAAGTTGGGAAGGCAGGCTCTGTTGAAAGAGAAGGAAGGAGATAATGGAAATACATGAGATAAGCTTATCCTTGCACTGAGATTGGCTAAAAGTGAAACGAGAAAGAGACTTCTTAATGAGCTGTGACTCAAGGCAGACACTTCTTTCATGGAATCCATTAAAATCAAGGAAGTCAGCTCCAGCTCATCACTGTTAGTGGCTTGTAGTAGGTGCCATGATTCTGGGAATGAATGTTCAAAGTGCTCATGTTGTAAATATCCATCCCCATATTAAACCAAATGCACATCAGTTATTGTGCTTTTAGTCCAACCCCAAACTTCTCAACACAGTCACACAGAGCAAAAACTGGCACTTGGAAAAATGCACACTTAGTTATACTAGCATACTACAATAAGCAGGTGAGTTGTGTGTCTTTAGTTGTATGAAACTATTTAAATGTGAAATCTTCTTCCTCTAGAGCACCGAGGGATAGTGCATTACTAAAATTGCTGCATATGAAAGACTTCTTTCATATGTACAAGAACCCTTTCTTGCTAGCCAAGGATTAGGTAATTTTTGGATTTCCCTGGTGTCCCATGCAGGAACTTACCTTAAACACCTAAAGATATGGCTTTTAGACTCTTAACTCAACTTTTGGTTAAAATAAGAATTACTGTCCAGCACTAAAACCTGGCAAGTTAGGATTTTAAATTATTACCATGGTCTGCCCTAGAGCTTCTTCTAGGACCAGCCACTTGTTTCCTGCATGACCCTGACTCTCTTTTCTCACTTGGACTCTTTGATGTTGCTGATTATGTTGGAATGATTTCTGAAATGACCCGCAGGCCTTGTTGACTGCGAATTTTACCTTATGCTACTAAATTGTAGCTAACTACTCAAATCACCAATAATCTCCTATTTTGAAGCCATTTGTGGGCTGGAAAAAGACGTGCATAAGGACCGATAATTTGAAAATGACAAGGGCAACAACTGAGACTGACATGAAGATTTGTGCTCCTCACTAGACGAGGCTTGTTCCTTGGGGTCCCTTTACACTTCTACCGTGCAGTTTTCTTTAATATGCTTTTAGTTGCTGGCTTGCATTAACATGTTATGATGGCTGATATTCTTTTCTAAATTATGATAAGTGTATTGGTAGAGAAGCTGTTAGGCCAACTACTTCAGGGGTACATAAAGTTCATGCTGTGAATGAATATATGCTATGACAATAAAATAGTCTGTTCCTTTTTCAGTTAATGTCTGCTTAATAGTTGCCTGCAGTTTGAATCAGACACCTGCTCTCACCACCTTCAGTATTCTATAACTCTATAATCTTCCCATATGTCAATCATCTTTTGCATGCATCAGTCAGTAAGTTTCAAGCTTTTGTGAGTATGACATAGAAGCAATCATAGTGGTCATTAATTAGACCCATTAATGAAACTCAAGTCCTATTGTGATGTCCTATATGATAATCAGTCGAAGACCCTCATGCTGCACGGGGTAGATAATTATGATCTATAATTATTAAATTTTTTAATAAAAAATATTCATAATAAATATTTTTAATTTTTTAAATATTTTATTTATTTATTTATTATATATATATGATATATTTTTATTATTTTATAAAATAATATTTTATTTTATATTTTTTCTTTCTATGCTCATACCATCTACAGTTCTATGTGCCCATCGGTACCGCTGCACCCTCCTATTGCCCCACCACGGATCTTTTCTCTCGGCAAACACTGATCTCGATCGCACTTCCACCCCCTTTCTTCTTGATCTTATATCTTCTCCGCATTTATCGACGCCGCCCCACCACCGCTCCCCTTCTCTCTCGATAAAATGTCGATCCCGATCGCACTCTCCGACATCCCTGTCGGTACCGCCGCCCGTGGTACCACCACTGAAGGAAGAGAGAAAAACTCTCATCTTTTCTTTCTTTTTTTCTTTTTATCTTCTTTTTCTTTTTTCTTTCTTTTTACAAAATAATATTTTATTATTAATTTTTTCTTCTTCCTTTTCATTCTCATACCTTCTCCGCGTCTATCGATGCTGCCCCACCATGGCTCCCCTTCTCTCTTGGCAAACGCCAATCCCAATCGCACCTTTGTCCCCTCACTTATTCTCATACCTTCTCCAAACTTTTAGAGGCTATTAAATACAGAGATTTGGCTTTCAAATCGATGGAGTATCATGCTCTATTTGCGGATAATTTGTTAGATTTGATCTGTTCTGATTCAATGGATCGATTTAGATCTCGAAATATATTATTTTTTAAAAAATAATAAAAAATATTATTTTTAAAATTAAAAAATTAATATGCTATCTTTTTAAAATAATAATAAATTAGTATTTTAAAAAATATTATTACTATTTTTATAATAATTTATTTTTAAAAATAATAATTTTTTTAAAAATATTTTTTATCTCTTAACCCTTTCTTACTTTTATTTTTAAAATATATTTTTTTAATTTTTTAAAATACTCTTTATTATTATTTAAAAATAATATTTTAATTATTATAGATAATAAAATAATAATCCACATAGCACAGCTAAAATCATCAGAGATGCTGAGGTGCCAACATCACAAAACTCCTCCATAGAGTATTGTTTTATATATATAATAGATTTTAGAAAAATAAATTAGTATATTATTATTTTTAAAATTAAAAAAATGATATGCTATCTTTTAAAATAATAATAAATTAATATTTTTAAAAATATTATCACTATTTTTATAATATTTTATTTTTAAAAATAATAATTTTTTTCAAAATATTTTTTATTTTTTATCCCTTTTCTACTTTTATTTTTAAAATATTATTATTTTTAAATTTTTTAAAATACTACTATATTATTATTTAAAAATAATATTTAAATTATTATAGATAATAGAATAATAATTCACGTGGCATAATTAAAATCATCTTAGATGCTGAGATGGTAACACTACAATACTCCTCCATAGAGTATTGTTATATATATATATAATAGATAAATTAGTATGTTATTATTTTTAAAATTAAAAAATAATATTTTATCTTTTTAAAATAATAATAAATTAGTATTTTTAAAAAATATTATTTTTGTTATTATTATAATATTTTATTTTTAAAAATAATAATTTTTTAAAAATATTTTTTTATCTCTCACTCCTTTCCTATTTTTATTTTTAAAATATTATTTTTTTTAATTTTTAAAAAATTATTTTATTATTATTTAAAAATAATATTTTTAATTATTATAAATAATAAAATAATAATCCACGTGGTACAACTAAAATTTTCTGAGATGCTGAGGTGGCAACACCATAATACTCCTCTATAAAGTATTATTTTATATATATATAATAGATAATAGATTAGCTTGTTTGTACAGAAACTCTGCATGTGTGATATGTTCGTACCTATTTATATTGCTAAAGCTTGTCTGTTCGTTATGCATCTAGACTGTTGCTAATTTAGTTATGCATAACCTTGTATTTGGTTGGGGTCATGAGAAGGTGGACAAATGGGGTTGGAATGATGGATGATCTCTATCCACTATTTAGTTTAAAATATTATAGAAAAAATGAATGAAAAGAAGGAATTGTCCATCCATCCTAGCCCATCAATTTGTATCCTTCCAAATTGGAAGGATGCAGGAAGAACGGATAGAGGGATGGATTTCTATATTGACAAAATTATCCCTCATTAATTTTTTTGATAAAATTATAATACTTCTTCATTTTTTCATTCATATATATATATATATATTATTTGATATATACTATTAGTCATATACTATTAAATTTTTTATTATTAATTATTTTAATTTTAGTACATAATTTCTATAATTATAATTAAATAATTAGAATTATCTTCTATTTTTCTATTTATATTTACTATTTTAATTACCTTTTTGTATAATATTAATTAAGTATTTAAATTAAATTATAAATTAATTACTTACTTATATAATTAATATATATTATTGATTCATTAATAATTAATTTATTAAATCATTAATTAAATTAGATTAAATTAAAATTAAATATTTACATAATTTTTTATATAATTATAAATTATAAAGATTATAGGTTTATAAATTATTTATTTTTAGTATAAATGAATGTTATAAATTGATGATAATAATATTTTTTATCAAACGATAGTTTAGTAAAAATATTATATAAATATCATCCATCCTCCATTTTATTCTTTCTATACTATATAGAGGAGAGAATCATTCACATCTATCCTTCTATGTTTCACCAAATATATGAGAGGATGGATGGATTTTCCATCTATCCTCTTCCTCATCCATCCTTCTCTTCCATCCATCCTTTCCCACTTCCATCCATCCTCTCTCTTATCCATCATTCTCTTCTATCCATCCTTTCCCTCATTCATCCTTCTTCCTCTACCCATCCTTCCTCCAATCCATCCTTCATACCAAACTGAGGAAAAATATGCTGGTTAAGTTGTGTTGAAGGTAAAAGTGGTGTGAGTTGTGCACCACAAGGCATCATGCCTCTTTTATTGTGAAATATAATCCTTAATCTTGAAAGAATTGGCATTTAGAGACAACAACTTATGAGAAATTGATATAGTGCTCATGTATGTGGCATATTCGTCCAATTATAGTCAAGGTAAAACTAAATTTGTACATACAAATGTATACATGTAAAATTCTAGTATTTTTCATCAACATGTTCTGTCTAGCATTTCAGAAACACTTGGAACGAGTGAAAATATGATTCTTGGGGATGTGATGGTTGTTGGGTTCACATTTAAGCTGTAGTTGTATTGTGATAAATTTTTGAGCAAGAAACATGGATTTATCTTTCTTGAAGTTTGTTTTGTCATATTGATATAAAGGTAGAGAAAAGAAGAAACTACTACAAGTTTGTTCCATCAATAATAGAATTCTCATAAATGGAGAATATGAACATTACAAAGTCCAAAATGTCTTGCTCCTCTGCATGCCCATTAACAATTAATAAAAAATTTAACTTAAATGAATGTCCCGCTTAAGTAGCAATAATTGGGAAGGAAAAAACAAAAAAAATTGTTGTTTCCTGTTGGGTGCTTACTGCAGACTGCTTAATAGTGCTTATAGCAGAATAAAAACATCAGTGATTTACATGCTTGTTGCTGATGGATTTTATGTAGATCCTGAACTAGGAAAGGTAGTGCTATGGACTGAAGACAGTGGCTTCAATGATAACAAATGTTAAACATTTTGTTGCTTTCTCGTGCATCAACAATTTATTTGATTTTCCAATAAATGAATCTTAAAAGGTCAAGGTGTGATAACTTTATCTACTTTATCTTCAGGCTATCTTACATTGTGGTGCTACTAATTTAGCCTTTTGTACTGTCCAATTCGCTAGTATTAATGCAATGATATTTTGTCTCTCCTTTTGTTTTCCTCCTGCATTATTTGATATTAATTCTCATTTTGCATCGGTAGGTACTGTGAGTGTTTTGCATCTGGGGTGTACTGTGATGGGTGCAATTGTACAAACTGTTGTAACAATGTGGAGAATGAAAGTGCTAGGCATGAAGCTGTTGAAGCGACTCTAGAACGCAACCCCAATGCTTTTAGGCCTAAGATTGGCAGCAGTTTGCATGCAGTCCGAGATAGTAGGGTATGTATTTTTTATCCAATGGAATATAATATGGTTTCTTAATGGCTTAATTCACAAAACAGACAGGTGCATGTATGTGCGTGTACATAAATAGGCATCCATGCAAGGAAGCTTTCATGAATGCATACATTATATAAAAATCTTTGCTGTTTCAAATCTTTGAGCACTAAGAGTTTGATACATGCATTGACAATCTACCAGTTACTGCTTTTCAAAGTAGCATGTTACCTTATGAATGCTCTTTGATGCTATATTAGTTGTACTTCACCAAATTTGTTATCTTTTTCTTCATAAAAATTGACAAACCATATGGGCTGACCTTTTTTTTTTTTTAATTTTAACTTGAAGTGAAACTGAGTAAATAATTAACCCAAGTGCTGTCGTCTGTCTTTTCAAAGCTTTTGACTCTGTGAGGTGAATATATTTATGACAGTCATGTCACAGCATTTTTAACCTTTTATACATTACATATTGAAATTAATGCATCCTTTGTCTATGTTGAGCTGTAAATTTGTGTGTATTTTATTGCTGCACTTCCAGTAGATTTTGTAGTGGTTATATTGATGAATTAGGACATGATCCCTTGCCTCAAGTCCCCTGATGAGGGAAGAAAACATGACTTGTATCGTCAAGTGGCTTTTATTTTCACCAAATCCAGTTTTTTCATGTCGTTAAAAAAAGTAATGCTGTTGATTTCCAATTTTAATTTTACCCGCTTTGCAATATTTGCAGTAAATTGATCAATGTGTTTATTCAGCTATGGTCAGATGTTTTCATCATTTGCATTGGATGGAAAAGCTACATGTGTTCAGTGGATGAGTTAGTCAAGATTTTCCTGTCCCTTGAAATGATTGATTTGTTTACTGTGCATTGCTATTGGAATTAAACATTGTTACATTCTACACAATCTTTTCTCATGTAGGTTGGCATTCCACATCAAAGATCATTCCATGGTATTTTGTGCTGTCTTGCTGTTAGATTTATTTATTTTTCTTTTTTGAGATGTCTATGGTTGGCCTGGATCTGGAGCCATGTTGATATGTCTGGTAATCTTGAACTATTTTGCATATCTTGTGGACAAACAGACTGCCACATGTTCTAGTTCCCTCAGTGTGCATTCCAGTGTGGGTGCAATTAATGATGTAATTTTTCTTCTGGTTTTAAATTAGTTACATGCCACCCATAAAGGATTATTATTAAAAAGGCTAAAGGGTTTAATGTGTTATATCTTATCTTACCATATTTTTAAAGGGACAAGATTTTTGTGACATGGGAAAGCATTATGCCGTTGGTGCCCCTTTTTGGGAGCAACACTAGGATATGTAATGTTCTCATGGAGAAGGAAACAACAGGGTAATTCCACTCTTAGACTCATGGGAACCTAAATTAGGACAATATTGAAGCTGGTGGACCGTGTCTTGTGGTAGTAATAAGCTTTGTGTCTGTAAAAGTGACTTTTCGAGGGAAATGTGATTAACACCCTTATCCACCTTTGCTTGGCCCTTTTTGGGTCATGGAAATGGATGGTTGCCCACTTTAAACTTTATGAATGTATATTGTTCATTAATATTCCTCACTTATTCTTCTGATTTCTGTGATCAATCTTGGGCAAGAGCTGGAAGTTCAACTTATAATTTACTTTATTTAGGAATATGGAATCATTACAATTTGGAGGAATAATAATGACACTGAGTGGAATCCTCACAATGCAATCCAAGCCAAACCCCATTCTATTACATGGATATAATATGGATACACTTGCACATTTTGTGCTGTCTTATTTCATAGACAGCCTGTGGAAAGTTTACTATGATTAAAGGTTGCATTTTCTTGCTTGTTCTTTTCTAGCCTTCTTTCTGTAGTTGTGTTCTGCTACTGCTTCCATTTATCCAGGATAAGGCTTTAACTGCTGCTGCTGTTGTCATTGCTGTTATCTAAATTGACTCTATTTGCTTGTGCATTCAAATTTCAAGGAATGTTATATATAATATATCTATGCATGCAAGTGGAACACACAGACACATGTATACATACATATACATACATACAAATATTTATAAGCATATGCATGTATGTAGATATATAATTGCATTGCATGTGAATGCAGGGCGGGTGGGTTGGTGCACAGCATGTGAGTGATACCAGAGGGCACATTGGCTTTTTGAAAAACTTTGCACTGGGTACTGACACATGGTATAGATTGCTTTGCATACTGACTGCTCGTACCATCCCATTGCCGCTGTTTTTAAAACCTTACACAAACCATTATGTGCAGCCTAAAATGCCTATAAATACGTGTTTGAGGTTGCTTAGTCTCCTTGTATATCCATCAGCATGCCCCAAATTCAAACATTGCATTGTGCCATTAAAATTATATATCTGGGAATCCTTGATGCATTAGCAATGATTCTCTAATAATATGATTTTTTTTTTTTACATAATATTTTTTTAATAGGCATTCTGTAAGTTTGGGAGATCAGATAAAATGTTTATAATTCCATTATGCAACCCCTAACTTTGTAGATAGTAGTTGGTGTGGAGTCCTCTATTTACACCCCTGTGTGAATTATATTCTATATCATAATAATGCAGACTGTTCTCAGCCATGAAACATCCCAAGCTTTTTATTTGATTTATGCGCTCTGGGTGTGTACATATTCCATGAATTATTTCTGAATATAGTGATTCTTCACTGACCTTTTCAACTAGGAGAGAAACTGCCAGTAAAGTTTCATCCTTTCTATTTTTATGCATTCATGTGTTTCCTCAGAAGTATAGTTTTGTTCCATGCTCATCATTTATGTAGAGCATACTTGGATGATATCTTGTGTATGTAAATTTTTGCAGAAAACTTCCAATATTATTTCTATTTCAATATCAAATCAAGGTTTTGAAAAGTGACTCCAAATTGTTGATGGCTAGGGTACCAAAAATCACATATAGTGGTTCATATTCTGGTGCATATGCAATTGGTATTAAAGAAATACTAAAAAGTAAATAATTTCATGAATAGATAAACTAAGTGAAAAATTAGAAATAAATAAATAAATATTTAAAAGAATCAAAACAATATATATACACTTCACCACTTATTTGAGGGCCTTAATCATGTTAACCCATATAAAGAGTAATAATAAGATCTTCCTTCTTCATGTGCTTAAATTTCAGATATGCTAATGCTATGAACAAATCCATCAATTTTCAAAATGAAGAGAAGAGTGAGGAGAAGAATTTGTGGCCACTAGCCTAGGGCCTATGTTGCATATGCAGACTGCTGGAACCTACACAAGCTCCTAACAATGCTTGAGGTCCATATATGCCCAATATAATGCAGTTACTAGACCATATCTGCAATGTGTCCTCAGACCACATTTTTAAATCAATGACACACTTTGTTTCTTCTTTTCATTTTGCTTGTATTGAACATGCTCCTAACCTTTTTAACTACGCATATGTATCACATGGCCAAAGTACTGAAGCTGGATCATGGGATTGCTTGTACATCATATGCCAGTCAGTGACAAAAAGAAAGGTCATATGAAGTATGAACTCTACACAATACATATACAGTACACACTTTCAAGATGACCATATCCATAACAATAACCATGACTTATCCTAACTTTTATTTTCTCCTAAAAAAGGGACTTATCGTGTCTGTGGTTGGTTTTTTAGATACTCATTTGTCAAGCATTCCTCTTAAAGCTGCTTCTATGTCATGCAAACTTTTCTAAATCCTTTGTCACTTTTGCATATTATAGTTTGACATTTTTTTGACTCTTGGTCAACCTAACATTGACCCATCACTTTTTTAACCTGGCTTGGGAGTTGCATTGTGTGATAGACTCTCAAGAAGATAGGGGAAAAAGGAAAAGGCGTAATTAGATTAAAATAGCATTAAAATGTGAAAATTCCTATGCCTTTTGCTAGCAATACAAACCAATTCTTTCTCAAAATGAAAGCCTACTTTATAGTTATAAGCAATGCAAGTGATCATCATACAAGGTCTTTTTACATTCAAAGACCCACTTTGGATAATTTTTGACTGAGCATTTCAGAATAATAAAATAATTTAATCAAACTGTGTTGTTTGCTAATTTTTTTAAATTATTCATTTCTGCCTACTACTAAGATGAATTTGCTTTTCATGCTAGGAGGAGATAGGTGACCTCCCTTTGGTGGGGAAACACAACAAAGGATGCCATTGCAAGAAGTCAGGGTGCCTGAAGAAGTATTGTGAATGCTTCCAAGCCAACATTCTCTGTTCTGAAAATTGCAAATGTATGGACTGCAAGAACTATGAAGGGAGTGAAGAGAGGAGAGCTCTTTTCCATGGTGACTATGGAAATGCCCTGTACATGCAGCAAGCTGCCAATGCTGCCTTGAATGGGGCTATAGGACCCTCTGGATTTATCTCTCCTTCAGCATCAAGGAAGAGGAAAAACCAGGAGCTTCTTTTCAGCACATCAGCAAAGGATCAGCGCATTCACAGGCTGGGACAGTTCCGACAGGTAATTCTGGCTTTTCACACTCTTATGAAGTGTCATATGCATAGCAACTGGCTAATTTTTTAAATTTGTTAATTAAAGATATCTGCTTAAGAATAGCAGATGAAAACCTTACATTTCTCCTTTATGTAATCTTCCACTCCCTTCTATGGAGATTTGCAAACGGGATGATTTGGCATGTAAAATAGCTAAAACTACTTTGCCTTTATGGTGGCCACCCTGATTAAAGAAATTAGAGTAATAACCCAAATTACAACCACGAGATTATCTGTGCTGGGTTATACGTTTACACTAACTTGGAAATCATGAAGAATGCAAATTCTTATTTATTCCACCAAATTCCTATGTTTATCAGGTTAGTCATCTCAAGACTTCGGTACCTGCTACTTCTTTTTCTTCCATTCCTGTAGCTCGTTCTATCAATCCTGCCCCATTAGGGTCTTCTAAAGTCACTTACAGGTAAGGATTTGTTTCTCTACTCCTTGATCTATGTTGAAATTTTTGTTCTGGTATTCTTGTTTTTTGTAAGAATTAACTTGTGTTGTGCATCCTGAAGGTCTCTTTTAGCAGATATTGTCCAATGTGAGGATGTGAAGGAGCTGTGCACGCTTTTGGTGGTATTATCAGGAGAGACGGCCAAAACATTTGCCGGTACAGTTGATAGTAGAATAAGAAGCTTTCACTAACCGATGCATATCAATTTACTTATAAAATTTCTTGATGACAATTGCATGTGTTGTTATTTTTTATGCTGTTGAAGCAGTTATTAAGCCTTCTATCTAACGCCACTTGCCAATGACCAGTCACTTTATTATATCAACTCAAAAAATACTTTGCTACCAATATCTTCAGAAACATGAATAGAATAATGATGTGACTCGCAACACTTTTGGCTGTTTCCTTTCTTTCTCCTACGAGGAGATTAGCTTTATGTTTTATCTCTTCCTTGAAAACCTTCTCTTTGACTCTTAAGAATGACCTTATGTTATTGATAAAATCCAAAAGTATTTTTTTTTTTCTGTTGCTTAAACTTGCTTGAAAAAATTTTCACAGCAATTCTACTTTTTTCCTGCTGCAGATTCTGAAGGATAATAATTTCTTATAATTATCTTTTAATTCAGATGGCTGACTAGAATTCTAGGTTATGCTCTTTCCAACATTTTCCTGAGCAGTTAACGTTCTTTGCTTAAACTTCAATTTATTTTCTGAACTCTTAATCTCTTGGTGATTTCTAGTAATTCTTGTGACTTGTCTGGTTGTTAATCTATTGGTTACTTTTGACAAGTTGCATGTGGGAATCAGAAAGCTGCTTTGTGGATTTTTTTTGCATTCTTGAGTACCATCTCTTGTCAAGGTAGGTTTACATCATGTAGTTTCAGTGTCATGCATGCAAGTTTCTGTTTGCACCTTTGTACTTTTACCCTTTTTTTGTGTGTGTGTGGGGGGGGGGGGGGGGGGGGGGCGGGGGGTGTCAATTAAGGTTCAATATCAAAAATAGTTGCAGGGAATTTTGAATCAACTAGAACTTAGTTTTGTGTCTGACTAAAACTTTCCCTAAAGCATTTTAGTTATATTTTGTTTGGTAATTTACCTACTTTTGCTAGATCAAAGTTGAGTTTTCTTAGGATCTATTCATACCCTTACTCTCTAAATTGAATTTATTCCAGATAGAAGAGCTCAGGAGAAGCTTGGAGAGAGGGAAGATCAAACAGAGAGCTCCCTTGCCTCATCAAACCATGACAGAGATGAGCATCACAAAGAGCCAGATGCACAGAAAACGTCAGCTGATGAATGTTCAAGTGGAACTCATGTACACCAAAACAAGCATTGAAGAATCTGATTCTGACTGTGCTGATGGCCAGAAAGGGGGCAGGCCTTTGTCTCCTGGAACACTAGCACTGATGTGTGACGAGCAAGACACAATGTTTGAGACATCTCGAAATGCTGGTATGCCTCCAAGATTTCCCTACAACCAGAATATGTCAGAGGTCTATGCAGAGCAGGAGAGATGTGTGGACAGAGTTTCGAGAGCGTCTCCATAGGCTTGTCAACTATGGAAGAATGAAAGGTAATTTGAGCTTCTCAAAATCATCTCCATGCACACTGTTAGTAGAAATATTTACAAGTCGATTCTTCTCCTAATCTTTGTGCCACCTCAAGGATGAAAATAGCACATTTTGAAGTGATTTCCACTTTGATCATCTTTACTTATTTTCTTTCTTTTCTTTTTCTCTCGGTTTGGTTTCTAAGAATCTAATGATAGGTGGAGTATCCTCTCTCTCTCTCTCTCAAACAAAAAAAGGAAGGATAGGTGGAGTATGAACTTCAGTGTCCCACAACGCCCTTTTGATGTGATAATTATGCAAAGAGTATGTGAAGGTGTTGTATCTGAAACAGAATGAAAATTTTGTGGCCTGAAATCTTAAACTTCTTTGCTACAAGAAATCAGGAACTAGCTTCAAATGATTGAAGGTTTCTTTTGGAATACTGAATAAAATGCTACTTATCAGTCTGTCATGGTGAGTAGATGCAAGGGGATCTTATCTTCTGTATTTTTTCCTTCTTTTCTTTCCATTTCTTTTTCTCTTGTTTTTGTTTGTAAGAATCTAATGATAGGTGGAGTGTACTCTCTCTATCTTTCTCAAAAAGAAGAAAACGAAGGAAAGATGGAGTATGAACTTCAGTTGCCCACAACACCCTTTTGATGTTAATTTTTGAATTGAAAAAAATATGTGAAGATGCTGTACCTGAAACAGAATGAACTTTTTGTGACCTGACATTTCAAACTTATTTGCTACAAGAAATTAGGAGCCGCTTTCAAATGATTAACGGATTCTTTTGGGATGCTCAATAAAATGCTATTAATCAGTCATGGTGAGTAGATACAAGGGATCTTATCTTCTATTTTTTCCATAAGTGTTGGCAGAACTAACAGTAGCTTTTCTTGTTACAGAAGCAAAGTACTCGTCAATGGCCATGAAATCCGAACCTTCCTCTCATCAGGAGTTGGCTATTAATGGTGTTTCTAGAGCCCCCCTATCGAGTTTTGTAGAGATGTCTCAAACTCTCGAAGTCTTCCCAGTTAATTCCAATAAGCACACGCCTGTTGGGCGATCAAACACAGGGAATGGAGACATGAAGCCTAAGATTGAAAATTTGGAGATGTAGAAAAATAAGAATAAAAAAATATAGCAATTCCAGAGCACATTGCTACATCTTTATGTAATATTCTGATGGTGTGGGGATGCCTTTGGAAGGTTATACCAGAACTCGATCAATGATTTAGAATTGATCAAGTCCGATTAGCTCATTTTTTTCCAGAACTCATTAATCAATGTAATTTCTACACAGTTTATTCAGCTTTAGAGTGTTTCTGTCGCATACGGAATGGCTGTTAATCACTGTGTATTTTTTTTTTTTTTAAACTTAATGCACCATATGTCCTTGCCTATGTGACACACTAACTGGAGTCATTTAGCTTATGCCATGAGAAGGTTTGATAGAGACTGAGTTAAATTGCTTGATTTCCAGCATCTTACCATCATCTGCACTTGTGTCGCTTACCTCTTGCAGTAGCTCACTTACAGTAAAAGAGCACGACTAGCTATTGATCGCCAGTCTTACTTTTATTTTCTACTATTACATATTTCAGTATTCTTATGTATGGGACCATAAATCCCAACAGTTTTAGCCACTCATCAATGTGTTATGGCCCCTCTTCTCAAAGGATTAAAACAAAACAAAACAAAACAAATCTGTGTTATGGCTCCCAGCACTTCCCACACGTATATATTGAACGCTTCGTGCAGATTAGTTGTCACATTTATTAATCCAGCAGCCTCTCTTTCACAAACAACCTACTTCAAATACTGCTTAGAGAATAAAGGAAAGGTCTCTATGGGTGTGCACCCCCATATATTTAATTAATTGCTATTGTGGTATTAAGATCTTTTAGATTTTAGGTTGTATTTGGTAGTTGGCAATCTATATAGATTACTAGCAATTTAAATTGGGCCAACCAGATTATCATATTTGGTATGCCTTTAGATGGCTATTCAGATTGTCTTGACAATCTATATTGCCTTCTGAAGAAGCTAATCAGATTATCACTTTTTTGATAATCTTATAATAAAATTTTTGAACAAAATTATCTCTCAAAAAAATTATAAAAAATGCGTCATCCAACTCTCCTCCTCTTCCAATGCCACCCGTAGCTCCTCTATATATATATATATATATATATATATATATATATACTATTATTTATAGATAAATATAAATATAAATATATTTATATAATATTATATATATTTATATATATTTAAGTATTATTTATATATAATTATTACATATATATGTGTGTGTATTATTTATATACATAAATATATATTATTTATTTATTTATTTATATTTATATATTTATATATAAAAATGGCAGCTCCTCTATATATAAATATATTTATTTATATAAATAATATAAAAATATATATGTAATATTTATATATAAATAACACTTAAATATATAAATATATAATAATAATATATATAATATAAATATATTTATATTTATATAAATAATTTATAAATATATAAATATATATTATTATAATATATAATATAAATATATATAATACTATATAAATATTTATTTATTTATATATTTATATAATTAAATATATAAATATATTTATATATTTATGTATTATATATATATATATATATATATATATATATATATATATATATAATTTTTGTTTCTCATCCGAAAGAAAAAAAATAACATTACTAGGAATATTTTGAGAATTTGATTTCATATTACCGATAATTTAATTATCATACCAAACATGTTAATCAAGATTTTAGTTATTTTATTACAGCATTATCTGTATATACCAAACACAATAATCAATATTACTGACAATTTGATGATGGCAATATATCTTGAAGATAATTTATATTATCTTTCAAGATTGTTTAGCGATGCACCAAATACAACCTTAAATAAGTGTTGTCACAAGTGCATATTTTTGCATTGCTTTTTTGGGACTAACAACAATAGCTCTTCTTTAATACCAAAGTTGTTAAATTAAAAAGAGAACTTTAGAGAAACCTAATATTGGATCCAAATATTAAACAATTGGTGTAGCACCTTATCTTTTAACAATAAAAATATACTAAAAGAATGCAATGTCTACCATGTTATAAAATCACCTGCAAATTCTGGCTTGGATGGCTAGGTTTATCTTTGCGCCCGCATATAGGGTCCTCCCTATTTTATCCTTTAAAAAGTACCTCATATGGTAGAGAAGATTTCAATTCATATAAGCATACTTCTTCTTGACTCACAACCAATGTGGGACTAAAGATGTCGTCCCTCTATAATATTAGTCCCAAGTGTGTATAGGCAAAAAGCATCCCATAGACGGCATCATGTTGTGGTTAAGAGGTCAGATGGCTGGGTTTATCTTTATGCCTGCATATGTAGCTAAGCTTACGTCTATGCCTACAAAGAGGTCGGATGGTTGGGTTTACCTCCTTATCCACATACATGGCTGGGTTTATCTTTATGTCCGCATACATGAGGTATTATCCATTTCGGTATCTAGCACTTATGGCATGGAGTTCTCATGCTTTTGTTTTTTAAAAGATGTTTCACGTGAAAGAAGGTTTTAATCCATATAAGCCATACAATTTGTTGACTCATGATCAATGTGGAACTAAAGATATCGTCTCCCTACAATAGTATATAATAAAAAAATTAGTATACGAAGAGATGAAGAAGAGCAAATTTTCTTGGAAACCCGAAGAAGAGCAACCGAGAGGTCTTGAATCTCTTGGTACTTCCTAGTGATACCAAGTATCCTAATAATCCTTCTACATAGTATTTGACTTTTAATCACATGTAGTGCATGTTGTTTGTACAATAGGAATATTTGATGGATGGCTACAATTGCTGATCCAATGCAAGCAATTGCCAACTTAAGGACTTCATTGTAGACAATTTCTACATTTCAGGCAAATAAAGCATTTTAGAAGTAAATATGCATTTAATCTGAACAAAAATCGAACTCATTCTATAGTGCCGCCAATTTCAATATATATTTTGAACCCACATGTTGCATGCGGGTTCTAGATTACATCAATGATCATTTTCTATAATAAATTATTTATTAGACTAATAAATTAATAAAAATTATTGCTAAATTCCAATATAATTTAGATGAATGGGTTTTAATTATAAGAATATACTGATTAATTTTATGGCCATCCATATTTCTAATATCCATAATAGAAAGTTTTAAAAATAGTTAATGCATATAAATAGACTTCTATTCCATCCTTGAATAACATAATGCCATATAAATAGACTTCAATTTCATCTTTGAGTAACATAATTAATATTTTTATTTAATATTTTAAAAATTAAAAATTATTAGATAGGACACATGGCATATTCTAAATTCATATTGATCTTATTTGGAGCATTTGGAGGTGAGAATGTATTGCTTATGGATAGCTTAACTTATGAATTGATCCTCTTAATATATATTAGATTCTTGTCACCTTATAAATCAAGGATAACTTGGTAGTTCAGATGAATGAAATGTTTTATAGTAATCATGCATATGACAAGGTCAAAAATAAAAAATAACCAACCCAATGGGATGCCGACTTTAGAACAAAAATTTGCTGATCTCCAGGAGTCATTTTGATGTTTTGGACATACAAAATACTTATGTTGTTACCCTCCGAGCATTCAAACTCAATTGGGTCTATGAGAGCCCATTTCAGGTGTCTGGTTTGTCAGTGAAGTGAGTTCCAACAAGTGCAAGCTATTTCACTCAAGTGGGTTCCCCACAGCCTTCTGATACCAAACCAAATGACATGAGCTAGAACCATGCATTTTATCGAGTCATAAAAGTGGGAATAAAAGGAAGCTATTACTGCAGGCTTCAGCGCAAACAATTGCCGGCTTCTTTCTAGATCGAGGGCAGTTTCGGCATCGGACCAAGCAATGGGCTTGGCCGAAAACAGTATCACCGACTGGCTAAACCAAAAGCAATTTCGATATTTCGAAACAAATGAAGTGGGTCAGTGTGCCGCCGGAGTAGCAGAACTTGGGCGCCGAAGAAGGCCGATAGAACGGTGCGCAGCGGCGTACCTCGATCCGGAGAAGGAAAACGATGGCCGCTTCTCCTCTGCTCCTCCGATCTAGGGTTTCCGCTCGGTCCATCTCTCTCGCCCTTAGACGATCCAATCCGAGGTCTCTTCGCTACTGCCGAGCTCTCGATCGCCTATTTCGCCATCCGAAAGGCGAATCTCCCTTGTCTCCTGGTGAGATTCTTGCGATTATTGTTCCGGCAAAATGATTCTTTTGCTCCCACTAAAGGTGGGATGTTTTGATGCATAGGTTACGGAAGGACTCGAGTTATTTGGTGTCAATGCAGCCGTTGCACAGCGCGATTGCTTCTGCCTGCCTGAGATCGGTTCTTTCGCCCGTGTCCCAGTGCTGTTGGGGAGGTAGGGCTGAAATCGGATACCAGCATATCTATATCTATATTTACTTTACCAGGCGAATACAGGTATAAATATGGATATTATTTAGATATAAAAATTTATATCTATATTTATTTTAAATAAATATAGATATAATTTGAATATTAAAAATATAAATATAATTATAAATATAATTTAGATAATTAAATTTTATAACTATAGATATTATTAAATAAATGATAAATCAAGTTAATCATATATTTATATATTTATATGATCATAAATTTTTTTTAAAAAAATTAATAAATATTATATAAAATTATATAAAATTATATATAGATTTGGATACAAATCAGATAGTTATCTATCTATACGAATATTAGTCGGATTCTCAAATTTCTATCCATATCCGGATTAATTCGGATACGAAAATTGATTAAACAGATAATACTATCCCTCATGGTAAAAATCTCTTTGTTTATTGACAGTCAAGCATTTAGATTAGCTTTCTATATCCTTTGTTTTTAAATGATAATTTTCTTCTGCAAGATTGAATTTTTGGGTGACTAGGATGATTCATGATAAAAAAAATGGCTGGGATAGCTGCGTTTAAAATAGTCCTGATCTTTTGATTTTGTTATCTGTGAGTAAAGCTTCTTCACCCAAAGATTTGTGGATAATGTATGGGCTCTTGAGTGGTAAAGGTATTTCCACAGGATCGTTAATTGATTTTTTTTCGAGGGTCCTTGTAAGGCAGCCATTTGAATAGCTCATGTTTGGCTTAGTATCTGGATTTCTAAGGGCTTGCTCAAATGGGAATTGAGCGAAGCTCAAGCATTGTTAAGCTTGTATAGTTTTTGAGCTGAACTCGAGCGATGACTGGCACAATTGTGTTAAAAATTTTAAGTTTCTATAACGGTATCTTAGTCATTAAAGATTACTTCTTTGAAGAATTTGTTATTCTTTATTTAATAACAACATATGTAGCTTATCGAGGATCTCAATCATGGGATATGCTCTTAGGAGAATTAAATTAATTCTCAATTGTTAGCTGAAATGTTTCTTATGGTTAAGAAACAAGTAAATGATCAGAGTTGAATTTTTACTTTCTATTTCTTCAACATACAATTTCAGTTGATTCTCCCAACCACACATGGGATAATCTTTGAACACCATAGCAGGGCATCTGATCACCAAAAACAATATGATGGTATAACGAATCTTTTTCCTCGATCTAATCTTACCAAATATTGCAAAATTTTCATCATGCATATCCAATTGATTCTCGAAAGTATTCAATTTCTATTTTATCAGTGGATGGAAGAATTCATGCATCTGATTCTGTTTTTTTCGCCATTTCAGTTTACCAAATCAAAAGGTTGGCATTTTACTGAAACATAATATACCGATAAGAATGGTTTGTAGTCATATTTGCTGTTAAGAGTTTGGATGCCGAACTATAGTATCTGAAGAGTATACCAGGAACAGCTGGGAGAAACACTTGCAATGTTATGTTGGAGAGCTATAGCATTTTTTTTTTTTGAGACCATTAAATTTTGTCTATATCGCGGGTATTAACTTTTTCTATTTAAAATCTGATTTACGGTTTCCCAATAGTCTTAGAATTGTGTGATGAACTGGCCTCTCCAATGATTCCACTCCTTCCTTCACCATCGAATCAAAGTTTATTATATTTTCTTTTCATGACTATTTTGTTTGGATATTGCAGCGACCATAGAGAACATTGCAATCTGTCAACCATACATCTAGCTAAGTATATGAAATATAATTGAGGGAAAAAGCCGTTACATTTCAAAGCATACTAATTTCCTATAGGAAATTTGAGAAGTCTACATTTTTTGGCTTTCCTATAAACCTTACATTTGTGTGCATGAGTATTCTACATTTAATCTTAACAGAGTATCTGATTCGACTATAAAGAAATAGTGGTGAGTTCAATACTATAGATTGAAAAGTTGACAGCCTTAACTGCTCCGCTGTAAATACAGACAATTAATGCTTTTTTGTTATGATAATGGAGAATCCGTCTATTGAAAGAGGAAGTTGCGAGTACTTTTCGAATGAGAAATATACTCTTTTTTGTGTCAAATTTTTATTAGTTAGTAGGAAAGTGGATGTGACAAGAAAGGGGTGAATTTACCAGTTACAGTCCAAACTTAGTAGAGACATTGGCTCCATAAATGGGTGTCTAAGATGAGACTCCAAGGTGGGGATCTGAAAGGCTTTCTAAAAAGCATTTTTTTTGTAGGATTTTTGATGTGTTGGTTTTAGTCATCCGAGTGGGAGGAATGCTCACACGGGCATGCCCACACCAACACCCACAACATGCACGCACGCACGCACGCACACGCACATGCACAGAGAGATCTGTAAGCATGTTTACTCATGAGTGCTTAATGCTGATAAAAAATTTGACATATATGACAACCATCGTTATGGGTGATTTGCTATCAGTATCATTTTTTTTTTACCATGTAGATCAATGTGTGCATGCATCATGATATCTTTATTTTTCTTTCTCCAAGTACAAGCATGTATGGCTATTAAACAGTTTATAGCTGATCTGAAATAAATTTCAAATGACGGCATCTGCTTGCTTATTCTGTTGCCTGATTTATGGGTTCATTCATTTTCAACCTCTTACCTCACAAATTGCTGGTTCTGACTGTTCGCCCATTTTGCAGGCATCTCAATGCCTTTGTGACGATACTACTTTGGTGGCTGCTTGGCTCTCTGGGTGCTGGTTGGATGCAAGGCAAGGACCTGGCATATTATTAGTTCTCCATTTCGTTTAGTTCTGAGACTAACAACCAAAAACTGATGAAGGCTTTTTAGGCATTCGACAGAAGCACTTTTGTTTTCAGATAACTTGTGCAGTGCCTGGGCCTTGTTCCTCTTTGACTTTATCTTTTAAAGAGACTGAATCTTCTCGGACCCAAAAGGTGGGGAACCGACATTTTAAGATTCCATGCAAATTTTATTATGCAAGGTGAGGCACATCTAGATGAGATAATGAACATACAGAAAGATTTGATTCCTAATATATCATCTGCTGTTTGTGAGAATAAGATTGTCTTCCAGCCGTGTTGCCAGTGCTTAAACTTGTTTGTGTGCATACCATGTTTGAATATGTTTGTATTTTGGAGGAGCAAGAATTAGCCAAAGGAATCATGGATTTTGTTATGATGAAATCACAAATAATGAGTTCTATCCTGTCCATCTTTTGTCTTGCATGTTTGGTGTGCCAGTTTTATGTTTTCGTTGAACAATCTTGTTGGCAAAGCTCTAAAAAAAAAAAACAAGGGGATGTTTTTTAAAAAAAGGGAAAGCATGCACACGCACACATGCAGGGGGATGCATTTATGTGAACCATGAGCTCCCTTTGGGGTTTCTCAAAGCTCTTTTGGTTGCTGAGAAAGTTAAAGAAAACGAGGCTTAAAATCTTGCTTATATCTTAATTATATTTCACGATAACTTTCTCTGCAATTTTTTCATATCAAACAAAAAAAAAATCTTTACTTATCTTTTCTTTCCTTCTCTTTTCTTTCACTAATTTATGTTCCTTTTTTTTTTCATTTTCTTGATGGCTAAACATAGCCTACCACCGTAGTGGCCTCTCAATAGTTTGCTTTCAACCTGGCTTCAATCTGCCCCTTTATGATTTGGTTTGAGATTGGGTACTCCTGCACTGTTATTCTTAAAAATCAATACGAACACTTAGCTTTTTAAGAACAAATACCAAACTGATTTATTTTTCACTTTAAAATGGAAAAAAAAATCTTGTCCGGTCCCTGCTGCCACCCTGAAGAAACGTTTTGTTTAAAAGAGAGAAGCTGACAGATCACAACCAAGATAATGCATCAAATAAAACTTTGAGAGTGCCTGACTCGCAGAGGAAGTCATTTTCCTTTTTGCAAGAAGGAAAAGAAGTTCCAGCGACCTGGAATCTGGACATCAGAAAAGGACCATCTGTAAAATTCTCAAGTTACAATCACCTATTTCAGATAAAAGAAAATCCAGCAGTTGCTTAGGACCAACGCTTACTGTAAATTTCTACAAGGGGTAACAATCAGCTTGTTATGAGATTAGCCTACCTAGACTTGCAAATAGCAAATTATTCTGCCTTAAAAAATGCCTGGACTCTATGCGTTTGGTGATAAGCATGAAAGCTATTTCAGAATCTAGTAGTTTAGGAGTTTGATGGCACAAAAAAGCTGAAGTTGGACGGTCTACAATTGCCACTGAAGTTCAAATCAACAGGAGAGAGAGAGAGAGAGAGAGAGAGAGATTTGCCCCCTTACCATGTTCTACTGACACGTGCGGTCCAAAGCAATACATCGGCGGAGTAACACATTGTTGTCTACAAAACCCATACATAAGAATAAAAGCACATTCTTGTGGAAATTCCAGAACTTAAATCTTGCTTCCGAGCTTCCTGCCTGGTTGCTACCCTGCAATCTTTCACCGGCCGAGTATATTTGAGATCGAATTCTTAATATTTCTCGATAGCTCTTCCCTGAAAACAAAAGAAGGGAATCAATGAATGAATATTCAGCGAAGCATGGAACAACTCCTAGAATGCTGGCAGTGCAATAATAGATGTTGGAACACATGCTGCTTCCATACAGACAGGTGAGAGAGAATTTGTAATCTGGACATCACCATGTACATAGCAGCAAAAATTAGGAACTTCTGATCACGTAAGTATTTAGGCACAATATGACCGAACAAATCTACCATTTGATTCAAAGATGCAGCAAAGGGTCGATACGGCTGTGTACGGATGTGACTTTGACAAACCAAAAATTAATATCAATATAACATAAATCAAGGTGACAAAAATGTTTTAACTAGATTTTTCCTAATAAATTGCCAAAATAAACTTTCCTCTCTTTTTTTTTTTTTTTCTGAAAAAAAGAAGCTTTGGTTGTAAGAATATCAAGGGAGGTTGCTGAAAGTTCGCCCGCTAACTCAAAGGATCTACTCAAACTTTTGTCTTAGTAGGAATCTCAAATTTGTATAACTGCTTGCATTTTAAACAAATAATCTACGAGATGTGACAGCATTTCCTTTCTATGGGAATCCAATACCCACTGGAATCAGCATTCCCATGTCCAAATCAGTTACGAAACATGAGAATAGAATGGAGGAGAATCTCAAACCCGTTCCCTTCTCTCAATTCCTGTCAACCAAACAAACATAATAGAAGTATTTAAACAAGGTCTCGCACCTGTCAGGTTTGAATAGGAGGTACCGATATATAAACCACTGTAACAGTCAAGAAAGTTTTAAGTCAGAAAGTTTTGATCTAGTATCGCTTCTGCATTCTCTTTGTTAAAAACTGTGACAGATGTATCAAAGCACATACCCAAGAGAACAATATTCCAATGAACTCAAAAGCACTTGGGATAAAAGGAAGCTTGTCGATGGCCTGCAAATAGAAGATCTTCAGTTAAAATGCATAGTGTATGAACAATGAAGAACGAGGTAATTAGATTTGTTTGTTTAGTTTGCTCCCATGCTCAGAATGTGGATCAGAAATCATCAATGAATATAGTTCCCCGTACTGAACTTTTAATCTTTCCTCTTCATACAGATCCTTTGCAAGTTTATCGGAATTTTGATGAGTTAACCCCCAGTTTCAAGACCAGATAAGTAGGTGTCCATATCTGCCAATCAGCCTTCTGCATTCCATGGCAGGCCCCTCTCTTGCCCAGCATCGGCTAGACAAGAATTAGGCACCAATATTTAGATGGATAATGTCAAGTTGGTAGTTGATATATGAATTTGCTTGATCCTCTAATGGAGCCTTCTCTACTTCAAGTGGTGCACCATGGTTGACCCCATTTTATGACTTTTAACAGTAAAAGGCTAGAGTAACAACAATGATGATACATCAACCTTAACCAGCACAGATGTTGGTAATTACCGCAATGAGATTGCTAGATGCCCAAATTGCGACAATGGCTGCAAAACCAAAACCAACAAGGCCAATTCGATCTTCAGAGTTGTTCCACTGTTTCAAACAAATACAAAAAATAATTTTAAGAATGCATTTCTGCATTTAAGCATCCCATCTAGTAAATTTTACTTATAACAAGATAGAGGCAGCACAGTATCTTTGCCTAAAGTACATGATGTCAAGTCAGTCAATCATAAAACAATTAAGTACAAAGATAATTCTGGTTGTTTTGTCCCTCATATTACCCTTGTGTATGGTGGTTTCCCTCAGTAAATGGCATGATATGACAGCAAATGCCACTATTTTTCTATTGTTTTGATTTCAACAATCCAGATAAATATATGTTCACTCATCATGTTGATCTCCATAATTTTTTTGGCATAGGCCACAGATCAATATTTTACAAGCTATTTAGAAAAGACTGCAATTTTAAATGCATCTTTTCACCATTCTTGATTTTTAGCTGCTCTTGGCTGCTGTTAGTTTAAATCCAGAGATGTTGATGCATTCATGAACAAAGTGAAGACAGCCATAAAGAGAAGCATAAAATAAAATAACTCACAGCATTTTGAACATATTTGACAATGCTCTGGGATGAAGAATCAGAACTATCTCCAAGAGCTTTTGCAACAACTGGTGCACGTCTCTGTCTACCTGCATCAAGAAACAAAGTTGTAAAATTAAAGCATGTCTTGGAAATTAGGCATTCAAACCTGGAGATGAATAAAATAATAAATGTAAAATACATATAATTTTGAGCCTAAGTAACCATCAAGTTGTGAGTTCTAACAGCATACCAACAAAAAATATATGTAAGTCACAATCTTAGGCATTCACTTCCTAGAAGATGGAGTTCTAAAGTGTTAGCATAAATGTGTGAATCTGGTCGAAATTTCTCTGACCTCTCCCACCACTATACCCCACAATGAAAAAGGGGAAAAAATGATCCTGTATGATAATTTCACTAACCAAATTTTTTTAATGAATTCACAGATTGTTAGAACACAAATTAGATATTCCAGCGGTCCAACCTAGATAAGCTTTATTGCACAAGGCTCGGATACTATATTATAAAGACTGATAAGTGATAACAGTTTATAGGACAAGACTGCATCAAAATTTGGGCATCATAACCTGAAATCCCTTGTTTGCATGTGATTAGTTAATTCCAAAAATCTTAAAGTATGGGATTCTGTAATGCATGGTCATTGTCATGAACCGTAAAGCATCTCAATTTCCTAGGCAAAAGAATAGCATAAAAACCATGGTTTGCTGTACTACCATATACTGCCCAATACAGAATGTACCATATCATACCGGTATGCCATACTATCCCATACCGACAGTATCGTACTGTATCGAACTGCATACCGACATTATGATAGGATTTTAGCGGTAAGAGGCTTAGTATCGAGATGGTGAACTTTGATGAAGATTATTTCTTACAATATGCCAAACTTTTGACTTAAAGTCTGAAACTCTTTCAAATAGTCATAGGATAAGAGGAAAAAAGGCGATCGTGTTTTGATCCATTCTACCATGCATACAATTCCTTCAACCTCCACACTCACAAGTATGAGATCCACTAATTGATTCTGATCATATGGACAAGATATAAATGACTAAAACTTATGATAACCTCTTATCAAAAGCCACTTTTAGTAAACTAATGGGCTGAAAAGCACCCATCAATATATTGAAAGATATATTTTTCCAAATCAACTGTACTTGAAATATGGCATCAGAATGAAATGCAATAGACATATAACATCCTATGAACATAATGTAATCTAAAAATTTAATTTCTTATCATTAAAAAAAAAAAGTTTCTCTTAGGCCTGAAGAGCCTGATTCTCATATCAAAGAACTATGATAGCATAGTAGCATACGAAGAAATGAAGAATTCAACCTTTTTATTTTTTCTTGTTAGCAGGATGGCCAACCAATTCTATTTCCTCAAGCTTCAAAACTAATGGAAAGATTTTTTTTTTTTTTTTTTTTTCACCGCAGAATTATAAGATCTCAACTAAAGAAAAGCTCTTACAGCGGATCAACACCCCCTCCCCCACCCCCCTCCACCTCCGGGCTTTCAAAAAGAAATCGTCCTGAGGGTTAGAAAAGAATGATTTTTATATCAACAAACGTAGCTAAAAGCACCTTAAATTACCTTTAACCGTGGAAGCTGGAAGCTTTCGAAGATTTTTGAAAATATTTTTGTTTCCGCTTAAGAAAAGAGATGGTAGAATGCTGGCAGAGGCAGAAGCCATATTTGTCCCTGGGAATACATGAAAAAGAACCGTTAAATCGCGGAAAATTGACACAAATAACTGGAAAAATCCGTCCTTTCTTTGTGGGCATTCACAATTCGAACCTAAGACTCGAAATTTATCAAAAGATGGAGCCGAGAAGGCCAGGGTCTTCCTTTTTCCTGGTGCGCCTCTTCCGGTCGTGGACTAGGACAGTGATCAGAGAGAAGGAGCCACAGGCTCTCGATGTGTACCGAGTGGATAATTGTCTTTTTGCAAATCCCCCCTATCCGTCGGACAAACCATGGATGCATCCGTAACGCTATTGTCAGGGTTTGTTTGCAAATAAAACGATGACTGTTTCGACTTTTGACCGCTATTATTACCGTTTTAACGGAAAATGATGGAAAAATAATCGCACTGTTTCCGGATAATCTTCGCCGAATAAAAATTACCTTTTTCCCATTTAACAAGCAGAGTTGAATTTAAAAATATTATTTTATTTTAATAAACAAAAAAATAATAAATTACGATTTTCGCTCGTGATGGCTATCGTAATAGCTCCGAATTTGATTTATTATTATTTGTTGATGTAGAATCTAGTCGTCGCCGAATCCAGCTGAAGTGGAGGTAGACGAGATCGCCGTCGGGGACCTACAAAATAAAATTCCATCCGGAGCCGATGGAAGTGGCTCCGACAGGACCCTCTGACGATCAAATCAGCTCTGGCTAACAGAAATGGAGTATTCTAGAATGAGTTCGACAGAGTTTCGAGAAGGAAAGGAGAGCTTAGAGCTTCGAATTAGCATATCTGGAGGATCCTTTTTATAGACGGAGCTTGATTGACGGTGACATCCATACCATCTGATGGCGGGCCGCTCGAGACTGCACGAGATTTGGTGCGGAGAGGATGGTATCGTCAGGCCGATAGTGACAGCGATACCGTTTGATAGTGGTGGGCTGCTCGAGGTCTGACGAAGTCAGTCACAGAGGGGGGCACCGCTTGTAGCATCGCCTGTGGTAGACTAATGGTGACCGTTCGTCCAGATTTAATAGTCATGGCTCTGAGAAAGTAGGTATTGATCGGTGGACTTCGATATGTATCAATTTCAGAGGAGTTCGACCGAGGGAAAGCTCGGAAGGAGTTCGACTGGAGGAGTGCGGAGGGAGTTCAGCTCTCGTAGGCGTCTGGCTAGAGGAGTGCGGCTAAGGCTCGATCGCTGGGGAGTTCGAAAGGAGCTCGGCCGCTGAGAAGTCCGACCGATCGAAGGGGATGTCTGGGAGGAGTCCGACTCCTGAAGAAGTCCGACCGAAGGGGAAGCTTGGAGGGAGTTCGGCTCCCACAGGCGTCTAGCTGAAGGAGCACGGAGGAAGTTCGGCTCTCGCGGGAGTCCGACTGAAGCTCGACCGCTAAGGAGTTAGGTCGAATGAAGGAGTTCGACTAAGGCCTGGCTGCTGGGAGTCCGAAGGAGCTCGACCGCTGAGGAGTTCGGTCGGCTGAAGGAGTTCGGCTAAGATCCGTCCGCTGAAGCTCTTCCGTGGCTACCGATTGCATTAGGCTGAGCATCGAACTGGACTTCGATAGGAGCGGAATTTATCTCCAACAATAGTTTCCCCGCTCCCGAGTTCGAAACTCGAAGGAAGGGAGTGCAGAAAAGGCGACTGTCGAAGTTCTTTTCTGAGCTCCGTGCTAGTTCAGGTTGAAGCTCAGGGGAGATCTCATTTCCAGCCAAAGTTGATGTTGAAGTTGAAGCCCGGAGGAGATCTCATCTCCAGCCGAGGTTGAAGTAGATCTCGTCTCCTACGGTCGAGGTCGAAGGTTGAGCTCCTTGGGGGCGATATTGTTTCCAGCAGTCGAGGCTGATTCGGGGGAGATCTCCTCTCCTGCAGCTGAGGTTAATACGGACGTTCGGAAGAGATCTGATCTCTGGGCGAGGTTGTTACGGTCGCTCGAGAGAGATCTTATTCTGATCGAGGTTGGCTCGATCGCTCAAGAGAGGTCTTATCTCTAGCTCGCTCGGGAGAGATCTTACGTCTAGCCGAGGTTGGCTTGGTCACTCAGGAGAGATCTTATCTCTAGCCGAGGTTGGCACGGGCGCTCGGGGGAGATCTTATCTCCTGCAGCCGAGGTTGTCTCGGGGGAGATCTTATCTCCTGCGGTCGAGGTTGATGCGGGTGCTCGGGAGAGATCTTATCTCCTGCAGCCGAGGTTGCATCGGGGGAGATTTTATCTCCTATAGTCGAGGTTGGCCCGGACGCTCGAGGGAGATCTTATCTCCTGCAGTTGAGGTTGCCTCGGGGGAGATCTTATCTCCTGCGGTGGAGGTTGATGCAGACGCTCGAGGGAGATCTTATCTCCTGTAGCCGAGGTTGCCTCGGAGGAGATCTTATCTCCTGCAGCCGAGGTTGGCCCGGACGCTCGAGAGAGATCTTATCTCCTGCAGCTGACGTTGGCCAGACGCTCGGGGGAGATCTTATCTCCTACAGCTGAGGTTGCCTCGGGGGAGATTTTATCTCCTGCGGCCAAGGTTGATGCGGACGCTCGGGGGAGATCTTATCTCCTATAGTCGAGGTTGCCTCGGGGGAGATCTTATCTCCTACAGCTAAGGTTGGCCCGGACACTCGGGGGAGATCTTATCTCCTACAGCCAAGGTTGTTTGGGGGAGATCTTATCTCCTGTAGACAAGGTTGCCTTGGGAGAGATCTTATCTCCTACGGTCGAGGTTGATGCGGACGCTCGAGGGAGATCTTATCTCTTGTAGCCGAGGTTGGCCCAGAGACGCTCGGGGAAGATCTTATCTTTTGCAGCTAAGGTTGCCTCGGGGGAGATCTTATCTCCTACGGTCGAGGTTGATGCGGGCGCTCGGGGGAGATCTTATCTCCTGCAGCCGAGGTTGACTCGAGGGAGATCTCCTCTCCTACAGCCGAGGTTAATAAGGGCGCTCAGAAGAGATCTGATCTTTGGGCGAGGTTGTCACGATCGCTCGGGAGAGATCTTATCTCTGACCGAGGTTGGCTCGATCGCTCAGGAGAGGTCTTATCTCTAGCTCGCTCAGGAGAGATCTTATCTCTAGCCGAGGTTGGCTTGGTCGCTTGGGAGAGATCTTATCTCTAGTCGAGGTTGGCACGGGCGCTCGGGGGAGATCTTATCTCTTGCAGCCGAGGTTTCCTCGGGGGAGATCTTATTTCCTATGGTCGAGGTTGATGCAGGTGCTCGGGGGAGATCTTATCTCCTATAGCCGAGATTGCCTTGAGGGAGATCTTATCTCCTGCAGCCGAGGTTGGCCCGGACGCTCGGGGAGATCTTATCTCCTGCAGTTGAGGTTGCCTCGAGAGAGATCTTATCTCCTGTGGTGGAGGTTGATGCGGGCGCTCGAGGGAGATCTTATCTCCTACAGCAAAGGTTGCCTCGGGAGAGATCTTATCTCCTGTAGTCGAGATTGGCCCGGACGCTTGGGAGAGATCTTATCTCCTACAGCCGAGGTTGCCTCGGGGGAGATCTTATCTTCTGTGGTCGAGGTTGATGCGAGTGCTCGGGGAGAATCTTATCTCTTGCAGCCAAGGTTGCCTCGGGGGAGATCTTATCTCCTGCAGCCGAGGTTGGTCCGGATGCTCGAAGGAAATTCTTATCTCCTGCAGCCGAGGTTGCCTAGGGGAGATCTTATCTCCTGCAGTTGAGGTTGCCTCGGGGAAAATCTTATCTCCTACGGTTGAAGTTGATGTGGACGCTCGGGGGAGATCTTATCTCCTACAGTCGAGGTTGCCTCGGGGGAGATCTTATCTCCTGCGGTCGAGATTGATATGAGCGCTCGGGAGAGATCTTATCTCCTACAGCCGAGGTTGCCTCGGGGGAGATCTTATCTTCTGCGATCGAGGTTGATGCGGACGCTCGAGGGAGATCTTATCTCCTGCAGTCGAGGTTGGCCCGGACGCTTGGGGAGATCTTATCTCCTGCAGTGGAGGTTGCCTTGCGGGAGATCTTATCTCTTGCGGTTGAGGTTGATAAGGGCGCTCGGAAGAGATCTTATCTCCTATAGCCGAGGTTGCCTTGGGGAAGATCTTATCTCCTACAGCCAAGGTTGTCTTGGCGGAAATCTTATCTCCTGTGGTCGAGATTGATGCGGACGCTCGGGGAGATCTTATCTCCTGCAGTCGAGGTTGCCTCAGAGGAGATCTTATCTCCTACGGTCGAGGTTGATGCGGGCGCTCGGGGAAAAACTTATCTCCTATAGCCGAGGTTGACCCGGATGCTCGAGGGAGATCTTATCTCCTGCGGTCAAGGTTGATGCGGGCGCTCGGGGGAGATCTTATCTCCTGCAGTCGAGGTTACCTCAGAGGAGATCTTATCTCCTACAGTCGAGGTTGGCCCGGACGCTCGGGGGAGATCTTATCTCATGCAGTCGAGGTTGCCTCGAGGGAGATCTTATCTCCTACGGTCGAGACTGATGCGGGCGCTCGGGGGAGATCTTATCTCCTACAGCCGAGGTTGCCTCGGGGAAGATCTTATCTCCTACGGTCGAGGTTGATACGAGCGCTTGGGGGAGATCTTATCTCCTACAGCTAAGGTTGGTCCGGACGCTCGGAGGAGATCTTATCTCCTGTAACCGAGGTTGCCTCTGGGGAGATCTTATCTCCTGTAGCCAAGATTGCCTTGGGGGAGATCTTATCTCCTACGATCGAGATTGATGCGGATGCTCGAAGAAGATCTTATCTCCTACCGCCGAGATTGATATAGGCGCTCGAGGGAGATCTTATCTCTAGCAGTCGAGGTTGGCCCAATCGCTCGGGGGAGATCTTATCTCCTACGATCGAGGTTGCCTTGGAGAAGATCTTATCTCCTGCAGCCAAGGTTGAAAGTCTTTGGAGGTTCTCCTCCTGCTCCTAATATGGCAACTATTGACTGCTTGTTCCCTATCATCATATAGTTTTTGGACCCAAAAATAATATTATTGAAATGGATGAATTTTACTGAAGGAAAGTTACGGGCAGCACATCTCCATTTCAGGGTCGTGGAGGCGTTGTTCCTCCAAGTTCCCTCGGGTAGTAAGTTCCGAGCCGGACAGCCTCCTCTATCTCAAGCTGGCCTTCTCAATTTGGAGCAAGCTTCTCTTGGCTTTGACGCTGGAAGATGATAGCCCGCTGAAGTACCAAACCTCGGAGATAGCGTCTATGATGTCGGGAGGCGGCCGATCTCCTTGCCGTTCTCTCAATAGTGGTTCTAGCTTCTGGAGAGAGGACTTCTTCACGTCCTTCCATTGGGCTTTCTTGATGATAAGCTCAAGAAGTTCGGGGCTTGCTTGCGCTTGGGAGGTCGTGAGCGCGGCCGAACTTCATTTCGTCCTCTTATGAAACCTATGGAAGGACTTCATGCCCCTTTGTCGGGGCTTCCTCGATGTTGAGCTCGAGGGGGAGTTCGGTGGCCTCGCTTATGCCGAACTTCATTCCGCCTCCCTGTAAAATCTTTGTCGGAGCTTCCTTGATGACGAGCTCGAGGGGGAGTTCAGTAGCCTCGCTTGCACTGGGAGGTTGTGAGCGCGGCTGAACTTCATTCCGCCCTCTTATGAAATCTTTGTCGGGGCTTCCTTGATGACGAGCTCGAGGGGGAGTTTGGCCTCGCTTGCGTTGGAGAGGTCATGAGCACGGCCAAACTTCATTCTGCCCTCTTGTGAAACCTGCGAGAGAACTTCATGCCCCTTTGTCGGGGCTTCCTCGATGACGAGCTTGAGGGGGAGTTCGGCCTCGCTTGTGCTGGGAGGTCGTGAGTGTGACCGAACTTCATTCCACCTCCTATGAAACCTACGGAAGAACTTTATGCCCCTTTATCAAGGCTTCCTCGATGACGAGCTCGAAGGGGAGTTCGGCCTAGCTTGCACTGGGAGGTTGTGAGCATGGCCGAACTTCATTCCACCTCCTGTGAAACCTTCTAGGGGAGAACTTCCGTTCTCTATTTCTCTTTCCTAAGGGCGATTGATATGCTAGGCCAAATACTCTTCTTTGAGGCCGATTCCTGGCGGGTTTGCTAGCAAAGTCGCCATCGAAAGCTGTCGCACGGTCTGCATCATCTCGGTGAGGCCACGAACCTGCTGGACCAGCAGGTTGAACTGCTTCGCATTTACCATAGCTTCAGGTAGAGCATGGATTGCCGGGGCTGAAATGGGAGCAGATGGACCTGGCACGGAGGCCGCCGATCGTCGAGTTGAAGCTCTCCTGGGAGGCATTTTCTCTTAGAAAAGAACTCTAGAGAGGAAGGAGGGAGATCTCTGAAGAGAGATGGTCGCTGAGCACTCCTTTAAGAATAAGGGGGCCTCAAGAACACCTCAAGAATAGAGGCGCCCTCCTTCTAACGCTAAATCTGTTGGTGCAGAATCTGGTCGTCGTCGGATCCAGCTAGAGTGGAGATGGATGAGGTCGCCGTCAGGGACTTGCAAAATAAAGTTCCGTCCGGAGTCGATGGGGGGTGACTCCGACAGGACCCTCCGACGATCAAGTCAGCTCTGGCCAACAGAAATGGAGTACTCTGAAATGAGTTCGGTAGAGTTTCGAGAAGGAGAGGAGAGCTTAGAGCTTCGAGTTAGCGTATTTGGAGGGTCCTTTTTATAGGTGGAACTTGATTGATGGTGACGGCCATACCGCCTGATGGCGGGCCACTCGAGGCTGCACGAGATTTGGTGCGGAGAGGATTGTATCGTCAGACCGATAGTGACAGCCATACCGTTCGATAGTAGTTGGCTGCTCAAGGTCTGGCGGAGTCAGTCACGGAGGGGGCACCACCTGTAGCGTCGCCTGTGGGAGACTGATGATGACTGTTCATCCAGATTTAATAGCCATGGCTTTAAGAAAGTAGGCATTGATCGGTGGACTTCGGTATGTATCAATTCTAGAGGAGTTCGGATTCTTGGGGGAGTTCGATCGAGGAGAAGCTCGGAAGGAGTTCGGTCGGAGGAGTGCGGAGGGAGTTCGACTCTCGTAGGCATTTAGCTGGAGGAGTGCGGCTAAGGCTCTATCGCTGAAAAGTTCGGAAGGAGCTCGATCGCTGAGGAGTCCGACCGACCGAAGGGGATGTCTAAGAGAAGTCTGGCCAAAGGGGAAGCTTGGAGGGAGTTCGGCTCCCGCAGGCGTCTGATTGGAAGAGCGCAGAGGGAGTTCGGCTCTCGTGGGAGTCCGATTGAAGCTCGGCTGCCGAGGAGTTTGGCTAGATGAAAGAGTTCGGCTAAGATCCGATCGCTGGGAGTCCGAAAGAGCTCGGCCGCTGAGAAGTTCGACCGGCTGAAGGAGTTCGGCTAAGATCCATCCGCTGAAGCTCTTCCGTGGCTACCGATTACATTAGGCCGAGCATTAAATTGGACTTTGATAGGAGCGGGATTTATCCCCAATATTATTATTATTATTATTATTATTATTATTATTATTAGATTATCTTTGTGTAGCAATGCTGGTTTATTTATTTATTTATCTATTTTTTGTATAAGCGGGTTGGAAGCACACTTACTACATTCAAATAAAGAGAGGAAACGAGGGAAGATACGTGACTTTAATTGGATATGTAATAATTAATAATAACATTCCTCGAAAACAGAGTACAAGCTTACTACGTTTTTCCCTTCCATTTATTATCATCGGTGATTGCTTAATTTGTTCAAAAAAAGTACTAGAGCCCCTCTTCTTCTTCTTTTTTTTTTTTTTTTTTTGTCTCGAAGTGGCACAATTAATAATAGCTCTGCAAGCTTGCAGTTAATTTTGAAATTTTGTAAATAAATTATCATCAAATGAGACTACATGGTTTATTTGAGATCATCAATTGCCCTTATACGTTGGTTTCATGGCAGGCCCCTTTGAGATCTCCATGGAGCCAAATTGTTATAATAAATGGGGCAAGGGTTAGAATTGAGCACGGAACTGATTGAATCGGATTGAGAAAAAAAATTAATATAATTGAATCCAATCAAATTAAAAAAATCTAATCTGCTATCAATTATTTATTATATATAAATTATTTAAAATCAAAATTAATGGTTTGTAGTAGATTTGAATGAATTATATCGATTTAGACTTCAATATTAATCCAATATTAATTTTAAATATTATAAATTAATATATTATTTAATTTATATAAAAATTATGATATAATAATTTTATAGCATCTATAAGTTAATACATAATATATCATCATTGCTAATTTTTAATCTTCAAACAATCTAAGTATTGAAAATATTATATTGATAGATTGAATTCGATTTCATATATATTAAAAATATAGAAATCAAATCTAATTATAATTAATTAAATTTTTTATAAATTATAATCCAGTTCAAATCTTTCAACCAATGTTTATCGAAATCGAAATACGTAGGTTTCTTTGGATTTCGGTTATTTGCTCAGCCGATTGTTTACAAAGGTACGGACATGACTCAGGCTTAGGTATTTTGTTAAAACTTGCAGCCGGAACCGGATGAAACTATTGGGATTTGAAATCCTAGCATCAGCAAATATGATTTTTATCCTCTCTGTAGCCTCGAGACACAATGGAAACAAAATGTTTGATGTTCTAGAATTGCATTGAAATACTTGTTTAGTATCGATGGAATTTCTTTCAGTTGACGAACTCCCAATGTAAGATGAATCATCTGCAATACAAAGACAACACAAATTATGGGTGTAAACTTTTCTGGTACAAATGATAGATACACCCTGAACAGCCTTTGAATAGTGCATTGTGACATGAAGTCAGATACCAAGGATGACACATGAGAACGAGAAAAACACAAGAATTCAGTGACCAACAGAAATTCAGTACTCCTGAACTATCTATATGTTGGTGCAGAAACTGATCATCGCCGGAGATCGCTGGAGTCAAGGCCGCTGAGGTCGCCGTCGGAGACCTGCAAAATAAAGTTCCGTCTGGAGCCCGTAGGAGGCGGCTCCGGCAGAACCCTCCGACGCTCAAATCAGCTCTGGCCAACAGGAATGGAGTGCTCGGAATGAGTTTCGGAGCTTGAAGAAGAAGAGGAGAGCTTAAAGATCAAAGAGATTAGAGTTAGCGTATCTAGAGGGGTCCTTTTTATAGCGGAGCTTGATGGTGACAACTGCAGCCGCATGCTGGCGGGCCGCTCGAGGTTCGGCAGAGCCAGTCTCATGAGAAGATGCCGTGTGCGGCGGGTTGATGGTGACAGCTGCAGCCGCATGCTGGCGGATCGCTCGAGGTTCGGCGGAGCCAGTCTCACAGAAAGGTGCCGTGTGCGATGGGTTGATGGTGACAGCCATCGCCGCCTCATAGCGGGTCACTATCACTCGGTGGACTGATGGTGATGGCTGCAGAGCTTGCGGCGGATGAAGGGTTGAAGGCCTTCGTCGTGTGCCCATTTCGGAGGAGTTCGGACTCCTAAAAAGGAAGCTTGGAGGAAGTTCGGCTCCCATAGGCGTCTGACCGGAGGCATGCAGCTAAGGCTCGGCCGTTAGAGAGTTCGGTAGGAGCTCGGTCGGCCGAAGTTCGACCGAAGGACGACCGCTGAGGAGTTTGGGCGTTAGGGGATTCTGTTAAAGCCCGACCGCTTGGAGTCCAAGGAGCTCGACCATTGAGCAGTTCGACCGTCTGAACGGATCCGTAGAAGCTCGGATGCTAGGAGTTCGAGGAGCTTGGCTGCTAAGCAGTTCGGCCGGCTGGAGCGGTTCGGTTCTGACGCTGGGAGTCCGAAGAAGCTCGGCAGCTGAGGAGTAAAAAGAAGCTCGACGGCTGAGTTCGGCTAGGGCCGGGCTACTGAAGCTCTTCTGCGGCTATAGATTGCATTAGGCCGAGCATCGAGCTAGACTTCGGCGGGAGCAGGATTTATCCCCAACACTAGCCCCCCCACTTTTGAGTTCGAAAATTGAAGGAAGGAAGTGCAGGGAAGGCGACTGTCGAAGTCTTCCTCTGAGCTCTGTGCTGGTCTAGGTTGAAACTCGAGGGGATCTCGTCTTCAGCTGAAGTTGATATCGAAGTTGAAGCCCGGGGAGGATCCCATCTCCAGCCGAGCTTGAGGGGGGCTTCGTTCGCTATGATCAAAGCCGGAGGTTGCGCTCCTCGGGGGCGACATTGTCTCCTACCGCTGAGGTCGATGCGAGCGCTTGGAAGAGATCTGATCTCAGGATGAGGCTGTCTCCGATCTTATCTCTGGCCGAGGTGGTAGGTGATAATTGAAGCTCTCCAGCCGAGGTTGACACGGTTGCTTTCCCTAGCCAAGGTTGTATCGGACACCCAGGGGAGATCTCATCTCCTGCGGCTGAGCTCTCCTCGGAGAGATCTTATCTATGGCCAAGGTTGTCCGTATTCGCTCGGGAGAGATCTTATCTCTAGCCGAAGTTGCCTCGAGGGAGATCTTATCTCCTACAGCCGAGGTCGAAGTGCGCGCTTGGGGGAGACCTTATCTCCTGCGGTCGAGCTTTCCTCGGAGGAGATCTCATCTCCTGCAGTCGAGGTCAGACTGCACGCTCGGGGGAGATCTTATCTCCTGCGGCCAAGCTTCCCTCGGAGGAGATCTTATCTCCTGCAGCCGAGCTTTTCTCGGGGGAGATCTTATCTCCGGCAGCCGAGGTCGAAGTGCGCGCTCGGGGGAGATCTTATCTCCTACGGTCGAGCTTCCCTCGGGAGGAGATCTTATCTCCTGCAGCTGAGGTCGAAGTACGCGCTCGGGGGAGATCTTATCTCCTGCGGTCGAGCTTTCCTCGGGGAAGATCTTATCTCCTGCGATCGAGGTCGAAGTGCGCGCTCAGAAGAGATCTTATCTCCTGCGGTCGAGGTCGAAGTGCGCGCTCGGGGGAGATCTTATCTCCTGCGATCGAGGTCAAAGTGCGCGCTCGGAGGAGATCTTATCTCCTACGGTCGAGCTTTTCTTGGAGGAGATCTTATCTCCTGTGGCCAAGCTTCCCTCGGAGGAGATCTTATCTCCTGCAGCCGAGGTTGTACTGCACGCTCGGAGGAGATCTTATCTCCTACGGCTGAGCTTTCCTCGGGGGAGATCTTATCTCCTGCGACCGAGGTCGAAGTGCGCGCTCGGGGGAGATCTTATCTCCTGCAGTCGAGGTCGAAGTGCGCGCTTGGAGGAGATCTTATCTCCTACGATCGAGCTTCCCTCGGGGGAGATCTTATCTCCTACGGTCGAGGTCGAAGTGCGCGCTCAGGGGAGATCTTATCTCCTGCGGTCGAGCTTTTCTCGGAGGAGATCTTATCTCCTGCGGTCGAGCTTCCCTCGACCTCCTCCCGTTAGCACGAGGTCCCCCTTCAGTTCCCAATATGGCAAATATTTGACAGCTTCATTCCCTGTTACCGCAGTTTCTGCACCACAGAATAATAATGCGGAAATGAAGCAACTTTACTGAAGGGATATTATTGGTAATACATCCTCAGATTCTCTGAGTTCCAAGGTCGTGGAAGCATCATCTCTCCAAGCTCTTTCAGGCGATAAGCACCAGACCGGACGACCTCCACCACTTCGTACGGGCCTTCCCAATTAGGGGTAAATTTTTTCTGACTCTGAGGCTGAGAGATAGCGGCTCGTCGGAGCACTAAGTCTCCTACTCTGAACGTCTTGCTTCTGACTCTGGAGTTGTAATACCGAGCCACCTTCCATCTATAGGCCACCGTCCGGATGCAAGCTTCCTCCCTTTTTTCTTCCAGCAGGTCGAGGTCGACTCGGAGGTCCTGGAGATTGCGTTGCTCGTTGAAGCCCGCGACTCGCGCAGACGGGAGCTTGAGCTCAACCGAGATAACTGCCTCAGTACCGAAGGCCAAGGCGAAGGGTGTTTCTCCAGTGGGCACCCTCTGAGTAGTTCGGTATGCCCAGAGAACATGGTAGAGTTCGTCCACCCAGGCTCCTCCTGTCCTGTCGAGCCTCGCTTTGATTCTTTGTAGCAGGGTCCGGTTGGTTATCTCAGTTTCTCCGTTGGCCTACGGGTGAGCCACCGACGTAAAGCGGTGGAAGATGTTTAATCCTTCGCAGAACTCGACGAACCTTGCCCCAGCGAACTATCGTCCATTGTCGGTTATGAGGGTTTGGGGCAGGCCGAACCGACAGACTAGTGACTTTCAGATGAAGTCCTGTACCTTGGCCTCGGTAATCCTCGCGAGTGGTTCAGCTTCGATCCACTTAGTGAAGTAGTCGATCACGACCAAGAGGAACTTCCTCTGCCCCGACGCCGCTGGAAAGGGGCCGAGTATATCCATCCCCCACTGCGCAAATGGCCAGGGTGAGCTGAGCGGAGTGAGTTTGGATGCAGGCTGCCTCTGTACGCTGGCGTTCTTCTGATAGCGGTCGTACTTCTTTACGTATTCCATGGAGTCGCGAAACAGGGTCGGCCAGTAGTACCCCTATCGGAGCAGTTTTTTCGACAGGAACCTAGCTCCTACGTGACTTTCGCAGAGTCCTTCGTGCACATCCCGCAATACGAGGGCGGCCTTTGAAGGTCGGAGGCATCTTAGCAATGGGAGGAAGTACGACCTCTTATACAACTTGCCTTCGTATAAGACGTAGCGAAAAGCCTGATTCCTGAGCTTCCAAGCTTCTTTCGGATTGTGGGGAAGGGCCCCCTCCCTGAGGTATGCGACCAACGAGTCGATCCAGCCTGGCTCGAACTCCGTCTGCAGGATGACCCGAGGCTCTTCCGGGGTTGGACACTTTAGAGTCTCCAAAAATACTCCCCTGGGCAGTTCGACCGGGGCAGAAGTGGCCAACTTGGAGAGAAGGTCGGCTCTCGCATTTTTCGTCCTCAAAATATGTCGAACGCCGAAGCTGTCAAAGGTCGGAGTCAAATCCCTTACCCTCCCGAGGTATCTCGCCATGCTTTCCTCCCGTGCCTCATAACTGCTGCTGACTTGACCGACCACCAGCTGAAAATCGCTGTAGACTTGAAGTCGATCTACTTTTAGCTTCCTTGCTATCTTTAATCCGGCTATCAGTGCTTCATATTCGGCCCCATTGTTGATTACCGAAAATTCGAAGCGCAGCGCGTACTCGGCGATGACTCCCTCAGGGCTAACCAGGACCATCCCCGCACCAGCTCCAGCGGAGTTGGACGAACCATCCACGTGCAGGGCCTAGGAGCCTACGGAGAGGTCGGCGCTTTCCTCGGTGGGGTTCGATCGTGGCAGCTCGGCTTCGTCTAGGCTCGGCTCTGCTTTGGTGTCGATCTCGATTGGCCCAAGCTCGGCCTCGATCGGAATTGTGCATTCTAGCACGAAATCCGCCAGTATCTGAGCCTTGATTGACGGCCTGGGCCGATAGTTGATGTCGAACTCCATGAGTTCGATCGCCCATTTTGTGATTCTTCCAGAAGCATTTGCCCGGTGAAGAACTTCTTTTATTGGTTGATCCGTGAGGACCGTTATAGTGTGCTCCTGAAAATAAGGTCAGAGCCGCCAGACAGCAATTAGGAGAGAGTAAGTTAATTTTTTCAGTCTAGAGTACCTGGTCTCCGCGTCCCTCAGGACTCGGCTGATGTAGTAGATCGGTCGTTGCGCCTTCACTTCTTCCCTGACCAGCACCGCCGCTAGGGCCCCGGGGGAGACAGCAAGGTACAGAAATAATTTCTTTCCAGGTTCGGGCTTTGCCAGCAGCGGGGGCGAGCCGAGGTAGCTTTTGAGCTCTTCAAATGCCTGTTGGCACTCCACCATCCAGGAGAAGTCCTTCGGTCGCTTGAGAACGCGGAAGAAGGGCATGCATCGTTCGGCCGACCTTGACACGAAGCGACTTAGGGATGCCACTTTTTCGGTCAGGCGCTGAACCTCCTTGATCGTCCTCGAAGCGATCATTTCTCGAATGGCTCGGATTTTCTCGGAGTTCGCTTCGATTCCTCATCTCGACACCATAAATCCCAAAAATTTTTCGGAGGTCACACCAAAGGCGCACTTGGCCGGGTTCAGCCTCACCTTATGCCTCCTGAGTGCACCAAAGGTTTCTTCAAGGTCGGCGAGGTGGTCCGTTGAAGCTCAACTTTTAACGAGCATATCATCTACGTACACCTCCATGTTGTGGCCGATCTGCTCCTTGAAGATCTTATTAACCAAATGTTGGTATGTTGCCCCCGCATTCTTGAGTCCAAAAGGCATGACCCTATAGCAGTAAAGACCTCGATCAGTAATGAAAGCAGTATTCTCTTCATCCTCGGGCGCCATGCGTATCTGGTTGTAATCAAAAAAGACGTCCATGAAGGTGAGGAGCTCGTGGCCCGAGGTTGCATCCACCAGCTGGTCGATCCTAGGTAGAGGGTAGCTGTCCTTCGGGCAAGCCTTATTCAGCTTCTTAAAGTCGACGCACATCCTCCACTTGTTATTTGCTTTCTTGACAAGAACAACGTTCGAGACCCAGGTCGGATAGCTAACCTCTCGGATGAGTTCGACTTTGAGAAGCTTGTCTACTTCTTCGGTGATCGCTTTCTGCTTTTCCGGGGCGTGGTGGCGCAGCTTTTCTCTTATAGGCCGGTGCCTCGGATCGACGGCCAGCCGATGTTCCATGAGCTCGACGTCGATCCCTGATATATCCGCTGGGGTCTAGGCGAAGACGTCCGCATTCCTTCTGAGGAATGCAACGAGCTGTTCCCGAACCTCAGCTGCCAGGTTGGAGCCGATCTGCACCACATGCTCCAAGCTTCCGTCATTTAAGGGCACAGAGACGAGGTCCTCCGCAGGCTCATCCCGCTCCTCAGTGAGGTCGTCGCGGACGTCCAGTCCATCAATAAGATAGGGGTCGGGCTGATCTCCCTTATGTAGGGCGATCGAGTAGCAATACCTCGCCAGAGCCTGGTCTCCTCTGACCTCTCCGACCTCATGGCTCGTCGGGAACTTCATCTTCAAATGATAGGTCGACACTATCGCCCGGAGTGCATTTAGACCAGGTCGGCCGAGGATCGCGTTATAGGCGGACGGAGTCCTCACGACTAGGAAGTTGACCCGAGCCTTGGCCTGCTTCGGGCGTCATCCCGCTGTTACGGTCAATGTTATTTCGCCTTCGACTGGTATGGTGTTGCCGGCAAACCCTACCAGCGGAGAATTTATCGGCTCCAAGCGATCGTCGGGCAGGAACATTTTTGAGAAGGCATCATAGAACAATACATCGACCGAACTTCCGTTATCTAGCAAAACACGGCGTACATCGTAGTCAGCGATATTCAAGGAAATTACAACCACGTCATTGTGCGAAAATTGGATCCCCCGACCGTCCTCCTCGATGAAGGCCACAAGCTCCGCGATCCTCTGCCTCTTCACCGATCTCCTGGTCCGCTGGTCTCCCCTTGCCGAGGTCTCCCTGAGATAGTATTGATGATGCCAAGGGGCGGCCGACCTTCCTGGCTCTCCCCACCCGATGGTAACGCCCTTGGCCGCTCCCCTCGCTCTTCGGGCCGCCTTTGTAGGAATCGGTCGAGTCTACCTCGTCTGACGAGTTTTTCGATCTCATCTTAGAGTTGGATGCACTCTTCGGTGTCGTGGCCGTGGTCGCGATGATAGAGGCAAAACTTGTTGGGATCGCGCTTGCTGGGTCGGAAACGCATCTTGTCTGGCCTCGGAAGCTGTTCCCTGATTTTCATCAGCACTTGGGCCTTCGGAGTGTTGAGGGGGGCGTAGTTGTGAAACCTTCGTCGGGGAGAGCTTCGGCACTGAGGAGAACCTCGACGCACCGTTCCGTCTGGGCTTCCCCACCTCGGATTCCGCGGAAGAGTTCGGGTCCGCCAGTGATCGAAAGGAGTCCGGGAGCGCCGTCGAGCTTTACTCCGCTTCCCTTCCTCGGCGGGCCTGCCCGGTCCTTCAGCTCGCCGCTTGCCGTCGGCTTCGCCATCCCTGACCTTGAAGGCCTCCTCTGCCCGGGCATATCCTTCAGCCCGAGCTAGCATGTCCACAAAATTCTTGGGATACTTCTTTTTCAGGGAGAACAACAAGTCGTTCTTCTGAAGACCGTTCTTGAGGGCGGCCATGGCGACTGATTGGTCCAGGTTCCGGACTTCCAACGTGGTAGCGTTAAACCAGATGACGTAGGCTCGGATGGGTTCCCCCTCCTTCTGCTTGATGGCCATCAAGGAATCCAAACCTCAGCATGGCCGCCTACTACTGATGAAGTGGGCTGCGAATTATTGACTCATCTAGTCAAACGATAAGATGGTACTCGGCTTGAGCGCCAAGTACCAGTTCCTGACAGCTCCTTTAAGGGTGGAGGGGAAAGCCCGGCACAATATGACGTCTGGCGCGTCGTGAAGCAGCATCGTTGTCCGAAAGGCTTCCAAGTGATCAACCGGGTCGGTGGTCCCGTCGTAGCTCTCGAACTGTGGGAGCTTTAAATTCGGCGGGATCGGCTCCTGCATGATTTTCTGCGAAAAAGGGAGGTCAGTGCAAACGTCATTACCACGTGAGGGGGGAGTGTGACGAAGTTCTTCGATTTGTCGGCTCATTTTCAAGAGCCTTTGATCCAGGAGATCTTCACGGTCTCTGATCTCCAAGGCTTTCTGGTGGAATGGGTGCGAGGCTTCACCCTTGGCCGATCCATGATCCGAACAAGGGCTCTCCCTCCTCCGCCTCTCCAATCCGGGTATCGGAGGTCGGGATGCCCAGGTCGGTCGCTCTTGGACCGGATCACTCAACTTCGGAGAGTCCCGCATCGGTTGGGATGGCACCGGGGCTTGTTGGTGCAGCACTGCCTGCACCGCCTCTGTGAGACCACAACCTGCTGGCTGGTTGAACTGCTCCGTATCCACCGCAGCTATAGACGGGGCCTGAGTCACCGAGGCCGGAGCGGGAATAGACGGATTCGGACGGGATCGGACTGCGGAGGCCGTCGAGTGTCGAGTCGAAGCTCTCCTGTGAGGCATCTTCTCCCTGGGAGAGAAAGGAAGATCTTCGGAGATGGAAGAAAAAAATCATCGCCGAGCACTCCTTTAAGAACAAGGAAACCCCGGAGGTTCGGGGGGGCCTTCTTCTAGCGCCAATCTGTTGGTGCAGAAACTGATTGTCGTCGGAGGTCGCTGGAGTCAAGACCGCTGAGGTCGCCGCCGGAGACCTGCAAAACAAAGTCCCATCCGGAGCCCATGGGGGGCAGCTCCGGTAGGACCCTCCGACGCTCAAGTCAGCTCTGACCAACAGGAATGGAGTGCTCGGAATGAGTTCCGAAGCTTGAAGAAGAAGAGGAGAGCTTAGAGATCAGAGAGATTAGAGTTAGTGTATCTGGAGGGGTCCTTTCTATAGCGGAGCTTGATGGTGACAGCTACAGCCGCGTGCTGACGAGCCGCTCGAGGTTCGACGGAGTCAGTCTCACGAGAAGGTGTCGTGTGCGGCGGGTTGATGGTGACAGCTGCAACCACGTGCTGGCGGGCCGCTCGAGGTTCGACGGAGCCAGTCTCATGGGAAGGTGCCGTGTGCGGTGGATTGATGGTGACAGCCATTGCCGCCTCATAGCGAATCGCTATCACTCGATGGACTGATGGTGATGGCTGCAGAGCTTGCGGCAGATGAAGGATTGAAGGCCTTCGTCGTGTGCCCATTTCGGAGGAGTTCGGGCTCCTGAAGAGGAAGCTTGGAGAGAGTTTGGCTCCCATAGACGTCTGGACGGAGGCATGCAACTAAAGCTCGACCGCTGGAGAGTTCGGTAGAAGCTCGATCGGCCGAAATTCGACCGAAAGACGACCGCTGAGGAGTTCGAACGTTAGGGATTCCGTTAAAGCCCAACCGCTTGGAGTCCAAGAAGCTCGGCCGCTGAACAGTTCGACCGTCTAAACGGATCCGTAGAAGCTCGGACGCTAGGAGTTCGAGAAAGCTCGACAGCTAAGAAGTAAAAAGAAGCTCGACGGCTGAGTTCGACTAGGACCGAACTGCTGAAGCTCTGCGGCTACAGATTGCGTTAGGCCGAGCATCGAGCTAGACTTCGACGGGAGAAGGATTTATCTCCAACACTACATAAGCTAAGTGTGAATGTGTCCAATTACCTCCAATCAGTTGCTTTTCTTTCTGTATAAAAGCATTAACATAATAACAATCAACAGATTAAACGTGGAAAAAAGTAAGCAAAAAAATATAATTTTCAGAAAGTTGTTTGATAAACATAACAGGCCAAAAAACAAAAAGATGCACTCAATGATTTTACAAGCTCCCCATTTTATTGCCATTGGGTTTATTTTGCTTTGACTTGGCCAAGTTAACAAGATCGCCAAATAACTTATCTTCAGGCTTGGATTGCCTGTTGCATTGCTGACTGAAAGATGTTGATGAAGCAGGTATCTGATAAGAGGAGGTCATATGCATGTAATTATTGTTGTCTTTCAAGGAAAGCCCATACATCCTCTGAGAAATCTGATTTGGACTAGCATAAGGGTATGGAGCTCTCTGATCATAGCATCGAGCTGCTGACTGTTCACCATATCCATAACCTATCAGCTGAACACCCAGCACTGGTTGTTGCTGCATGCCTGCAAACTGCCCACCCTGAATAGGTTGAGAATATAAACCTCCCACCTGGTTGCTCTGCATTGGCAGGGTTAACATGCCCATCTGCTGGTTGTTCTGAATCAGTCCAGGATGCATTCCTCCAAGACTGCTGCTTTGGATTGGCCAGGGATGTATAGCACCTCCAGGTTGGCCACTCTGCATTTGGTGAGGCTCCACTAGTTGGTTATTCTGATCTGGTTGAGCTTCCCATGGTGGCAGCGGAAGAGCTCCACCTTGATCATTTACATCTGTTTAAGAGAGTTATGTGATACCATACCCTCCTATGACCAATGAAAACTAGCTATGGATTGTATGGTTTAAGAGACGGTAATTTGGAACTGAAAATAACAAAAATAATCTCAACCAATATCAATTGGTTTAGTATTTCCATTCAACCAATATCAATTAGTGTAGTATTTCCATGCAACATTTTCTTAAATAGTAACATTCCAAAGCGCATAAACTTTTGGAAGAAATGGAAGAAGAAATATTCAAGGACAGCAACTTCAACTTTTGAAGAAGAAAAGAATAGAGTTTTCAGGCATGACACTTTCAATAGAATGTTTTGTCACTTAAATGCATTTCAAAAGCAGTAAAATAGTCAAGGAACATGTTGAATACTTACTGTAAGGTGCCTGCTGCTGGGAACTCAAGCCATGAACACTTGGACCATTCCATGCAGGATTTGCCTGATTCAACTGGGTTCCTTGCATATAAGCTGCCTGTTCATACGGTGGTACCCCTGAGTTTGGGAGAGTTTCATTGGAATAATAGGTAGACTGCTGGGGTTGTAGTTGAAGCTGAGATGCAGCAGGATATGTCTGTGATGCTGGAGGCACCATATTAGAATTAATAGCACTGGTAGGTTCCTTGCTGTTATTGTTGTTATGAGGAAATGCATTGGAAAGAGCTAAAATGCTCTGCTCAGTTCCAGAGGTAACAGAACTATCAACTAGGTCAGTAACAGGTACAAGTGCAAGAGGACTTTCAGTTGTAGGTTTACTGAAATCTTCACCACTAAGAAGGTCCATATTAGGATCAACTATAGCTAACGAGGTTGCCACACCATTGGATGCTGGAGGTGCAGGTAGCAGTAATTGCTGAAAAGGAGAGTGATCACCAGTGCTTGTGCTCGTATTGGACCTACAGAATACATGCACCATGCCTTAAGGCTTTTTTGCTTTTTTCTTTTTTTTAGACATAAGAAATATAATAAATTGAAAATGAATAAAATCAAAGCCTTCCACCTGATCAAACAAGGCCAAAGTCTCAACCATGGATTTAAAGGTAAAGTACTCAGAAGAAATAGTCGGATGATCATTCATACACTATCTAAGTAGAGGCTGCTTCTAGTGCATTAAAATTTTATAAGATTGAAAATGAATGAGCCAGTGCCCCTTAAAAAATTTTATCTAACTACTTTCCTGGATAAAAACTTTCAAACATCTTGAGTAAGCAATAAATAAAGTTGTTTCTAAAGGAATATGGACTACCTTTGATTCTTTTGTGCACTATTATCTGCATTTGTTGCAGCAGAGTCATCAACATCTACAAGTGCTTGAAGAGTCTTTGGCTTCTCTGCATGAACAGCAGTGCCTGAAAGAACAGCATCATGTCTAGCTAGAATCCACTGCAACTCATCATTCAGTGCAAGTCCTTCGCGAAGTAGTTCCTCATCCCTGAAAATATTAGAAAGCAAATAGTAAACAGCCATTTATCAAAGTATAAGAGACCACAATCTCATTCAGACTTTCAAGTAGGCTCAGGTTGCACAGAAAAGATTTAATGCCTATGATACGGCATGTTGAAGCATGATATGTTGGATTTATTTGTTAAAGAAAAGAATCAAGGTGCATTCAAATTAAAACTATATATGGTTTTATGCAGAGATTTTGAGGTTGCTTTGGCAAAAAGCCAGCATATAAAACTGTCCTCAAAAATTCAGAGAGAGAGAGAGTTGCAGAGTTGCATGGAAACAGAAAGGCTACCCAAAAAAAAAAAAAGAATAGAAAGATAAATGAAATGAGAAAACTAAATGAAAATGAAAAGGATGGTACTTTCTTTCCTGAAAGCAATAAAGGTGTCAAATGTTCTTTTATTTCAAAAAAAACATATGAAAAATGGAAGGCTTCTTTTAAGAGGGATACCATATTAAATAAATATATTATAACTGCAATCTTGGCAAAGAGGAAAACACAATTAAAAAAATCAATGTTATTTACAAACTACAGTTTTTTAAAGATTACATGCTGATATATAAATAACTTTTTAGAGGTCTTACGAAGTTGTGTTCACAAGATGTACCACTCTCTGCTTGTATGAACGGCACCGATCAACAAGGTCGACAAGCACCTCCTGTGTGAGTCCCTGCATATTAGCAGAAACATGGAATTCAGTCTGAAAGTTATGCACAAGATCCAATATTTGAAACTTAGTGAATACCAATCAAAATTCTAAAAGTTTCAGGTAAGGGACTCAGTTTGAGAATCAGGCCTAGGTTTGGGTCTCAAATAATTACACCTTCAATCTTCTGGCTTAAGATAAATGAGAAACAGGCCACATGCAGGTCGAAGATAATAACAAGTCGAATGTGTGATGCATGTGTCAGGTGGACTTGAATCTTACCCAAACACAACCTGATTTGAACCTCAACAATGCCTGAATTCATAGCCATTAGTTCAGCAGGGGTCCCAATTCCAAACCATGATCTGAACACTAACAGAGCTTAAGTATAAATCTAGAAGAACTGGACCAGAACGAATCAATCCCAACAAATATTATTTCCAAAATTAGAATTTAACCAAATGAAATCAGAGGTGAGCCTAACCCAACCTCAAACGGGAGCTAGCCTTGCCTAGCATGCCAATTGAATTGCATCTAGGTCTAGATCCTAGATCTGAAGCCGGTCGGACCACACCCAACACATCCCTGCTTGCAGCCCTCATTGAATCCAATACCTAATAATTTCCAATAACCAACATTTTTCCATTAAACCAAATTACAAGCTATTTGAGCCTAGCATACAAAATTCGCAGTTGATTGATCGGAGTTCATAAAACTAAAGGAATCAAAATATGTATGTCCATATCCAACCAATGTAAATGGCTATAGCTCACTTGAGACAACCCAGATACTAGCAACAGGTTCAAATAATGAGTTTATAGACACTTCACAAAACTAGAATCTGAGTTAAGTGTTTGCAGCATGATGTTTTCAACAGCCCTTGACAGCCATAATTTGATGTTTCAATCCAGATATCCAAGTTCCATTTAAGATTTTTAGCATTTGCATAATTAGTCACTAGTCATAAGTAAAATTCAAGTCTGAACGGTTACTCTGGCCTTAGATATGAAAATAAAATCAGCAGTATCAATTTGCAGATTACCTTTTTGTTTCCAGGTTCTAAAGCATTAAGCATTTGTGCAAGAATATCGATAGCACTGCAGGCATTCTCAATTTCTGTAAGGCTGAACAAAGAAACCTAGTTTCAGTTTATAACATCAAATATAGGAGCAGAAACAGAAAAATAACACATAATTATTAAAAAGGTAATTGGAATAAAAGGAAATTGTATAAAGAGCTGAGGTCTACAGACTGGATTGGAAAAGGGAGCATAATAGGAAGCTCTTATTCCTCATTCTGCAGCTGTAGGTTTGGTTGTTCTTCCTTTTATTTCATATTCTAATCAGTTTGGTAACTAACACCCCAAATAAGGTGAAAGCTTACAACTTACCACTTACCGGCTTGAGTACTTAACAGGTACAGGTCACCTCCGCTACCACAAATTTAAATAACATATATGGAGTTGGAGTTTGACAAATATGTAAATATAAACAGGCAACAAATCACAAAATCCTTCCATATTATTTTCACATCATGCAGCAAGCAATCCATAACCATTGTCAAACACCCTATCCATACATTATAATAGCTAGAAGTAAAAGGAAAAATGAAATCTCATTAAACAGTACTAATAACTGAGATTGAAAGCATGCCAAGTCAAACCCATCCCAAAACCACAAAGCTTGGGTTTCTCGGCTCTTGCTATGAATTAACAAATGACAACTTTCCTTCCTCTATGTATAGGTATTATCTTAATAATTAGCAATTCACTGATCGTGAATGCAACAATAGAAATGTTAATCTAGATGCCCTAATATACAAGGAGATCCATTTGTGCAACTCCCCTATTTCTCTAAGCTGCAAGCTTGAGATAGAGAGACAGGTTTATTTGATGACAAATGTGGTTTATCACTTATGTTAATGTAAGATGGCACACAACAGATATAATGAAGGCTTCTCGGATAATTTAATTATCAGAATTGGATTATGAACATATCAAAGGTCACTCTTGCACAAAGTACTTGAATCTCAAACAAATATTCCCACAAACAAACACTAGCTATTGAATGCTTAACAATCTATCAACACCAATTTATTTTATCACTTAATAATTTAAAATTAACTCAGTGACAACATGCAGCTATATAACAATGGCAAATGGATAGATATCTTCATAGCAAGGTCTGCCATACTGGTGCAAACCATCCTGTACTGGACATACCATACCATAACAGTATCAAACCGAGACTTGGTATAAAGGCATACTAAGTCTCATTACATCAAACCGACACTATACCAACATGGTACTAGTTCAGTATCCGGTACCAAGATAGCAAACCTTCCTTCATAAGCTTCACAAAAGAACATTCTTTAAGAATATGGTCTCAAAAATATTATAGCAGCAGCAGCAGCAGGAGCCAAAGCCAGAGCAGGAGCTGCAGTGGCAGCGGCAGGCGGCAGCAGCAGCAGTAGTATAATATGATATGGAACGAACAAATTATATTTCAGTACATGATGATGTTGCACTCCTGATAGCATATAACAAGCTAATTAAGTATATTAAAACACTGGGCAAGGGGAACTACATGACGCACCTCAAAGTCAGAATATCCGAACCAACAGAAGACTCAGGTGCCTCTTGTTGATAATCAGGATTTCCAGGATTTCGCAAAGATGGGGGATAGGATGTCAAAGGCTGTGTCTGCAGAGGAGTAAATACAGGTGCAGATCTCTCAGGCCTTTGAGGAAAGACAGCTCCTGCATGCTGATGGACAAAATATACCTCAGGAAAATTTCAATTAAGAAGATATGTGTGTGTACATACATACCAACTTATGCAATTACCTAAACATGGTTTATATGATAGCCTAAACATGAATTATTACTAAAAAGATGTCAAAATAATGTTATCCATCCCAGCAACAGTTCTTTGGTGGATGGACATGAGTCAGCTTTATCTAAGATAGTTTGCAGTGAGAGAGCTGCATTTCAAAAAGTAAATATATCTATCACCACCTAACTTGTAAACTGTTAGAAGTCTGAAAGCATACCAACAACTCCTGATATGCTGCAAAATATTGTGGATGTCTTGCCTGTGGACCACCAAATGCTTCTTGCCAAGTATCTATTAACACTAGTACCTTCTCCTTGACATGAATATCAGGTTGCTGCATAGATTTAGAATGAGATAATTTAAACTTTTCAAAAGGAATCAAGGACAAAAAAGTGGATGAGGATTAACATGATTCTTGAGATGGTATTAAAACCTTTTTTCTCACTATCTTCACCATTTCATGCAGGATATCTTTCTCGGCAACATGCGTGTGGACTATGTCACCACAGTTCTTTACCATTGTTTCCAAAAGCTGGTAGAATTGAAGCAAGAACACACTGCCATTAGTCTAGGATTTCCAAAATAAATGAACAGCAACAGTATAACAGAAAAACTGATAATGGTGCCAAAGTTGCAGGGTAAGAAAACTATAATGACTGACGCTTGACAAAGGCATTGTTTTCTCCTCAAGAATTGCTATGTTTCCCAACTTGCCATGGTGAATATGTTTAAAATATCTGTTACCCAAATTCTTTGATTTAGCACAAAATAACCACATCTAACACTTGAGCATGGAAATTGGTATGACACTGGGACAACATTTGGACATGGCGCCATGGGAAGAAATTCCTAGATGTTGAAAGGATCCAACTCTTAGACAGGCTACCACACCCAAGACATGAATCAGAGTACGTGTAATATGTCTTAAAATAACTTTCATCCCTTGACTCAAGAAAACCTTCAATACTTCAATAAATCATAAATGCTTACCAGTACAAATCTATCATTGAAAGTATTAAAGGCAAAAAGACAAAGTATGAACAGAACAAATAAAGCAAATAAGTATAAATACTTCAAATAGCTGTATATGCTTGCTAATATTAGACATTAAGGCAACAATTCTCGGCATAATTGACCAAAGGTCCAGAGCTGACCCAGAGGTGGGACAAAAACCAAATTTTTAAACCTTGAATAAATCTAAAGATTCTACAGCCATGGAAAAACAGATCATAAAACTTAAGAAAAGACACCCCTTCTTTTTCGTAAAACCTGTTTTACAGAGTATCAGGGTTTATGGTTATTTGTTTTAAAAAACCTCATAAACAACCAAACAGCCCCAAGGATCTTCTCCATTTTCTCAGAAATGAACTTCTAATATGCAATTAGACATTTGGCATAAGCTGAATCAGCCTCAACTTTGACCATAACAAACAAGAAAAATGAAAACATGGTTTTAGATGGGACAGAATTTGGAATGTAAAACATGTGTATACATTAAACAGAACAAAGGTATGAGAATCAAGAATGTGCACAGACATCTATCATACTGCAGACTCTTCCCCAGTGAATATGCGCTTTATGATAAATACTCATTTTGCTTAGGTTACAACAGCCCACAAGTGTATTAGGGCATCTGATAATGCTAGATAGCCTAATATAAAAAGGGATCATGCTTTGTGATAACAATACCTATTACCTAGTTTTTTGCTAAATGAGTAAAATAGTTAAGTTTAAATTGTTTAATCATGTGCTGTAACAAGGTGTCCTCATGCTTTCCCGTCTTTACCTTGATTTTAAGATGACCACTTTCCTCGAACAACCTCCAAGGTCTCAACATACATGGCTTCAGGGTTAGGAAAGGCTTGGAGTTTAGACCTAGTACCCATCCCACTTGTTTATTAAAATGTCTGCTACTTTGATTCAGGAACCTTGAGTTCTTTTTATTAGTTTTAGTAAATTAAAAGCTTATATCATAAATCAAAGCTAGTATCACAGGCCTTGTTCATGACTTGGGTGCTTCATCATGATTAAGCCGGAAAACTTTCCAATCAGATGTGTGGGCATTACTCTCAGAAATAGAAAACCTAAGTCACTAGTTGGTTGCAAAAGTAAACTTCTATCCTCAAATAGTTGGTTTATCCTGGTCACAATCTTGTCAAACCTTCATACATATCACATTTATTTGTCATGGACACTAGCAATTCCTGTAGCATTGAATTTTCACAGTTATGCATCCTTACCTTCTAGAAGCAAGGTAAGAAGTAATGTTTTCAGATACTAGTTATCACTTCTTAACAGCCTGAATTTGATGCCCAAGTACAATTGGGAACAAAATTTTCATATCAGCAGATTGAGAATGAGAGACCTAAAAAAAAATTAACTATTAAATTTGTCAAGGAATATCCTAAAACTGTATAAAAAAAGCAGCTGTATTTCCCAACTTTTCAATTCCCATAATATCCCTGACTAAATCTCTACTTTAAAGGCTTAAATCCAAGAGGGAACTCTCCTTAAGTTGGGATTCCATGATTCTATACATAATCAGAATCAGATATCCTTCAAAACCCAAATTCATAGTGATTTGTCAGTCATAGCAAAGCCTAAACTTTTCTAGATTAATAACGTGGCAGTGACATGCATCATCAGTTCATAACTAGTATATGTTTGACTTTCTAAAAAAGATAATGAGCGCACCGAAATGTATGTATGTATGTATGCACTAGTCGTTATGCATGTGGGTGCGCTGATTGTCAGTTTTTCAAAAGTTAAACATATATGCACACACACACACACACATATATATATGTATGTATGTATATATATATATCTATGTGCGTGTGTGTACATATATGTTTAACTTTTGAAAATCTGACAATCAGCGCACCCACGTGCGTGCGTGCATGTGCGCGCACGTATATGTTCAACTTTTGAAAAATTGACAATCAGCGCACCCATATGCATAATGACTAGTGCACACACACACACACACATACATACATACATACATACATATATATATGGTGTGTGTGTGTGAGGTAGGAGATCATGTTCTGAGGAAATGCAAAACATAAGATCAAGGGACGCCCAAAAAAACAGTATTCTGGCAGTTACAGGAAACAGCATGAGATTATTGTTGAAATAATAGATGCCATTAAAGCAAAAGAACAGAAATTAATAGAAATAATTGTGGTGCTTACTGTCAATGCAAGAAGCTGAACCTTTGGATTCTTATGTCTAAGACGCTTTTTGAGTCCCTTTACGACATCTTTTGCCTGTCTGGTAAACCAAATATTGACAAAAACTAAAATATTAGAGGAGTGAAATTACTAATATTCTCTCTTAGATATCACTCATCATCAACCAACAGATGCTATTGCATCAGAGCACATAAATGAAGGATAAATTTTAAATATGCTTATACTCTTAAATTATACAGATGAACTTTGTTGTCTGAATGTTTCTGCATCAGTGCCACCATTTTGAAGGTCATGTTCTAGGTCAATTAGCAATAAAATAGAAGCTTTCATGGTTTGCAATATCCCTAATGCCTATTAAGAGGAAACTAAAATAATATAAATATAAGCCGAAGTCATAATTTCGATCCAAGAGAAAATATACAGCAGATTATGCCATCCAAAACTCTAGAGGTCTGGTAATGTCTTCTTGCAATATTCCATGAATACCAAACAGAGGCTGTAAGATATAGCAATCCAGAATTCATGTCAAGCCATGAGGACTCAAAATACAAGAAAGTCATTTCTATACATACATACATACAAGAAAGTCATTTATACACCTACATATATACATACATAAGTACATATATATATACTTGTGAAACAGAAATGTATATGTACTTATGAAACGGAAATGAGTCTAGTAAAATGTGAAGCAAACCATTAGAGAACTTGATAGTTGGGGAATTCTTTTTGATATATGCAGCTTCAGAAAAAAAACCTAAAGTATGCATTGGATGACAGACCATCCAAAGATTTTGTTTGGACAGGTATGTGTGAGGATTTTGTTGGGACTAAGCTAGGAGGCCAGATCTCATGACACAACATGAAGCACCATTTTTTCTTGGACTGAATTAATTAGATAAACATGAAGTTTCCAACATAGTATGCCAGAACATATAACAGCAAAACTATTTCACAAAAAAAAAAAAAAAAAAAAAAAAAAAAAAAACCAACATTAAAGCACAAAAAAATGTATAAGACAATAGAAGAAAAGCTAAATGTACAAGACTAGGTGGGTGTGGAGGACTACCTGAACTAAAACAAGTTGTATTCAATTAAGAGGTAAATCTATTTTCCAAGGGCATAATTCATTTTCTTACATGGATCAACCTAAACTAATTGTTCCAAATAAATGGTAGTGGGTTAATTAATCAAAATATGATCCACTAAAGTTTGAGAAGTTTCTATTATCAGATGTCCATTAGACATTAACTCTCCAGCATTGATGCCTAATTGCTAACTAGAGGAACTTTAGACAAGAGTGAGGCCTATAATCAAACCTAATAAGACCAATTGGTGCTTGACATTACCATGGTACATTTGGATTCAATTTGTTTTATCTGAAAACTTTATTATTTGTTTACCATGGGGATGGCAGATCTGATGCATGCATATAATTTCTACATGCACATCAGAGAGACAGCGTTGCCCCCCATATGGTAGCATCTAGGTAATTGCTATTACAATTGGCACCAGTGTATGAGGAAACACAATGATGTCAAGGGCATGCAGAAAGGTTCTACTTTCATCTTACCATGGTGATTGCATTAGTTCAAAATCTCCCAAGATCTTACTCAGCTCAGTGTAGAACTCTCAAAAAAGGGACACTGACCTCCATAAGACTCACAAATAGAAAAAAGTAGGAAAAGCACTTCTATCCAACATTTGAGTAATTACTAATGGTTCCGTAGCTCAACCATATGACACATACAGAGCATCTCCTACATCAATTCACCTATTTTCTATTTTCCACATAGCTTAAAATGCCACCTGTCCAATTTCTTCGCATAATAGATTCAATTTATCCATCATATCGAGACATCCACCCCTCAAATCAAAAACCTATTCTTAATCCTACCCAATTACAAACAGATGCAATACAACCCAGCATTATTATCTTTCCTGTGAAAAGAAAAAAAAATGACAGCTTTTTAACTAAAACACTTCTAAGACTCGAAATTGACCAGCCCCGATACAGTACATCAAATAAAAACCTCAAAGAGATCCAAATACGAATAGGATGAAACAGAAAGAAGACTTAAGACATGGAACAGAGAAAGAAAACTAGCAGCGGCGGAATCTGATACCCAGGGTCGCGATTGCAAATGTCGCAGATCTCCATGTTCATCGCCCAATCCGGACCGATCAGCATGATGCTGGTCGCCCGATCCGCCAACGACCCCGTCATTGCTGCAGCCCCAGCGAAGCAACAGGGAAATAAAAAAAACCACGAAAGTGGGATCTCGGCCGCGAAACCTCTTCCTCCGCCGATCAGAGAGGGGTGCGTCACAAACCCTGGGGAGGAGATCAACCCTAATCGATTCCTGGAACCTCTCCTTGCCCTTCGCCGGAGAGGCGCTGGTTTTTATAGCTATATTCTATTTAAAAATTAAAATGGAGGACAAAAGGAAAAGGAAATCACTTTCGCTACGGCTATCTTCACGAGGATTGCTTCGCTGATGCGTTGTCTTTTTGCTAAGCGATTCACCTTTACTGACTCGATAACGCCCAACGGGAATACGCCCATTTTTCCGTGTAAGTGAGGAGTGAGTGATCCAGGAGTGGCAGCGTCCTCTGCCACCATCTCCACTTTTGGGTGGGTTAGGTGCCCGTCTCTCCCCTTCTTTGGTGGAGTTGGGAAAGAAAAGAATACTGTATTCACCATTTGGATTTTTTTTTTTTTGCTTTTTTGGCAGAGAGCAGAGAAAGATCTTCCTGCTTTATTCAGTGGCTATAGATGGAGATAGAAGGTGGTGGACGTTTCTACTTTCTTTTTTTTTTTTTTTTTTTTTAAGTTTAATGCGAGGAATCTCCTGCCTATCAAGCGAAGAAGGAAAGAGAAAATTTAACTCGTTTCGAAAATGTAGAAAAATTAGAAAGAGATTTATAGAAAAATCTACTCTTTTTAAGGAAAAAAAATCATAAGTAAATCTACTCTTCTTAAGAAAGACAATTGTTTAATAGATTTATAAAAGTGGTCTTCATTTGCATGGCATGCTTTATGGTTGTTTCTGAAAATTATTTTTTTCATAATAAATATTGTTAGAGCTATCGATTCTACTTTCTCTTGATTTATTATTAATATTTTGACTTATGATTGGTATACCGATAGTGCAACAGCGATGATAGCTTCTCGATTAATAATCGGTCCTTCCAACTGTGATTCGTAAAGTAGACAATAGGATGATTATTAATCATATAATCAATTGATTTTCACCTTACGTCGAACCATCATTGGCTCCAAAAAGCAAATGATTGACGGCAAATCGGTTCCGATGCCCAATTTATCATCGACAAAAAGCAGTAACCGACTGTCAATTGGCTAACCTATTGACAGTCAATGACTTTCAATCAATTTCTCTAATGGATGTGACAACTTCAACAATTATATAACCGCTGGTCAATTAGAACATCCAAATCACCGATGATCAGTTGGCTCAATAGTAGCACGGACACACAATCAGCTTGATATTTACCGATATATAGTCGGTGTATTTGAAATTGCCAGCATAGAAAATGTGTAATAGCCATCTCACGATCACATAGTGGGCTATAACTGCTCATAATGGGCATTAACTGCTCACATAAATCTAGAACAAATGGGATCCACGATATCTAATCGTTACGAATAGTTACTAATAATTTATTTATAAAAAGAAGGTAAACGGATAGCATTGATAAGATATTTCAAGGCTAAACTCTGTCGGACTTTATTTTCTACTCGACCAAATTTTTTCTCTCTAATTTAAGCATCGGAGGATTTCCACTAGAAATAATTTTGGTTATTGAGGACTTCTTTTTGCAGGTGTGTTTCTCCGACAATAGATGTAACAGAAATTTGACCATAATAGATTGACGTGCCAGGTAAGAAAAAGAAGAATATTTTGAAAAATCAACTATGGCGAAAACAAGGGCCCATAATTTTACTGGCTCCACCAGATTGTCCTCCCGTCGAGAATAGCTTCCTCCTCCACCTCCAATGGTAGAGCTCAACTCTTCGCGCCTAGCCATTATAGCAGGTGTCCAAATCCAACAACTTCCTGCATTAATGCAGCAAATGAAGGTACTGATGGAGGTAGTACATAACCTCTAACAGTAACAGCAATCGATGGTGGAAGAGCTATCAGTACTTGCAATACCATCCAGACATAGTTGTCGTGCTCTACGATAATCTCCATTTTCATCATTGGAATGACAATCGGCATGACATTCTTGTTATGTCGAAGTATCACCATCCCGGCATTTTCACCATGCCATCCGTCATTTACTGTGGTCTGCTTCTCCTTTTCGCTGCTATAGTATTAAGAAGAGAAACGGGCCACGTCTACCATCGAATTTTCAATCCTCGAGTTCTTCAGGGAGTTTTATTCCTGAATTCTCAGAGCAACGGTGGCTCGACGACTATGAGCACAAGTTCAGAAAAATCAACCATCAACTCATTTGACTACGAGTGAACAATCGGGGGGGGGGGGGGGGCTAATGATCTTGGCATTCACATAGCCCCTCCTTTTTTTTCTCAATATATTTTGGATGAATCGATTCCATCTCAGTTCAAGATGCCACTGATGGAGCCGTACGATGGTTTCATAGATCTGGTTGATCATTTAGAGAGTTACAAGACTCTCATGATGATTCAGGAAGTTTCTGATGCCTTCTTATGCAAAGGCTTTTCGACTACCATTTGAAAGGCTGCTCGAGTTTGGTATTTTAGGCTCCAATCGAAAAGCATACATTCCTTTGGATAGCTAGAAAATTCATTCATGGCCCACTTCAGCACCAGCTGAAAAATGCTATGAACTTTCGACAGTCTCTTCTCCATCAAACAAAATGAAAGGAGAGTTGAGAAACTTTATATCGCATTTCAATGTCGCCACACTTGAGGTCAAGGATCTTAATAAAGACATGGCTATTTCAGCCATGAAGAGAGGTTTGAGAGGATTTAGATTTACTTATTTTTTGGATAAGAACCATCCTCGAACATATGCTGAACTTTTAGACTGTGTGTATAGATATATTTGCATAGATGAAGGTGTTACTGACTGGTGCCAATCAGAAGAAAAGATCAAAAATAGAAATAAAAGAAGAATGAAGCTCCTGCTGAACCAAATCGGCAAGCAATCGACAAAAGGGCTTCCCCTCATCAATGGAGTCTAAAGCTAAATAAATATGGTACTAAATATGACTCCTATACTCTACTGACTGCTTCTTTTAGACAAATACTGATGGAGATCGAAAGAGCAAAATACCTCCAACACCCCCCCATTAATGAAGGCACCCCCTAGAAGCCATGATAGAAAAAAGTACCATCGATTCCATTATGACCATAGTCACAACACCGAACAATACATCCAACTTATTGGGGATAAATTCCGCTCCTACCGAAGTCCAATTTGATGCTCAGCTTAACGCAACTAGTAGCCACGGAAGAGCTTTAGCGGATGGATCTTAGTCGAACTCCTTCAGCCGGCCGAACTTCTCAGTGGTCGAGCTCCTTCGGATTTTCAGCAGTCGGGCCTTAGCCAAACTCCTTCAACCGATCGAACTCCTCAGCGGTCGAGCTCCTTCGAATTTCCTATGATCGGGCCTTAGTCGAACTCCTTCAGCCGGCCAAACTCCTCAACGATCGAGCTCCTTTGAACTCTCAATGATCGAGCCCCTTCGGATTCTCAGCGATCGGGCCTTAGCCGAACTCCTTCAGCTGATCGAACTTCTCAACGGTCGAGCTCCTTCGAATTTCCAACAGCCGGACCTTAGCCAAACTCCTCCAACCGGACTCCTCTCAGACATCCCCTTCGGTCGGTCAGACTTCTCAGCGATCGAGCTTTTTTCGAACTTTCCAGCGACTGAGCCTTAGCCGCGCTCTTCCAGCCAGATGCCTACGAGAGCTGAACTCCTTTCGAGCTTTCCCTCGATCGAACTCCTCTAGGAGTCCGAACTTCTCTAAAATTGATACATACCAAAGTCCACTGATCAATGCCTACTTTCTCAGAGCTACGGCTATTAAATCTAGATGAACGATCACATCAGTCTGCCATAGGCGACGTGATCGACAACATGGCCACCGCTACTGGCGACACCACTCTCTCCATAACCAGCTCCATGCGGCCCACGACCTATCAGTATGGCTGTCACTATCCGCCTGACGATGCCTTCCTCTTCATATTTAACTCCATGCGGCTCCGAACGACCCACGGTCGGACGATATGGTCATCACCATCAATCAAGCTCTGCCTATAAAAAGAACCCTCCAGATAAGCTATAAGCTCTAAGCTCTCCTCTTCTTCTCTAAACTCTATCGAACTCATTCCAGAGCACTCCATATCCATTGGCCAGAGCTGACTTGATCGTCGGAGGGTCCTTCCGGAGCTACCCCCCATCGACTTTGGATGAAACTTTATTTTGCAGATCTCCGACGGCGACCTCGTCGGTCTTTACTCCAGCTGATTCCAACGATGATCAGATTCTGCACCAACAGATTTGACGCTAGAAGAAATATCGTCTCTGTTCTTGAGGCATTTTTAAGGCCCCTTTGTTCTTAAAGAAGTGCTCAGTGACGATCTCTCTCCAGAGATCTTCCTCCTTTCTCTCCAGAGTTCTTTTTCGAAGAGCCTCCCAGGAGAGCTTCGACTTGGCGATCAGCGGCCTCTGTGTCAGATCCATCTGCTCCCATTTCAGCTCCTAGCAGCTCAGGTTCCATCTGAAGCCACCGTAGATGTGGAGCAGTTCAATCTGCTGGCCTAGCAGGTTCGCGACCTCATCAAAATGATACAGATCGTGTGATAGCTTCCGACGGAGACTTTGCCAGCAAATCCGCCATGAGGATGCCAGGAGCCGACCTTAAGGAAAAGTATTTGACCTAGCATACCAATTACCCTTAGGAAAAAAAAATAGAGTAGAAGTTCTCCCTAGAAGGCTTCACAGGAGGACGGAATGAAGCTCGGCCCCATTCACGACCTCTCCAGTGCAAGCGAGGTCGAACTCTCCCTCAAAGTTCATCATCGAGGAAGCTCCGACAAAGGGATATGAAGTTCTTCCACCGAAGATTTTACAAGAGATGGAATGAAGTTCGGCCGTACTCACGACCACCCCAGCACAAGCGAGGTTGAACTCCCCCTCGAGCTCGCCATCAAAGAAGCTCCGACAAAGATTTCACAAGAGGTGGAATGAAGTTCGACCACGCTCACGACCACCCCAGCGTAGGCGAGGCCGAACTTTCCCTCGAAGCTCGTCATCGAGGAAGCCCCGACAAAGGGGCATGAAGTTCTCCCGCAGAAGATTTTACAGGAAGATGGAATAAAGTTTGGCCGCACTCACGACCTCTCCAATGCAAGCAAGGCCCGAACTCCTCGAGCTCGCCACCAAGGAAGCCCCGATAGAAGGGCATGAAGAAGTCCTCCTCCCGAAAGGTTCCGCGACTATGCCCCCCTCAATACTCTTCGAACTCAAATTCTCACAAAAGTTAAGAATCAACTGTCAAGATCAGAAGAATTACGATCTTCTCTAAATAAGTATGATCGAAGCAAGTACTGTCTCTACCATCGCGATCATGATCATGATGCTGAGGAATGCATTCAGCTTCGAGATAAAATTAAGGAGCTCATCAGAAAGGGACGGTTGGATAAATTCCTTCGACGCCAGCCTGAAGCAGGAGAAGATCGACCAAGGGTGCTGTCGTAATCAGAAACGATAAGGAGGTTGGCCGCCTCACGGCATCATCAATATTACCCCTGGGAGGAGCTTGATACATCGACGATTCATCATCTCCCAGCATCAAAGTCAAAAGAAGCTTGCTCCAAATTGAGAAGGCCAGCTTGAGATAGAAAAGATCATCCGGCTCGGGACTTACTGCCCGAAGAAACTCGGAGGAACAATGCCCCCACGACCCTGAAATGGGGATGTGCTGTCCGTAACTTTTCTTCATTAAAATTTTTTCATTTCAATAATATTATTTCTGAGTGCAAAAACTATGTGATGACAGGGAATAAGCAGTCAATAATTGCTGTGTTAAGAATAGAAGGAGAACCTCATTCTAACATGAGTAGGTCAATGACCTTCAACCTCGGCCAGAGATAAGATCTCTTTCGAGCGACCGCGTCAATCTCAGCTAGAGATAAGATCTCTTTCGAGTGACTGAGACAACCTCGATCAGAGATAAGATCTCTTCCGAGTGATCGAGTCAACCTCGATCAGAGATAAGATCTCTTCTGAGCGACCGCGTCAATCTTGGCTAGAGATGAGATCTCTCCTGAGCGACTGCGATAAGCTCGGCTAGAGATAACATCTCTTCCGAGCGACCGCGTCAACCTTGACTCGAGATAAGATCTCTCTCGAGCGACCGCAACAATCTTGGCTAGAGATAAGATCTCTCTTGAACGATCGAGATAACCTTGGCTAGAGATGAGATCTCTTTCGAGCGACCGAGACAACCTCGGCTAGAGATAAGATCTCTCCTGAGCGATCATGTCAACTTCGACTAGAGATAAGATCTCTTTCGAGTGATCGAGATAACCTCAACAGAGATAAGATCTCTTCCGAGCGACCATGTCAACCTCGATCAGAGATAAGATCTCTCCCGAGTGATCGAGCCAACCTCGGTCAGAGATAAGATTTCTTCTGAACGACCGCGACAACCTCGACCAGAGATAAGATCTCTTCCGAGCGATCGAGCCAATCTCAGCTAGAGATAAGATCTCTTTCGAGCGATCGAGCCAACCTCGATCGGAGATAAGAACTCTCTCGAGCTTCGAAAAACCTCCTCCATAGTCTGTTAGAAATAGGAGGAGAACTTCATCCTAATGTGAGCAAAATCGAAGGCCTCGTTTATCTTAGACGAGATGGAGAGAGAGACCCGAACGATGATCCGCATTTGCCTCCATAGTCCGTTAGGAATAGGAAGAGAACCTCATCCTAACGTGAGTAAAGTCGAAGGCTCCGTTCACCTTAGATGAGATGGAAGAAGAGCCCGGACGACGGTCTCCATGTGCCCCCATAGCCCGTTAGAAATAGGAGGAGAACCTCATCCTAATGCGAGCAAAGTCGAAGCTCTCGTTCACCTTAGACGAGATGGGGAAAGAGGTTCGGATGACGGTCCGCATGTTCCCCCACGGTTCATTAGGAATAGAAGGAAAACCTCATCCTAACGTGAGCAAAGTCGAAGGCCTCATTCACTTTAGACGAGATGGGGGAGAGACTCGAACGACGGTCCGCATGTGCCCCCATAGTTCGTTAGGAATAGGAGAAGAACCTCATCCTAACGTGAGCAAAGTCGAAGGCTTCGTTCACTTTAGATGAGACGAGGAGAGAGGTCCGGACGATGGTCCGCATGTGCCCCCCACAGTCCGTTAGGAACATGAGGAGAACCTCATCCTAATGCGAGCAAAGTCGAAGACCTCGTTCATCTTAAACGATATGGAGGGAGAGGCTCAGACGACGGTTCGCATGTGCCCCCCACAGCCCGTTAGAAATAGGAGAAGAACCTTATCCTAACGTGAGCAAAGTCGAAGGCCTTTATTTACTTTAGACGAGATGGAGGGAGAGGCCCAGACGATGGTCCGCATATGCCCCCACAGCCCATTAGAAATAGGAGGAGAACCTCGTCCTAACGCGAGCAAAGTCGAAGGTCTTGTTCACTTTAGACGAGATGGGAGGAGAGGCTCGGACGATGGTCCGTATGTGCCCCTACAGTCTGTTAGAAATAGGAGGAGAACCTCATCCTAACACGAGCAAAGTCGAAGGCCTCTTTCACCTTAGATGAGATGGAAAGAGAGGTCCGGATGATGGTCCGTATATGCCCCCACAGCCCATTAGGAATAGGAGAAGAACCTCATCCTAACGCGAGCAAAGTCGAAGGCCTCATTCACCTTAGACAAGATGGGGGAGAGATCCTTACAGTGGTCCTTATGTGCCCCCACAGCCCATTAGGAATAGGAGGAGAACCCATCCTAACACGAGCAAAATCTAAGTCCAAGCTCCGAAGTCTATAGGAGATAGGATCTTCATCAACCTCGGTTGAAGATAAGATCTCCCCCGAGCGTCTGCATCAACCTCGATCGTAGAAGATAAGATCTCCTCTGAGGCAACCTCGACTGCAGGAGATAAGATATCCTCTGAAGGTCCACAGCGATCTTGGCCAAAGATAAGATCTCTTTCGAGCGATTGAGACAATCTCGATCAGAAATAAGATCGAAGACAACCTCGGTCAGAGATAAGATCGGAGACAACCTTGGCTAGAGATAAAATCTCTTCCGAGCGACTGCATCAACCTCGGTCAGAGATGAGATCTCTCTCGAGCAACCGAGATAACCTCGGTTAGAGATGAGATCTCTTCCGAGCGACCGAGATAACCTCGATCAGAGATATGATTGAAGACAACCTCAGCTAGAGATGAGATCTCTCTCGAGCGACCGCGTTAGCCTCGATCAGAGATGAGATCTCTTTCGAGCGACCTAGATAACCTCGACCAAAGATAGGATCTCTTCCGAGCGACCGCATCAATCTCGATCAGAGATGAGATCTCTTTTGAATTGATCTTGGCTGTAGGAGAGGAGATCTCCCTTGAGTCAGTCCCGATCGCTGGTGACAATATCGCCCTCGAGAAACTCAACCTCCGACCTCGATCGTAGGAGGCGAGATCTACTTCAACCTCGACAGAAGATGAGATCTCTCCCGAACTTCAACTTCAATATCAACTTTGGCTGGAGATAAGATCTTCCCTGAGCTTCAACCTGAACCAGCACGGAGCTCAGAAGAGGACTTCAGCGGTCGTCTTTTCTGCACTTTCTTCCTTCGAGTTTCGAACTCGAGAGTGGGAGGACTATTATTGGACATAAACCCCGCTCCTACCAAAGTTCAATTCGATGCTCAGCTTAACGTAATTGATAGCCACGAAAGAGCTTCAGCAGACGAGTCTTAGCCGAACTCCTTCAGCCGACCGAACTCCTCAGCGGTCGAGCTCCTTCGGATTCCCAACGGTCGGGCCTTAGTCGAACTCCTTCAGTCGATCAAACTTCTCAGCGATCGAGCTCCTTCGGACTCTCAACGATCGAGCCCCTTCGGATTTTCAACGGTCGGGCCTTAGCTGAACTCCTTCAGCCGATCGAACTCAGCGGCCGAGCTCTTTCGAACTCCCAACGATCGGGCCTTAGCCGAACTCCTCCAGTCGGGCTTCTCTCAGAGATCTCCTTCGATCGATCGAACTTCTCAACGGTCGAGCTTTTTTTAAACTCCCCAATGACTGAGCCTTAGCCGTGCTCTTCCAGCCAGACACCTACGAGAGCCAAACTCCTTCTGAGCTTTCCCTCGGTTGAACTCCTCTAGGAGTCCGAACTTCTTTGAAATTGATACATACTAAAGTCGACCGATCAATGCCTGCTTTCTCAAAGCCATGACTATTAAATCTGGATGAATGATCACCATCAGTCTGTCATAGACGATGCGATCGAACGACATGGCCATCGCTACTGACGACACCACTCTCTCCGTAACCAGCCCCATGCGGCCCATGACCCATCAGTATAGCTATCACTATCCGTTTGACGATGCCTTCCTCTCCATATCGAACTCCATGTGGCCCCGAACAGCCCACGATCGGATGATATGGCCGTCACCATCAATCAAGCTCCACCTATAAAAAGGACCCTCCAGATAAGCTATAAGCTCTAAGCTTTTCTCTTCTTCTCTAAACTCTGTCGAACTCATTTCAGAGCACTCCATATCTATTGGTCAGAGCTGACTTAATCATCGGAGGATCCTATCGGAGCCACCTCCCACCGACTCCGGATGAGATTTTATTTTGCAGGTCTCCGACGGCGACCCATCGACCTCCACTCCAGCTGATTCCAACAATGATCAGATTCTGCACCAACACAACTTAAGGACGAGATTGAGATCCTGATTTGCTAAGGCTTTCTCAGCAAATATCGATAAGACCCTCTGACTCAGCCTCCTGACGATTGAGAACCTCAACACCAACCTAAGGAAGCACACAACAATCGATCGATAGCATGAGTCATTAATATGATCTCTAGATGATTGAGAGGTTGGGGGGCAACTTTCGAAGAAGAATTAACAAAAAAGCAACAACATGATGATATAATTTCTTTTTTGGATGATGATATATGGATAATACAAATTTTTCATAATGATGCTATCATTGTCTCTGCAATGATAGTAAATTATAATGTAAGAAGAATCTTTATAGATAATGAAAGTTTGATTGATGTTTTATTTTACTTGATTTTCTTCCAAATATGACTATCGATTGATCGACTTGAGAGAGATTCTATGCCCTTAGTCAATTTCACTAGAGATGCAGTCAACGTGGAAGAAGAGATCACTCTTCCTCTAACTATAGGAACTGAACTACGATAAAGTATCATTTTCATTATATTCATGGTTGTTTAGATTCTTTCAGCATATAATACCATACTTGGATGACCCGCACTCAATGCTCTGAGAGTGGTAGTATTGACTTATCATCTACTTGTCCGATTCCCAATCCGAGAAGAAATTGGTGAAATGCATGGGGACCAATAGCTAGCCCAATGCTACTTCATGATTTCTGTTGAAGGCGCTAAGCCTGAAAACCCCTGACTATCGACAAACTCGATCAAAAAAAAATGAAGAAAGAGGTGAACCGATAGAACAACTAGTATCGATCTCATTAAAAGAAGATGACCTTATGAAACTATTTCAATCAAATCATGGCTGTTTGATCTAGAACAAAGCCAATTGATAGACTTGCTAAAGGTAAACATTTATATCTTTGCTTAGTCAGTAACCGACATATTAGAATTTTTTTCGAAAGTAATAACTCATCGACTAAATATTGATCCAAAGGTCAAGCCAGTGAGATAAAAGAAAAAGCCTTTTGCCTCAAAAAGATAGAAGATCATTGATGAAGAAGTGGATAAGCTCCTCGCCGCTAACTTTATTAGAGAAACCAACTATCTCGATTGGCTTGTTAACGACATAATGGTAAGAAAAGCAAATAAAAAATGATGAATCTGCATCGATTATATCAACTTAAATGAAGCATATTCAAAGAATAGCTTTTCTTTGCCAAAAATTAATTAATTAGTCAATGCAACATCGAGACACCAACTTTTGAGCTTCATAGATGCCTTTGCAGGATACAATCAGATTTGAATAGCACCGAAAGATGAAGAACACACCACCTTCATAACTGACAAAAGTATTTACTATTATAAAGTGATGTCATTTAGTTTAAAAATTATCGAAGCAACTTATCAATGGTTAGTCAACACGATATTCAAATAATAGATTAGCCATAATATGAAAGTCTATATCGAAAAAAAACACCACGGCTCATGACCATATCTGGGATTTAGAAGAAGCCTTTGATACACTTCGATGATATTAGATGAAGTTAAATTCGATCAAGTGTGCTTTTGGCGTAACTGCTGAAAATTTTTTCGAATTTCTCGCATCACAATGGAAGATCGAGGCCAACTCAGAGACGATCAAAGCTATTATCGATATGAAGCATCCGAGTTCTAAAAAGAAGATACAACTGAATGAAAGAATTACCATACTTAGTCGATTCATCTCGAAGTCAGCTGAAAGGTGTCTGCCTTTTTTCAAAATTCTATGATAAACAAAAAATTTCTCATGGTCGGATGAATGCTGATGGTCCTTCAAAGATTTGAAGAAGTATCTGATGTCTCTTCCATTATTACAAAATTGAAAGTAGAGAAAATATTGTATCTTTACATGACCACATCGATAGAGATGGCCAGCTCAATTCTTGTCAGAGAAAATGAGAATCGAATCCAATGACTCATTTACTATACCAGTAAGATGCTTCATAACATCGAAACAAGATACTTGAAAGTAGAGAAAATGGTTTATACCTTGATCATATCAACACAATGACTCTGACCATACTTTCAAGCTCATTCGATAATTTTTTTAATCGATCAACCATTGAAGACGGTCCTATATCAACTAGATACCTCCGACTGAATGGCAAAATGGATGATCAAACTTAGTGAGTTTAACAATCAATATCGTCCAAGATCATCAATGAAGGCTCAAGTATTGGTTAATTTTATTGTCGAATGTACGGTACCAGGCGACAAACTGAAGCATGAATCCAATAATGAGTCAAGATAGGCTATAAATCCTGAAGTCAAATCAGACTCGATATGAATACTTCATGTTGACAAAGCATCTAATGCCCATGGAAGTAGAGCCAACCTCATCCTCACCAACTCCGAAGGAACTGTCACCGAATATATCATTCACTTTAATTTTAAAGCATCAAATAATCAAGTCGAATATGAAGCATTGTTAGCCGGCTTGAAAATTGCCAAGAAGCTCGATATAAATAACCTGAAGGTCTTTATCGACTCATAGCTAATCACTGGGCAAGTTAAAGATGAGTATAAAGCCCGAGACCCAACTATAGTAAAATACCTTTAGAAAGTGAAAGATCTCATATCGACTTTTGAGTACTTTGAGATCTCTTACATTCTAAGAATGAAAAATGGTTTAGTCGATGTACTCTTTCGACTCGCAACTACTTCTTCCAACCTTCTCGACTAAACTTACATCGAATATCTTGAACAGCCGAGTATCGATAAGATCGACGAAGTGCTGTAAATAAATGATGAACCAAGTTGGATGGATCCAATTATCTAATATTTGACTGATGAAATCTTGTTCGGAGATTCTTCGAAAGCCAAATGCTTAAGGTGGACAGCTTCATAATATGTCTTGATAAACGGACAGCTCTATAAAAGATCATTTTTCTTACCTCTACTCAAATGCTTAGGACCAACTGATGTAGACTACGCTCTTCAAGAAGTTCATGAAAAAAATTATAAAAATTACTTAGGGAGCAAGTCACTGGCCTACAAGATTCTACGATAGGGATACCACTGGCCCATCATGAAAAAAGATGTAGCTGAACTCATTTAGAGGTGTGAACCATGTCAAAAGTATACTAACATTCAGCACTAATCGACCAGTCATCTGACATCCATCGTAGCACCATAGCCATTCGCATAATGGGGGATAGATGTTCTTGGCCTATTTCCCCCAGCATCTGGTCAAAAAAAATTTTGGTGGTTGCCATAGATTACTTCACCAAATGGGTAAAGTAAGAACCCTTAGCATAGATCATGAAGAGTAAGATAAAATATTTCATTCAAAAGTTAATTATATATAGATTCGGATTACCATATACTATAATCATCGACAATGGTCGGCAGTTTGATAATCAAAATTTTAGAAAATTTTATATGAAATTTCATATTATGCACAAACTTACTTCTGTCGACCATTCTCAATCGAATGGTGAAGTGGAAGTCACGAATCAGACAATCCTTTACGGACTCAAGACTCGACTGAATGAAGCAAAAGGCCTATAGATAGAAGAATTGCATTCGGTCCTATGAATATATCGGACAACTCCTCGCGTTCCAACAGGAGAGTCACCATTCAATCTAGCATACGGAATTGAAGCGGTGATCTTAGTGGATCGACTTACCATAAATATAACATATATAATATACATAATATATACAATACAAATCAAACCCGATTTCATTTTCATATATATATACATACATATGATATGTATTATATATGAGTTGTATAATATAAATGATGCGAATCAAAGCCTATTTCGGTCAGATCTGAAATGAATAAAGAAATAGAATTTTAGAGATAAGGAATAAACCATGGATAAATCCAAGCAACCTTTTCGTAAATACAAGCGATCCTTTCGTAGGCGTTTGTCCCCAATTGGATCGGGGGATCAAATCGATTATAGAAACATGAGTTTAATTAGTCGATTTATTAGTGAACAAGGAAAAATATTATCTAGACGGGTGAATAAATTGACCTTGAAACAACAACGATTAATTACTATTGCTATAAAACAAGCTCGTATTTTATCTTTGTTACCTTTTCTTAATAATGAGAAACAATTTGAGAGAGCCGAGTCGATCCCCAGAACTACTGGTCCTAGAACCAGAAATAAATAAACATACTCCTCAATTGACTCAAAACTCCAATCGGAACTCAAGCTCAGATTGATGTTTTGTTCAAAAGGCCTAGAATCCCGATTTATTTCTTGTGTTATAAGAAATTCCTTCCCACCGAGACTGCATCACATCCCCTTCCTTCTCCCTCAGTCGGTGCTGCCCTTCTTTCCCTCTCCCCTCAGCCCCCCATCCCCGGTCGTCCCTCCCCGCCACCCACCACCCCAACCCAGCCCCTCATCCGACCCCCCTACACCTCCATCTGACCCTCCCTCAGCCCCCAGCGAAATTCTTCCTCCAACGAACCCCATCCGACACTCCCTCGACCCTACAAAATCCTCCCTCCAGCGAACCTCCCTCCATCCTCGCTCGGCCCCACGAAATCCCATCCTTTCCGCCCCTCCATCCGACCTTCCCTCGGTCCCCAGCGAACCCCCATCCGACCCTCCTTGACCCCCTGTGAATCCTCCCTCCGGCGAACCCCATCCACATTCGATCCTCCGTCAGCTCTCCGTGAAACCCTCCCCCACACTCTATCACTCTTTCGGTCCCGATGCGAAACCAAACCCTCCTTCCGACGAGCCCCCCTCCACCCTCTTCAGCCCCGCGAAAATCCCACCCCCCACGACCACCACCATTCTGACCCTCCCCCAGCCGAGTGCGAAGCTCTTCGGCCTCCTCGTCACTGTGCCCCATTCCTGGACGC
>QRFJ01000007.1:345088-505727 GCA_006176705.1 Cocos nucifera | reverse complement strand
AAAAAAATGGGGGAAGAAGAAATCTTTTTTTTTATTGAAACATGTTCGTTCATTCCTACTACTTATCTTACTTAATTTTTTTTATTCTATCTTGCCGGAGTTCATTCTCCGAGGAATTTTGTTTCAATTTCAATCATTTCTGTATTATATTTTATAATATCATATCCTTTATTTGATAATCTGATTGGAAATCATGTAAAGACAATTCTTATTTGATATAGATATTTGCGTAAGTATTTTACGATTGAGAAGCAATTGCTTCTTGTACAGATTTGGTATTAATCTACTATAATTATAGAATACCTTATTCTCACGAATTACTGCATTTATTCGAGTGAACCACAAACTACCAAAATCCCTCTTTTGCCTGCCTCTATCTCGATGAGAGAAAACCAAAGCTCTCATTTTCTATTGAGTAGTCATTCGAGTAAGTCTTGAATAAGCCCCAATAAAAGTTGATATAAATAAACGAATTTTTGTTCGATGTTTTCGAGCTGTATATCCTCATCCAACTTTGGTCATTGAATCAAATTAAACCTTAATGAATAACTAATTGATTTCTCTTCTTTCAGTCATCCTTTACCCCCCGTCAATTAATAACAAAATGGATTATTCTGATATATAAAATAAAAATTCCAATGGCTTTTGCTACTATGACTTTCCCCAACCATGATTTTTTATTCCTTCCAGGCATTTCACCTGGAAATAAGAAATTCTAACAATACCAAATAAAAAAAAAATAGTGGGTTCCATCGTTTCTTTGGTTACTTTTTTTTTAAACGGTGAGGTCCTCTCTATACACCGGAGCCTCTTCTTTCACTTTATCAAATGTTATTGTTAACTTGTATAGTTCACACTCTTTGGCTCTACCCATCAATTATACAGTAATAGTTCTTTTCACAATAAGAGTTATCCATACAGTGACGGCATTTAATTATGAAAGTTGGCTAGGTAGCTGACCCTGTTAGTCCGTTCTTTCAAGAATAGGAGTATAACCTTTTTGCTTCTTATAATACCATTTCCTCCGCTTAATGGATAACCATTTGCCCCCAATGGGGAATTGCTTTTCATCTCAAATCTAGGTGATTGGATTTGCACCAATGTAAACCATAAATTCCAAACACAATATAGGTATATTCTCTCAATTCCAATCGAATGCAACCGGATCTAGTAGAGTATGAATTGGCGATTAGAACAAATATGGATAGAACTTATAATGGGGTCTCGAAAAATAAGTAATTTTTTCTGGGCCTGTATCCTTTTTTTAGGTTCACTAGGATTCTTAGTGGTTGGAACTGTTAGATATATGTGCCCTAGAAGCCAGAATTGGCTGACACTTGTAATACACTTCTAGGGGCAAAATTATAATTTTGACTAAAATCAATAAATAGGTTATTTTCTATCACATATGTGTATTTAGTATTTGTGATACATCCTTTGAGTTAATGGCAATGATAATTCATATTTTCAAGAGTTGAAAATTTAAGACATGAATAATCATTATTAACTCATAAATTACTCATGACCATAGGATCATCACGAGGATGGTGATTGATCCGAAAGATTGATGTACAATCGCTTCTCTTTAGTAGATAAGTCTTGAGTCTACGGTGTGGAGACACCGAAGCGAGAGTACAGGTACTCGTTAGAGAACGAGGGCACTAAGCGTGACAACCTCGAGTAGTCATTAGGGAGTCTACCTTCTCATCAATGACTAACTCGATGCTGCAGTAGTGTGTCTGGTTCTTTGACCTAAAATACATCGACAGTTCACCTTGAGGGTGTTATAGTTTGACTACATCATTACTCGATCTCCTAGCCATATGGAACCCTGAGGTGTATGTTGGCTATAGCATATTCATTGTAGGAACTGGATGGCATCAAGATGAAATCTATCTACCTCGGTGGTAGAGAAGCAGCCCTATGATAATCATGAGAATCAAGTCAGAAGCCCATGGCCATGGCAGAGTGAAATAATAGAAAGAGTTTCTATTTATATTTTCACATTGGACTCGAATCAAATGATTACATCATATGATAGAAACTAGGGTTTGACGAGTTTACCTTAACCCTAATCTGATCGAAGCTCAAGATAGAAGAACTGAATCATACAGGTAGCTGCACCAAGAGATTCGCATTCAGCACTGATGGGTTGCCACCATATACTGCTAGGTGTCACTGGTGGATTTTGGGAGCAATTAGAATGATTTAGATGATCAATCATTCTAGCTATTCGAATCAGAAGAGTTCTGATCCATCGAAAGGAGTTTTGATGATTTCGATGATAAAGATCATGACATATCCCATTATCATACAGAACTGAATCTAACTGGATCACACAAATAAGGGTTTGAATCTTGTGATCATCAATTGAACTGATCTAATTCAATTGATCTGAATGAGATTCAATTAGGTTCAAGAAAATCGTGCTAGCACTCGATTGAACCTAACGTTCTTCTTTTTCTATCATAAATAAGTTATCCTATCTGAGTCAAAGAAGTTTGTGCTCAATCAGAAGCCTTCATATGGTCTGACTGGAGGATGTCCAAGTCAGAAAAGATTGTCTTATTTTGTAAGATATTACCTGCCATTTCTTGTTCTTTGATTTTGGTCAAAAGCCTACCTTTGACTGGTCAAACGTTGACCATTGACACTTTGACTTTTGACCACATGTCATGCACCTATTGGAGAGCTGGTGGGGGCCTGTCCCCCTGCCAAACCTGGCAAGGAGGAGGGCGCATCGCACCTAGGCGTCGCGCAAGTTGAGTAGGTGCCTAGGAGTCCTTGTTGGATAAGGACTCCACTCTCTTTTGGATTCTAATTAGTGAGTCTTTCTAAAATCCAGTTTGACTGGCTTAGGCGCCTCTAAGGAGAAATTCAGGGAATCTATTTCCATTAATCAAATTTAGATCTGATTTCACAAAGGATTGTGATTGGTGGAAAGAAGAGAATTGGATCACAGTTAGTCTAAAATAAGACCCTAATGCCCAACCAGATTGAAACACCTATGTATGATGAATATAATTTCTCAGCAGCCACCGGCTGCCTCTCCCCTCTTTCCTCCATGCCAAACCTCTCTTCCCTTCTCCCTCCACATTCAAAAAAGGTTTTTGAACTTTGGTTGGTGCGATCCAGATCAAAAAAGAGCCAGAAATACAAAAGCAAAGAAGGTGACATGCTGCAAAGGACAACTGCTGATCTTCAAAAGGAGTTTTGAAGATCCTCCAGATCAGAATCCAGATTTAATTTTTGGAGAGACATATAGAGAAACGAGATCTTCTCAGATCAGACTTGAGTGTGATACTGATAGAGGTCAGCGCTTGCGTGGCTAGATCCAGAACCTTCCGCTGCATACAGGATCATCAACAGGGTAATAAGATTACCAAATCAGATAAATTAAATTTGATTTAATTTATCCTATATATTATTTTATTTATTAAAATAATAAGAATTAGATCTGAAATATTTCAGATCTGATACAGATCAAAGAAAAAAATTTTGAAATATATCTCTTGATCTGATCAAATCTGAACGAATCTGGATCCGAAAAATCAGGATTTCTCCTTCAACTGTATCAGAGCCCGATAAGGTTCAGTGAAAATATTTCTTGTTAATTTTAAATTTTATTATTAATTAAAAATATAATTGATTTATTATCAGAATAGATAATACATAAAAAAAAGTAGATTACGAATCTGAAATCAAAAAAAAATTAAAAATTATAAATGAAATAGGATCTAAGATAGAAGATATGCACGACTAGTTCTAGAATGAAATAGTATCTCATAGAATAGTCTTGCATGTTTTTCAATTTAATTTGATTTAACACCTATATATAAGATCCATTTATTTACTACTATAAAAGAATAATATTTAATGATATATTAATGATTTAAATCAATAAATTCATTTACATCAACAATAGTAAATAAAGAATTATTTATTTTAAACATCATATGATGATAGAAGTGTATTGATCATTCTAGACTGTTGTAGCAATATTTCTACATAGTTGTCTAGATTAGAGTTTATTTTAATAAGATCAATTTAAATCTAATTTTTAAGATTATATGAAGTAATTTAGATCTGAAAAATTGCATAATTCGATACATGAGATGTATTGCAAAATATGCCATGATTAGATCTACTTTGTATATGAGTATATGATATAGATCTGATACTGTTTGTAGTATTGAATGTCCTGATTAGGTGTTCCTCTTGGCCGCCTCCGGTCATAAGAATGAAGAAGGTTTAAAGGCCCTCTCTTTCCATTCGATGGGGTTGTTCTTATGATAGTTGTAGGGGTGCTGCGTGTTCGTCCTTAATCAGAAAACCAAAACTTACTTCTGCAAATCCTAGATCCTGAAACCTAGGATTTATTGTGTGCATATTTTGTTTATGAACCCTACTTAATTAAAGACTTAGTTTATGAAATATTAATATAGGTCTTAAAATTAAGAATTTTTAAGTTATCAATAATATGACATAAATTTGCCACCTAATACTGGGTTTCGGCATTGGAAAGCTCGAATTTAGGTCTAAGCGGTATGATCAAATCGAATTAAGAGTTGGTTAGATGGGATCAATAATGCTTAAATTGAATCAGCCCTAATAGGATTAAGTCTGGTTAAGATCGAGTCTCACAATCAGCAAGACCTAATTAGGCTCAGAGGTTAGAGTCTAGATTGTAGGCTACAACCAGTTTGTCCGACTCAACAATTTGGTGTCTAAGGTAAGTTTTGGCACATACGACCGACTGATTTTTAATTGAAAGCTTACTCATGTCTGAATGCGTTCTTGTATAAGTTAATGGCATATTCCTAATCCTGGTCTACCCTCACCGGGCTGGTATTTGTTGACATAGTTCTGATCTGAGGTGGTCAATAATCCGATCCTCACACCCAATGCCACTAAGTGTTAATCATAATTGTTATACTAGCGCAAGTCTAGATTTAATGAGATCTGAATCAAATTATTCTCCTCAAGAAAAGATTAAGTCTGAGGTCTTTCACCATTGTAATGAATGCGTGCGGCGCCTTTCCGGGTTGATTGTTTCTCGGCTGGATACAGGTGGCTCAGTTGCATCGAAAAAGACGCACCATGTCTATTAGGCATTGGATGCTATGGGCTGGAGGATGAGTTGGGCTCAATATTTCGGATACGGTGAGAGACTCAATTAGAAATCTAATCTATGCAAATTGGTGGTCTAACTTAACTAAGAAAGTGGATCAATATTTCGGATACGGTGAGATTCATGAATTAGAGACCAAGTTTGGTGCTGCACCATGATTAGGAGTACATCATTGAACAAGAGTTGTTCACTCATTGCGTAACCATCACCAATAACTGTTAGGTGAGGTGATGAGTCAGTTGGTGAGACCGCAACCACCCACTAAAGATTATTAATCATGAAATTTTTGCATCTCTACAGAGGAGGTGTAGGGATACGAGAAAATAGTGAGAGCTAAATTTATTTAAAAATAAAAATCTCCTTAATAAATTGGTCACAATCAAAATTACAGTATCTAACTAGAATCTTTGACTCTCCTATAGGAAAATATCTGCGTCAACCCCATTGGCACGTATCTTGGACAACATAGACTGACTGGACTACGGACCAATTATAAAGATGGCTCAAGAAAGACTATAAAATTATTTTGGGGTTCCGAGAAGTTAACGCATGTTTTGGATCAAGGATCCTCCACGTCTTACCAGTTCCGCTCCACTCTGTTGAACAGAGAGCGTCTCTGGAGAAATGGATATAGACGAAGAAATAAGACTAGATTGATTCATGTTGGGCTCGATGTCTGATGAGCTCCAGCGGCCAAACATGAGATAATCGAGACTGCTCGCCAATGTTGGGCTCACCCTGTAGGAGATGTTGTCTGAGTGAACAGACGCTGCGCAGCCAAATATCAAGTCACGAAATGACTTTTTAAGGCTAAGATGCAGTGATGGACAGTCATCCCAGAAGTCACCGTCTGAGTAATGATCAAGGACATGGAAGAGCTTGAGAAGCTCGGTGTGAAGTTGGACTTGGACCTGCAGAACGATATTATTCTGCAATCCTTGACTGATACATATGGATAATTCATCATTAATTACCGTATTATTAAACTTCAAGAATTCTTGGCCGAGAATTAATGAATATGCTGGTTACGCTGATGCTTTCTAATGAAGTTTCTAATGAGCTCAGTTTGCTATGGAACGGTACTGTTGTAAGAGTCTCGAAAAAAAAAAGTTCTTGAAAGCATAAAGATTGGATGGATCAAAAAAAGAGAGAACCTAACCGAGAAAGTAAAGAAGGGACTCATAAGAATGATAGCGAAATTTAAGTAATAAGTGCTTGATCAGATTCTATGTGTTCATCGCAATCTGGTAGTGCGGTCATTGGAAGCGGACTTGCCCTACTACCTGGCCACACCTGAATGAACTAAGAAGGAAGATTCTTCTAGAGGTATACTCGTTATTTGAGTCTTAACCTTATCGTCTTCTCTTCTCTGCATCCGAGATTTGGATGCTTGACTCTGCGTTCTAAGTGTCATCTGTGCACTTCCATGCACGGTCTTAGTAGGTAGCAGGAGGATCCTGAAGGGATGATATGATTCCTACGCGTTGAATTGGAGAAGAGTTACTGTAGTAGCCGTGGGAAACATAACCCTCTTCGATTACCATGACTGAGTTTAGACTGTAGTGTTAGAAAAGACTATTATTGTGTGCCTGCAGCTAGCAGGAAATTTGATTCTGTTTCATGCTTAGCACAAGAAGGTTATATGATCACCTTCTTTAATGAACCAGTGTGTAAATATCCACTTTAGTTGAAGAAAATAACAAATTGGCAATATGGTTTTCCCTTATTAATGATTTCTTTATATCCGCTAACATATCTGATGCTATCGACTTAATTTTAACTATCGAGCAAACTCGTGAAATGCCGAAAACGAGTCCCTTTAGGGATTAGTTTCACCTATAAAATTGCACCAGATATCGTAATAGGGCTATCCGCTTGAGACTTAGGTTCATATTTACGCAGAAGATATGGAATACAGACACAGGTCTCGCGAGAAAAATGCGCGCCCCTATTTGAGTCCGTTGATGCTTTTCGCGTCATATCCAACTTATGAAAGATGCTCGTATCTTCAGTGGCGGCGGAATCATAAGAAACATAAAAATATTCGGGGATGAGAGGAACTTATTGTGAACAAAAACAATGAAGCTAACGCCTCCTTTTGGATAGAGAGCCATGAGGACAAAGAACGGGCACACAGATCTCCTTGCCCTCTAGTACATACTAATGTGTGCGGCCCAATTTTGATCCTGAACCCTTTGCCCGGCTAGGAAGGCAAGTTTGTTCTTAACCTTGCATTAACCTCAATTTACCGATGATCTGTTCTTTAATGTCTCATGGGTTTGATACTCTGATGAACAAACATAAGTCTGAAGCTTTAATTTGAAAGTTCAAGGAATTTCAGACATTTGCAAGTTCAGAGAGAAAAATGATAAAAACATCTGAAAACAACCCATTTACAGGGGCTCTCTAATAGAAACTTCAACTTCTGAGATACAGACGTTGGCTCTGGTGCGGTTCATGGTGACTAGTACAGTCTTCAGGCACTCACAAAAATTTTCCTCTAGACTATCTAAGAAAAATGGCAATGAGTCTCTCAATGCGAACCCAACTCACCTCAAGTTGACACACTCCCTAACTCTTAGGACGAAGATTTCCATGCGAATGGAGAAAATCCGGGACGTTCATTAGATCATGATAGCCTTGATCCATGATGAGCTCACATGAGTCTACCCTGATTTTCCTCTTGGACACTCTTGTTAACTTCAATTTTATCTACTAAATAGCGCGTTCCTCCTCCCTTAAAGATACGTTCCTATTCACACCGGTATGAGATAGTGGCACGTTAAGAAACCAAGTCTAGTCATATCATACAGAAATATTGGGGGTCACAGCTACACCTGTCCAATAAGACAACAACGCCATACAAGTTCACGATTTATAGAATCCTTCAAGATGCTCATTTCGATTCATAGGATATCCTAAAGAGTCATTAGGATATATTTCTACATTCCAGCCAAGACCATCAATAGTGATTGCTGATAGTTTGGAACATATCCCACATCTTTTGAAAACCATAGTTTATTTCAGAACAGCGGCATTGGAAAATAAGGATCAAGCTTGATGAGAATAAGTCTCCCACATTGTTTTGAATCTGTTCGCTTACCAGCGAATACCAGTGAAAACTAAATCAGTTTGAGCCAATAAGTATAATTCCCGAATTCATCCTGCCTGACACACCTCGAAATATAGACTCAGGAATAAAAAGTTTTCCATCCCCTGAGAGATACTTTAGGATTATTTCAGGTAGAGCATACGTATGGAGGAATAAATTATTGCACTCATATTGTTTAACTGTAGATGCTCATTAAGGTGATGATTCTCCAAAACCTACCGCAATGAGTATTGATCGGACCCTGGTGCATATCATCACGCGAAGGATACTCTGACTCGGACAAATGGCTAGAGGCAATGCAGGTCAGAAAATTGACTCGATGCACCTTCAAACCCAAGAATCTGGGACTTGGTAAGAATCCATCTTCAGCAGAGTTCCATTAGTGAGTACCTATTGGATGCAAAGATATGGATCTTCAAAAGAAAGATTGGTGCAGATGGAAATGTGGAAGACATTCTTATAGGCCATGTAGGACTGTGGTTAAAAGGTTATAGTCAATGCTGAAAGGGCATGTTATAGCTATTGAACTATCAGTGCCGAGACATTTTCCCCAGTGGCTATGCTAAAAAACCATCCGCACATTGCTTTGCCATTGCAGGCCTATTTTCGATTATGAGAAATATGCAAATGGACGTGAAAACGACATTCCTAAAATTGGATTGGCCAAGATACGAATTGTGAGGAAGATATCTATTATGCTGAACAGCCGCTTAGGTTTCACATCTAGTGATACTGATCACAAGTTTGTAGCTGCAAAGGTCCATATATGGAACTTTAAGCGCATTAGAAATCTCGGTGCACGCTGGAACAACTCGTATTCTTCCTTCAAATGATAAGGTGAGGTCAATAAAGTGTGTGCGGTCATCAACCTACTACCATGATGACGAACCATGTATTTCAAACCAAGGTCATAAACATTGAGATTAGGGAAAGCAGCATGTCTGTCTTCCTGCGTATATGTACTCGTGGTATGACATCCTCCTTTATTAATGAGGAATGTTATCGTAATTTCAAAATGTTGAGCAGAAGAACAAGATACAACAAATATGGTATGTAAACCAAGAAATCTCATCTTATTTCATAAAGGAACCGTAGGATAGACGCATCCTTTAATGTGTAGGAATTAAGATCTATTAGGGATAAGAACGTCTCGGCCAAACTAGGTGATTGCCTTAGGTACCTTTTGCACAGTAAGAATGTTACCAATAAAGGAGAAGTATAAATAGAGGGTTTGCCTCAGTATGAAAAACTCTAAATCTAGGCCGGTGGAATTATATATCACTTATCATAAATTACATGGATCGTTTTAAATAGGTTCATATCGTTTCCGAAGAAAGCATATAGATTGATAAGCTCCCTGAGCACAAAACTCTGAGGAAAATAGATGATACGCCCATGAGCAAGATCCCTAATGCTTTACAATACTTCGTCAAACACCCCGAATAGGGGAGCCTGCAACACTGCTAATCTTTATGGCCCTCATGCCTTATAGTCACACCCGACCGTTCCATATAAGGCCCTATGCTGTGATTGGAACTGTCATCAAGGATTAGATATCAGTCAGAATTCAGGTGAAAGAATACTGAACTTCTATGACCAATGTATACCTCTACCCATGTACTCTGGAAGTCCAAGAAACTAAGGATCCTATTAAGTCCTGATCTTTCTGGTTCTTAATTAATGAACTCCGAGGTCCCTCAAAGTCCTGGATACCCACAGAGCTTCCAGATTTCATGTCTGATATAGATGATCGAAAAGTCCGACATTCTGGTAGTCTGTTTGTGTGACTCAATTGGTGGTTCAGGCCTGTTCAGCTAATGATATAGGTGTATCAAGCAAATCATGATAGCAGAGTTTCAGTTTATGGAAGTTCGCTAGCAGAATATATCGTTAATATCAGAGAAGTTGCAAGGCAAAGGCCAGTGCCACTGTTCTTCTTCGGTACAGAAGTTTGCTGGCAGAAATCAGAGTTAATGCCATCGACGATATTAATCTCCCTCTTATAATATCTCTGAGAACGAGTTAGCAATTAGTATGGAAGCGCCATTCTATCCCTCTGCTATACGGAGTTTCGCGATTAAAGCTTCATCATTGACCAATCATTGTCCCTACTAAATTAGAAAGCGGTAGCGATACCACCTCATTCCGAATTACTCGATAAGGGTTACGTCGAGGTCAAGAAGTGTTACAAGGACTCCATTCAGAAATAATAGTGGAAAGGAGCAACCTGAACTAATGCACGCAATAAGTTCGTGATGTGAGCAAGCACGCTCACGAATATACTCGGTAAGGGCCATCTCCCTTGATCCTCCTCTCAAACTAATAATTTTCCTGCATGCCTATGAGAAGATTGGGACTTAGACTTATAAGCCAATTGGTTTTAGGATAAGTGAGAGATTTGTTAGATACATGTGCCCTTAGAGACCAGGAATTGGAGCTTGAGCAGTCTAGTAATCACTCTGTCATAGGATGCTTGTCCAATAAAAATGTTTAAGATTAAAGTAATTATATACTATATAACATCTACAATAGAATCGGTTTGAAATACTTTCTATCACATATCTGTATTTAGTGTTTTGTGATTACATCCTCTGTGTTCCAATCCGTTAATGCACCATTGAATAATTCATAACCTTTGGGGTCAAAGAAGTTAAGACAACATATAAGACATGGAATAATTCATTATTAACTAATTAAATTGCTCGACCCATAGGATCATCACGGAGGATTGATGATGATCCGAAAGGTTTGGGTATAATCATTTTTCCTTTGTTAGATGAGTCTTTGAGTCATATGGTGTGAGGAGACACCAGAGCGAGAGTACAGGTACTGGTTAAGAACGATGGCACTGAGGTGACCACCTCGAAGTCATTAGGGAGTCTACTTTCTCAATCAATGAACTGGACTCGATGTGCAGTAGTGTGTTCTGATTTTTTGATCTGAGGTGCATCGGCAGTTCAACCTTAAGGGTGTTATAGTTGACTACACCCATTACTCGATCTCCTAGCCAATATGAAACCCGAGGTGTATGTTGGCTATAACATGTTCATTGTAGGAACTGGATGGATCAAGATAGAATCTATCTACCTTAGTGGGTTAGAGAAACAGCCCTATGATTAATCATGAGAATCAAAGTCCAGAAGCCCATGGCATGGCAGGAGTGAAATAATAGAAAGATGTTTTTTATTTATATTTTTCATTATTGGACTCGAATTTGACCAATGATTACATAGCAGTAATGATAGAAAAACTAGAGCGTGTTTGGACGAGTTTACCTTAATTCGGTTCTGTTGAATTATGATGCGGAAGGAAGCTCAAGATAGAAGGACTGAATCACATAGGTAGCTACACAAAAAGTTTGCATTCAAGCTCTGATGTCAGGTTACCACCATTAATATGCATAACCGTTCGTGTCCATTCGAAGCTTATTTGGATTTTGGGACACAGCAATTAGAATGATTTTTAGATTGATCAATTCATTCTAGGCTGTTCGAATCAGAAGAGTTCTGATCCATCGAAAGGAATTTCGATATGTCGATGATAGAGATTCATTGACACCCTGCTCTCTCTCTTTTCTCTTTTTTTCTCTTTTCTATTCCACTATCTTGCTTTTATTTTGTAGGTTATCTCTAGTGCCGTCGTCCTCCTCTAACGTCATCATCGACAACTCTCGAACTTTTGGTGCGACCCACTCTCTATAGCCACAGGTATAATTTTTTTTAATTTTATAGTATTATTTATTAATCATGTATATTTATAATAATTTATAAAATATTTATAATAAATATTATAAATATTTATTATAAATATTATATTTATCTGCATGTCGTAGTTTGTGGACTGTGCCGTGGCGGTAGTCTTAGGCCGTGCCATGTCGACGGCTGTAGACTAGATCTATCAACGGATTAGATTCGGATCAGAACCTAAATATTCAGATTCAGATCCAATTTTAATTACTGATACTGGATCTGAACCTGAATATCTGATGGGTCTGTACTTGAGAGAGGAAGGGAGGGATTCGACCTCACCGCCATTATTAAGAGGGAGGGGGTCCGACCTCACCACCGTCATTAGGAGAGAGGGGGTCCGACCTCGCCGACGAGAAAGATTGAGAGAGGAAGAGTAGGAGAGCGAGAGAGGGAGGGAGGAGGTTCGGCCTCGCCGGCATCACTGAGAGGGATGGGGTCCGGCCTTGTCGGCGAGGGAGATCGAGAGAGTGAGAGAGAGAGAGGGATGGAGTCCAGCCTCATCGATGAAGGAGATCGAGAGAGGGAGAGAGGAAGATCGAGAGATGGAAAAGCTGGGAGGGAGGGGTTCGATCTCGTCGGCGGCGGCGGCGAGAGAGATCGAGAGAGGGAGAGAGGGAGTGATCGAGAGGATGGCATACAGTCGAACCAGCTCGGATACGCAGCCAAGCCGGCTCGGACCGTGATCGAGCCGGTTGGGGGAGGATCCTAGTCGGATGTCTCAAGCATGGAGTCGGCTTGATTTTCGAGCGAATAGAATTTGATATGTCACGATGTTATATTGATTAATGTTCATTAACGTTGTAGGTCATGATGGCACCGAAATGCCATCTAGCTTTCACTCCTGCCCCTCGATAGGTTATGCGTAGTTCGGTATCTGAAGAGCAGTTAGAGCATACTCCATCCACCTCGGCATTGGCTGCTCAGAAACCTCCACCATCAGCATCTACTCCATTGACGATATCTACTCCATCGGTAGCTGAACCTCTATTGTCGCTCATATTTAAGGCACATGCTACTATGCAGACATCTAAGTGTATATTTTTATTATATTAGCACAACTTTATTTTTTATATAGTATTTACATATTTATATATTTGCATAACATATTTGCATTATAGGTGTATCATCCAGTCGGACATTTTATGGTCCCACACATATGGCACATGTTGGAACCGCCAGCATCAGGTGATGGTCTATTACGATGCAGAGGGAAGGTCGGTAGGAGAGATCGTATGAAAGATGCATTTCTTTTTTGGAGTGCTTGTGAGGTGGTTGGACATCATTTTCGTAGAGCCCAAAGACTGGCGTTTGATGGATACTGCAATCAGGGATCGGGTATGGGAGGAGATATGGGTAAGTACGTGCATCTTAATTATATTTATGTATTTTATATGTTTACACTATATATATTTGATCAAAATAATTTTATAACTGATTTTTGATAAATTTGTGTAGATGAGGTACGACTTTCCTAATCACGAGAGGGCTCGAGATGCTCGACTGAAGAAGATCAAAAAGTTGTATCAGGATTACAAGGTCAAGCTCCATAGAGAATGGCTCGAGCACCGATGAGACACTCCGGAGGAGCTTATTTTCTGGATACAGGACTGTCCTCCGAGTCAATGGGAGAGGATGGTTAAACACTGGAGGAGCCAGAAGTTTGAGGTAAAATTTTTAACTTTTAAATTTTTCAATACACTTAAAATTTTATTTAAATATTTTATATTTAAATATTTATTATTTATTTGAATACTTGTTAGGCTATCTTCCATCAAAATCGGAAGAACCATGCAGCCCAAGAGTATACGCACACTCTAGGCCGCAAGTCTATGATCAGTCGTGTGCATAGAGAGGTAATTAATTCTAAATCTTACTAGATAAATTAAATTCATATTTTTTATCATCTTTCTGATAAATTTATTCTTTGTTATAGCCGATGAGAGATAGAGTGATGTCCAATCGTAGCGAGATCTTCCGATCCAGTCGCACGGACAAGATGGGCAGACCGATGAACGTCGCGATCAGACATATTTTTGTAAGTATTAAATATATTAGTATATATGATTAGTATTATAGCATTTCTTATAAAATTTTATTTTAATTTATAATTATAGGATCAGTTAGATGCGCTCGTGAGTGAGGGCCCGAATATCTCTAGGCCCCATGACCATCTATCTCAGGTCTTGAGGCCTGAGCACTCTAGGAGGATTCCGATGCAGGTCTGGACACATGCCAATAAGCTACTAGTCCAAGACGAGCGTCTCCTTCATAGACTTTTGGTGTCGTCAGTCGGAAGGAGCTTGAGGAGGCATTGGCATAGATAGATCATGCTTGTGATGCGGGCAGATCGGGTTGAGGAGCGCACATCTCATCTGGAGGATATCGTGAGAGACATGATGTCGACGCTCAGCGTGCATTTTGGAGTCATAAGCTTCGAGGATATGTTGGCTCGCATTTCAGCTCCAGCTCCGACTCCCGATGACGACGACGATGATATAGATTTATGAGACTTTTGATGTATTTTATTTTTTTAAAAAAATATTATAATAAATTTTATTCGATAATAAAATTTTAGCATTTTAGAATAATTTTTATGTTTATTATATTTTCTTGTATTATATATCTATATTTATCAGATAAAATATATAAAAAAATAAAAATTTTATTTTTTTAATTATTTAAGATCTACGGCAGCTATTTTATAACCACTGCCATATTCGTACTAACCGCTACTATAAATTCCTAATGTAAATGGTGCCAACCGCTGTATTAGACCTATGGTAGCAGTTAAGAAACCGCTGCTATAGGTCGATCTATTACAGCGGTTTATAAACCACTGCAATAGACTATCTATGGTAGCGGTTCAAACAATCGCTGCAACAACCACTGCCATAGAATTACGGCGATGGCCGCTGCCATAGCCTATGGCAATGATGTTTTGGGCTACGACAGCGATTACGAATCATTGCCATAGTTTTTTTTTGTAGTAGTGAATACTCTTAGCCAAGTAAGCTCAGAAATTTTGATATCATAGCTCAAAAATACAAGTACAAGCAACAAAACAGGAGTAGTCATATAAAAGAGTAGAGAAAAGTTGTAGGATTTCAATTAGATTTAGACTACCAATTGTAAAGTTGGATAGTAGCAAAAATTTCAATATAAGTAGTATGAAAAGCAATCAAGCTGAATATATAACAAGCATCATAAGTTAAACTTCAATACTAATCCCCTTGAGAAAGGAGGCAGCCAAGCTGAAGTATTAGAAAAAAAAAATGTGCCATGGCACATGAGCATTGCCCCAAGACTTTAGATCTGATACTCATCATTACTTTAGACTATGCCATGATACTCATCATTGCTTTAGATCTGTTCTCTACCTAAGTATTCATGAACAAATCAAAAAATTATGACAAAGAAGCAGGCAGAGAATTGAGCTCAGAGGTCATGGCCAAAACAGGCTACCAACAAGTTAAATCCAAAACCCAAGAAGAAAGCTATCAAAAGTTCAAAATCAAGAAGAAAATGAACTCAGAACAACATTCACAGCAAGTTAAACATTTACATAAAAAGGGCTACCTGCAAGTTAAACATGTATACAGAACATGTTGCTAAGAAATTAAAGTCCAAATACATCATCTTAGAGGAGATCAAGCCATCGAGAAGGTGCGAGGGTGTGAACGGCAGCCACGACGTGAAGATGAAGAGAGAAGGACAAAGGGTGTGAGGTGAGTGCATTAGCGATTAGTGGCCATGAAATCCAAATTAAACGGAGGACACTGGAGCGGTGGAGGGGATGGAGGGGAGGAGATCGTGAAGGAGATCAAGCCATCGAGAAGGTGGAGGGTATGAGTGTCCACGGTGCGAAGAGAAGAGGTAAAAAGAGGAAGGTAGATAATAGGATTTCACCTTCCTTATTTATTTTTGGCAAATGACACTGAATACCCTAAGGGGTTGGGAATAAGAGGATTTGGAATTACGAATTCCATGGTTCCCCATGGAATTAGTATTCTATAATTAGGGAGGGTTGACTAGAATTGCTAAACTAGGATGGCCCATCACCAATTTTTCACCTATTTAGAAGAATAATGTGGAACAAGCCCGTATTCTACCCGAAATAATGCAACCAAACACCAATGGATAGTTGCTATTCCGAGCACCATGGAGTTCACCGAGAGATGTCAATCTTTTGTATAACAAAATAATCATACAGTATTAAACATTTATATTCGAGTATCAATGAAAATCTCCTCCAAGGCTCCAACCTATATAAATGCTGGTAAAGTAGGAATTTATGAGTAACCTAGGCTTCAATGTTGGTAAACTAGTAAAAAATTTCTGATTCTAGTTTCAAATTAAAAGCAGCTCTTCAATTAAGTTTCAAATAAAAGTAGCTTCTTATTTTAAATATAAATTAAAAGCAGCTTCCTATTTGGCATGAAATGATCGAATTATCCATATAATTATAAAGCAGTATTAAAATAATACTATCTTATTGTAAAATAGTACTGTCCTATTGTAATATAATATTATCTTCTTATAAAATAGTACTATCTTATTGTAATATAATATACTACCTTATTGTAAAAAAATATTATCTTATTATGATATAATATCATTTTACTGAAAAATAATACTACCTTGTTATAAAATAATATTATCTTATTGTAATGTAATACTGTCTTATTATAATATAATACTACCTCATTATAAAACAGTACTGCTTCATTGCAATATAATACTGTATTATTATAAAAAATATTATTTTATTAAAAAATAATATTATTTTATTATAAAATAGTATTATTTTATTTTAATATTATTTTATAATTATAGAGATAATTTAATTATTTTATGTCATTTGAAAAATTATTTTTAATTTATATTTAGAATGAAAAGCTATTTTATTTGAAATTAATAAAAAAAATTTCACTAGTTTATCCGCTCCAATGTTAGACTTATAAATAGTTTATTCTAAAATCTATTGTTCATTTCACCGTATAATCCGGAACATGCTTTTGTGAGGCATGTCCCAGGGTTCCAGTTCCCGACTTCACGTCGATCTTTTAACTCGAGAACTTACAGGTTAAAATCCATTCAGGGGCTGTAAATAATTTTCTCCAACATGTTAGCCTTGAGATTTGACAAGCAACGTATTTCTAAATAGGGAGTAAAAGTCGGCAGGATTCGACCCCTAGGTTTTAAATTTCTCGAGGATATGCTCCATTTCCTTTTCTTGCGTTCAAGGGACGACGTTGGGTAGGTGCTGGCAGGTGAAACCAGACGTCCAAACAAGAATCAACAGCTGCCGCCGATCGAAAACCTAGCTTTCTCTCTCTCTCTCTCTCTCTCTCTCTCTCTCTCTCTGCCACGCGCTAAAATCCTCAAACTAGGGTTCGATTTGGGCTTCGAAACCGTTTCTAGCTCGATGAATCGGCCTGCAGAAACCTCGATTGGGGTTCTTGCGGCGTGAACCTAGAGACCCTAGTCCGCAGATCGAGTTCGGTTTCACTTCCTCCTCCCATGGCGATCATAGGCGACGCGCTTCGCCAGGCGTTCATGCCGAAGCATGAGTACGAGAGCCTCCGGGAGGAGGAGAAGGCCTGGGGCCGCCTCCAGAGACCCCTGGCCGCGGTCCTTGCGGCGGCACTAGGCCTTGCAGTCGTCGTCGCCGTCTTCGTGAGCATGAGCATCGTCTTCCCCGGAGAGGCCGGCCGGCGGCCGTTCTGCCGGGACCGGAGGATACAGGCGCTGCCGATGAATGCCAGCCAGGAGCCTGATCTATACCGGTACCACGGCGCGTTCTACTTGACGGACGAAGAGGCAGCGGACTATTACTGGCTGGTTGTCTTCATCCCATCGGCGATCGTCTTTTTGGCGTCGGTCGTCTACCTCTTGGCCGGTGAGCCAGCTTCTTGGGGTTCCCTTTCTTTTTTCTTGTTCCATTTCTTGTCCACTCTGTGAAATTTCTAGAACATTGATTGCGAGAATTTTGTTGGCATATTAGAGAAGTTAGTTTACATGATGCAAACATGGTGGAGCGGGTTTATGATTGGTAGAAATTTATTTGCAATACTTGAAAGAACACACATGTGGATATCATTGATTGGGTTCAGGCTGGTAGTTCTGATTCGCAGTTTGTATTTAATGACTGTTTGGATGCCCGAATATATTGTCCCAGTATAAATTATCCGGACAACCAAAAACTAAGAGAGAGGAAACAATGGGGGAGGAGAAATCAGTGCACTCAGAAGGCTGAAGATTTCCTTGAATGAATTAAATTTGTCACCTATGGACATTTTGTTCCAACTGTCCACCATTTATAGATTATTCCAAGGATTGGTTATGTGGGCATTCATACAGACACCTAGTGTACTTAATGAAGGCAAAGTAGTGTTATATGAAGCTCATAAGATTTATTTCATTTGTGGTGATACTTGTAAATTGAATTTATTAAAGTCTATTGGGAAGTTATTTGAAAAAAAATAAAGATTCTGATGATGTCTGATACTTGTTTTATGTGAGCCTATGAGAATCAACACATTTTGTTTAGTTGTTGAATTATTCTTAATAGATATCGTAGCCTATCTCTGGAAATTTATTCGATTTGATGTACTTTCAAACGCTGGCCAGAATTTAACTCCTGCCCATGTTCAAACAACATTGTATAATGTTGCTCAATAAAAAAATGTAATGAGTTGCCGAGGGTTTCTGTGACAAGTGAGACATGAAACAACACAGGGTGATGGGTCATATATCTCAATGGGGATTTTGCTAATGATGTTGGTGAAGGTCGAAGCTCCATCACATTCTTGTGATATAGGGAAAGCTTGGAGTGAGGATCTTAATGTTAGTGTTGGGTTAGTCATAGTGTCATCATGGGAAATGTCTAGCAGAAGCAATCGAGTCTTGCCCAAGTGAGGAGCACTGAAAGTCAATAGTTTAATATTTAATCACACTATTCACAACCAACATTTTTGGGTAACATTAACAGTCCTCATCTTTCTCTGAACTAATAGAAGGCTTTTAGAGAGGATACTCGCTGATACTAGGTAATTACTGATGAAAAAATTGTTTGGAGGAAGTTCTCCCTAGAAAACTGAAAGAAGGAAGGGGATTGTGTCAATCCATCAATCTCCCAATCCCTGTTTTTTGGTAGATAATCTAAATCCCCCATGAGTTCAAATATCTTATACCAAAAAATTGGGGTAAGGTGAAATGGCTGGCTAGCATATCATAATCAACTCCTCCCTTTTTCACATCTATCCAAGAAAACCCTTGATGGTGGAATTTATCTAGGAATAATCTCCTCACCTATCCAAACAGGGTTTTTAGGGGACAAAAAAGTGTATGAACATTTGAACCTAGAGTGTCATTTGGTCATCATGTATAGAATGTTTGGGGGTTATATCATGGCCATTGATTTCCATATATTCCGCCATCATTCTCCAATTAAGAAAGTTTTGTGTTTATCTTTTTCTAAAGACACCAAATAGGGAGATTCTTGAATTGTAAAATGTCTTAGTAGCTGATCAGTCTTTTCTGCACAAAATAGCTCTTATTTTGCTGCCCATGTGGATATCGTACTATGTTATTAATGGTTTGACTGTTCCCATTGGCCTTCTCATTTTCTTCAAAAACCTCTCCCAATCATTGTCCTCCTTTGTGCTTTAGTTCTGATGAGATCACCTTCACCAAATTCTACTATTTTAATGAGTCATCAATTTTTTTAAGATGACTGCTTTCTGCCTTAACCTAACACCTTGATGAGGGCTACATTTACAGCAGCACTTGATAGATGGGTGTATTAAGGGAGAATGAGTTAATTTTACCAAGAAAAAAAGGGAAGAGTTAAGATGGATGAGGGAAAGAGGGAGAGTGATGCTTACTGGAACCCAGATTGGTGGACTCTGATAAAACTTTCTTGTGGGATTAAATAATAATAAAATACCTTGTGCAAGGAGCTCAGGTGGCCAAGACATTTGCTGGATTCCTGGACTTTTGTGTAATATATAGTGGAGAATTTCATTAGAAAAATCACAACATAACTAGATGTTGCTTCATGTCCATGCGGTCATATTTGTGTTGTTTTAGTTCTTAGAACTTCTTTACAAGAAGCCATTTGTACTGCAATCACACCTCTCCACTTAACAAATAGTGGATCTGGGTTTGGGTCTTGGGTGGTGCATTCCATGAAGTCAGACCTTGGCAATTATAGTATGGTCTGGTCTACCTTTCTTTCCTTTTAAGAGAAGAGTTCATAAAAAAATCAATAACCACAACATAACCATAACTGTCAATCAATAACTACCAAGAATTCCTATTCGTGGCCACATCTTAAGTAATTTCAAGCTTTTATTAAGAATCAATAACTAGCAAATATTATTAGCCTAGTTATACTAGGTACTTATATTTGACTTGAATAGAAGATATGACATCAGATATTTGATTTGAAATAGAAGTGATTGCATCATATATTTGACTTGAAATAGAAGATATTTCATCAGGTTGCTTAGAAGGAAAAACTTCAATGGAGCCAATACATGAGCTATGTTTCAAATGATTATCCTGGCTAATTAGTATGACCCAAATCCCAGTCCTATTGCACATTTCAACTTTTGTTTTAAATATTGATTTCAGGCTTCATCCTAAATATTACATGCAAGTGGTGTGAGTTTTGTAGCAATAATGGTGCGTCTGGTCCTTAGGATTTGATATGACAAAGCATATTCCATTACAATCCTCCTCAACTATTCTAATTTATAGATTATGGTATTAATTCAATGTACAATTTGAACCTAAACTATAATTATGTGTCTTTTTAGAAAACTTAATGTAGATAGGTTCATCTTTGCCCCTGCTAAATTGTAAATTCTGATCTTGATCCTGAAGAAGCAAGGATATTTCACTGGATTTTTGTGTTTATATTGCCAAATGTGCAGTTTTTTGGGGTTATAGATGGGTTTAGCATGCTACTTAGATTATTGGTACTCACTATTGTGTGTTGTCCTTGTCTAACAAATTTTATTATCTTTAAAATGCCATATACTTTCTTTTCATTTAACTTTAGCATGATGTGATAGTTTCTTTAAAAAAGCAGAATTTCTCTTAAGAAGAAGCTGGACATATGAAATGCAAATTTAGGAAAAGTAAAAATGAAGATGAGGCTTCAAGTAAGGTTGATAGACAAGATTCCAAAAGCAATATGTTTTCTTGGTAATTACATAACAATCAATTTCCTTGCTTAATATCTATTATACAAAATAATGGACACATACACACACATATGCATACATACTACTGTATAATAGCAAAGACCTAGACTCCAACATGTTGAGGCTAGCCTCTAGGTCTTTTGCAATATAAACATTGTGTCCATTTTGGTTTGAAGAGTGAAGCCGCATGATATGTTCTATTGTCATTTACCAAAACTTTTTATTGACACCTTCTGAGAGGGAAAAAAAGAAAGATTTGTTGGGATGCTAGAATCTATTTCCTCTTTTAAAAAACTTGGGACTCTTGAATTCCAATGAGGAAACTAATTCGAAAAAAGAGAACAAAAATTACATATCTAATATATATATATATATATATATATATATATATATATATATATATATATATATATATATATATATATATATTCTGAATCCCAAATAATTGCACTTTAAGAACAAAAACACATATCTCAGAATATTGAGATCCCAAATCCCAAGAATTGCAATCTAAACCATTAGATGGATAGAATAACAAATTTGTTTCTCTTTTCTCTTACATAGTGCATGTGCCAAAATCTAATGTGTCCACACTCGCATGTTTACATATGAATTAGAGCTGGTTGAACTAGAGCTGGTTGAACGAAGTGGATAATTGCTTTTAAGGTATATGCAATCAAAGTTATCGTGCAATATAAAGGGGAAATCTTTATGTAATGACAACGAGGCCTGACCAGAATGTTGGGCAATAGGAAAGGTCTAGGAAAACAAGTTCAATATAAATGTGTTGTAAAACTAGAAAATATTAGATTAAGGACTGTATATATTTGAGGAGCTATATAAGCTTATGTTATATGCACTCAAACATGAGTATCAAGTGCAGACATGTATCAAACATCATATCCATCTAATCTCTAAGAAGTTGTTCTAATGGGCACATGCCCAATTTTCATACCAACATCCATTCTCATGTGTCAGCTATAGTTAATTTGGGTTGAAGGGTCCAAGTAATATAGGTAGGAGTTGTTCCAATTAAAATAAAGTGACTGAGAACGAATGTAGTATGATCTTCATGTACAATGAAGATTTGAAGGGGCTTCAAAATGGAGGGTTGTTTCATCTAAGGAACAATGTCATCTAAGATGACATGAATGGAGATTGTGGTTTCTGAAAAATGATATAAAAGATTTTAATAAGTTGTAGGTGGCCTAAATGGAAATGTTTGGCAAATGAGTATTCATGAATCTGGGCCCAAATAATTGGGACAGGCTTTGATGGTGGTGGTCATGGTTATGGTTATGATTCAAGCTACGATCATTGATCAAGCAGGTCTTACCAGCATACTTGGAAAATTATATCTAGGTCTGGCTCTAAGTAAATCGCTATATCTGGATTTCACTTTTCGCGTGCCACTCTTTCATCTAGCTTTTGCTGTTTGTATTGAAAAAGCTGGTTGTAATTGGTTCTGTGACTTTTTTTCTTTTGAGTTTCTGAATGTGTTCCTTTCCACAATGGCTGTTATTTGTTTTATGTGGCATTGCCTCATCTTATTAATTTATGTTGTTTAAATTGACAAACAAGAAAAAATACCGTTTAATTGGTATTTTATGTTAATCATTTCTGAATTAGTTTCTGATTTCATTGTTAATTATGCTGCAGGAATAGCTGTTGCATATTCCGCACCAAGAAGACACATATGCCTCAAGGTAGTGGAAAATAACTACTGTGCATCGAAAAGAGGTAAGCTGGTGTTGCTCTCATAGAGCGCCAGATGTCTCGATATTAATTTTTTCCCTGTTTGATAAATGATGAATATAGCTTAAAATATATCTGCAGTACACATTTGCATTGTGTTGTTCTATGTTTTGGTTTTGAAAATTCTTTTGCTGTTTCATTTCCTATTTTGGTAAGGTGGGATTGTAAAAGAGTTCATCATTTGATCTTTCAACTCTTGTGGTGTCATTATGTTCTGGTCTGTCCTGTTTGCAACAAAGATAAGGTAGTCATGTTGTTTGTTTTGCTTATTTCTTCATTACTCAAGTTTCTATGTTCGCATTACATATAAACTCTTCGCTGATTCGGTTGTACTGAGATCAGGCTTGGTATGACAAGGGAGAGAAATTGATCAATTCTAACCATGTTGATCAACTCTTTTTCCACTCACAGGTGTACAAGGTGGGAGATACAGAGTGCTTATTGCATTTCTGAATGAACTGTCTATGAATTCTGTTTTGGGATGCATCTCATGCTGAAATCTTCTTTGTTTTGCCTTTAAAAAAAAAAAAAGTTGGTCAAAAGTCCAATCATGTAGAGGCTTGCATCTGAATTATGATTCGCATACCCGTTAATTTGGCAACAAGTTTGCCCCCAATGAAATTGATTTCTTTTCTAGCTCTACTCAAAATGTTTCCATTCTTAAATTGTGACATAATCTTGTAGGTGGGGTACGTTGTCTATCGATTCTCAATGTTGTGTTCGCAGTGATCTTTGGTCTTCTTGCACTATTTCTCGGGTCAAGCCTTCTCACACTAGGGAGTAGTTGCTCCGTTCCACTATTCTGGTGTTATGAGATTGCGTCTTGGGGTCTTGTAACCTTGTATGGTGGCACTGCCTTCTTTCTGAGAAGAAAAGCGGCAGTAATCCTTGATGAGGGCGCCTATGCCGGCCGAAACCTTGGATTGGAAATGTTGGAACCAACCAGAGAAGTGACACCAGAAATGGAGAGGCGTGTGAATGAAGGTTTCAAGGCATGGATGGGGTCTTCCCTCCTTTCTTCTGATGAAGAAGATGAGCCTGATTACGATCTAGAGGTGGCTCGACCAATTCTAACCGACTCTACCCTGCAAAGAGGGTGAAGTTTGTTGTTTGAAATTCTGTACATCAATCCGTGTCCGGCTTGTTTTTATTTTTTTTTATTTTTTAAGAATATTTTCTGTGGATTTAGAATGTAATTATGCAAAACCACCACTGTTTATGCTGTAATATACCAACTGGTGAATTTAGATACACGTCCATGCAAAAGAATTCGGAGTTCATGCTACCCTTCAGATTGTATTTTGGGCTGCTATTTTGAGTGTAGACCGTCCATGGAAATGAATAAAATCTGTGCATAGGATCATAACTTCAACAGCTACAACAAGAAGAGGTCTCTCTGTCTCAAGTTGGTAGCTGAATGCTGATTCAGTCAAACAACACTTGGCATGTACTCTTCCAAGGTGCTAAATTCCGAGAAATGCATGCACTTGTGCATCCTGCGATAACCACCGAACGTATGCACCTTTCTTATTACTAGAATAATGCCGATTTGGGCAAGGTTCCGCACCTGTTGCATGTGACCAGATTCCAAGGGATCTCACGGAATGACAGACTGTTCTACGTGACTCAAGCTCGAATTCGTGCAAAGCTTGTACGCGACACGGGCATGGTTGCAGTGGGGTGGGCAAATGCATGATTTTGGCTAAAAAAAAATTAAATATGTTGCTGGTGTTTCTGATATTTTGTTACTGTAGGGTCTCATTTTCGGCATCATTCAGCTTGCGTGATATTTTGGCCGCGCACAACAACAATCCTTGATATATGATGCATGGAGCTCGGAACAATGCGGTGTTGTGATCCATGGATGCAAGCATAGAAGTAAATTGCAGCCCAAGTTGGGGTCCAACCCTAGGTGGCAGGTTCTCCAAAGGTTTGCTGAAACGGAATTCCTCTTCAGCGTTCTGTAGCCATCCTGGTGGAGAAAATTATATCCTTGATGATTTTTTATTTAAAAAAAAAGAGAGAGGAATATTTAAAAGAGATGATTTTTCCACCCAAACTCTTTGATATCCCATCTCGAGCCGTATTGACCCAACGAGATCGTGTGGGGTTATTCCATTTCACATCCTTGGAGCAGAAAAAGATATTCGAGGAGCGGCTTTGAGGACGCTTCTAGTGCCCACTCACCTGTGCGTGCCAAAACTTGGGAGATAGCGTTCGTCCTGGAAAGTATGAGGACCCCGGGGAGGGCCGTGTCGTCCTTCACGGTTTTACTGTTGAACATGGAGACTCCACAGCGTGGATATGGAACTGCCGTTAGGATTTTTTTTTTTTTTTTTTTTTTGAAAAAAGACAAAGTAGCATGGGTACCTGTAGAATGTAGGACCGGTCTCCTTATTTTATTCCTTTTGATAAGAATGAGGTAAAGAGTTCACGGGCCTGAGAACATCTTTCGTCGTGTCTCCGCGTCCGTGTCGTTCTCACCGCCCATCGAGACCTGCGGACACCACCGACCTTCGCTTGCCTTCTCTTCTTCCAGTCCATGACGCAGGAGGAGGAGGAGGTCCAAAATCTCTCAGGAGAGATGGAGATGGAGAAGGGGAAGGAGAAAGAGGAGGCAGAAACCGTGTCCACGACGACTCTCCCAAAGTCCCCGTCCTTTTTAAACCCGGAAGAACCGGGAACGGAGACTGACCGCTTCCAACAAGCTCTACTGGTTGGTAAACCTCTCACTCTCCCCCGTTTCTCTCTTGTCCATCCTTTTTCTCTTACCGATGAAGGATGACTTGAGCTCGCGATGTGTTATTTAAGTTTACTCGATACTGAGTGCAGGAACTGAAAGACTTGCGCTCTCAACTCCACCACGCGGCAGATTACTGCGAGAATGAATTTTTAAAGGCCGGTAATAGAAAATTGTAAGATCTTCTACTTTTAAACTATTTTCTATTAGTTTCTTTCCAGGAAATTCCTTTTTTTTTTTTTTTGCTGACTGAAGTGATCAATGTTGATTGTAATATGCTTCTTGATTAAAAGAAGTGGAGAAAATTTTGATGCGAACATCGAGTTTGGATCCTCTCTGGCCGGTTTCTCTGTCCGTTCTAATTACTGATCATCCATTTTGGTGATCAGCGAGAATTAGAGTGGGTCCTACAATTTTCTTCCGTTTTTTCCTTTAAAATTTTATTTATTTTTAAGTAACGGGAAGATTTTGTGTGCAAGAGCACGGCACAGTTACCCAACTTTATTGAAAGCAACTGACATACAGTAAAAGAGAAGTGAAAGAATGTACAAAGTGGAGAACAGAAACAGTAAAGATTGATTTCGATAAAAAAAGAAACTGTAAGGATTGATGTTGCTGCATGTCTTTAAAAAAAGACACCTCTGTTAACAGAAGAAGGGGTTAAAGGATTGCACAAGAAGCTGAAAAGAAAAACTAATCCAAGTCTAAGTAGAAGCCTTTAATCCTTCAAGCCGTGACCCAGAATCTTGCCTTAGACAAGCTTGGGTTGGGTCAGTCCATAAAGAACTTTCAGGCCAAACCTGAAGTTGTATCAACCCACTAATCGGTATGGCCTGGTTTCATCCTCGATCCGGTCCGAGGCTTTTTAGCACAACCAAATTGAGTTGGATTAGGGAAATGAATCGTGGACTAGGATAAATAGTAGCATAGAGACTAAAATATTTGGCATTGGTCTGTACGTAGCCTTCCGTCGCATGGAGACCCAAATCCAGAACAATCAATTCTATATGAGTTATTTGGACCTCTTAATGCAATGCAATAATAACATCTCTAACATAATATTCTCTCGTAACTTGGAAAGAGTTGTGGAGAGCACAAAGAGCTACATTTGTGATGCAGTTGTTGCCATGGTCGACCATCTGGGGAATGTTTCATCCAAGCTCGAGCACCGGCTCCATGGCAACATCGAGGTGGTGCAAACAGAGCAAAAGATTGATTGCTTAAAACAGGTTAGTTAATGGTTATCTTCAGTCAGTAACAGTTCTCTCTCTCTCTGGTTTTTTGTCAGCAAAAAGAACTTCTTGGAAGATTCTGCGGATCTTGGTTTATATACGTGGTTCATGCAGAAAAAGACTCGGGTTATATGAGCTAACCAAAAAATGAGAGATGTTCATGTATATCATTATGGTATCATGGTAATTTAGTTAGATATCATCACATTCTAGTTTATCAATATCTCATGGCAATAATATTATTACTACATCTGTGACATGGACAACAGATAATATGATGCATGTCATAATTTTTCTTAGGTTGGCAAAGACTGTTGACCTTTTTGCAACTTAATTAATTCATGCATCTCTTCTTTTATATATATGAATCATCTAATTGGCATCCACTGCACAGAGGCTTCTCATGCGTCAACAATATGCTGTAAGTCTCGATCTGTCTGCCGTGCGATGGAGTGCCAAGCTGCCACGATATCACCAGCATTATCTGTCACCATGTAAACTATATCTTCTATCCATTCTTTATACCTTTTGATAGTTAAATCCTGAACAGTGTCATCTCTGCTAAGAATTAGAAGTTCAGCATGATGATCCTTGCCATTTTAGTTTAAAAACTTTCATACGAAACCAATTTAACAGAATAGTCACCTTTTAATCAACTGAAGGTGTATTGCTTAGTGAAGGAGAAAAAGGAAAGAAGCTACTGCAATGTTTTATTATTTTTGTATACTCTGTTACCATCTTAATGATGTGCTGCTGACTTTGTTTTTCCAAATTTCATCATACTTGTTAGTTCATCTTAATATTTTTCTTTGAAACAGCAGCTCAGCATCCTGAAAAGTCGACTGGTATCTCCAGGTTTCCTATCCTTCTCAGTTCTCCCTGTATTTTTAGAGCTCATTTGACATTCCTATAAGTGCTTTAATTACAAAAGAAGGGAGGGATTTTATTTAATACATCCACAGAGATGAGGCTGCTGATAAAATATCATCCGAAACACCTAGTGGGAAAGATCAGTTGGCGGTGGCAATTTGTCCTTCAGTCTCTGTTGCAGGTGATAGTCTCAAGATTCCCAATGTGGGTGCAGGTAAGCAAACTAGTGAATCTGGACAAACGTGGACTTGTCAGTTTTCTTGTTGGAGTTCCTCAAAAAGTCATTTGTAGGATTGATTCGTAGACCAAATATATTTGCACATTGCCATGTTAAAATTTATTTTGGGACCTTTTGTGGTGAAGGGTTCAGGACTCGGCACGTGAGATATTGTCCGCGTTGGGTAGAAGCCTGCAGTTTAAGGATTGTGTGGGCCGTTTTTGAGCCTCATGGTTTTATTTTTTAAAAAATGCCTCACGTGGAAACATTGTCCATTCTTTATAAGTCAGAGTCCTTCTTTGATGTGGGACTAATAGTCCTCCACCTTATTAGAACCATGACAGGATCCATGGTCCAACTCTTACATAGATTTTTACTGCATTCCTGATGTACTCGAGCCATAAACCGGATTCACATTTATTTGTTTATTTTCTTCTTGTACATCAGTACAGTTAATTCATGATAGAATGTAGTGAGAATGTGACTTTTTCCTTTTTTTGCTTTTTTTTAATTCCTAGTTCGATATTTCTTGTCGGAATGCATATCCACCAATTTAGATTTAGATAAGAAAAGTAAGTGGTCCATCTTGGTGTGAAGTGAGGATTCAGATTATTTTTCAATTTTGAAGTATAATAGATTGATTGTTCTTTTTCCTTCCAGGAATAACATTCAGCACAGCTGTCCCGGTTCTCGAAGGCCCATCTATACTTTCAAAACCATGCAATTCTTCATTTGGTTCACATACAGATGTAAGATCTAACTTTTCTTTGGACAACTTCACCATCCTTATCCAGAGGAATTTTTTTTTTCGATCTTATGACGAATGATCAGGATAAAGAGTACAAATAATTCAACAACATAAAATCCAGTCTGCATTGTGCAATTGCTGAATGGTCAGAGCACTTCATTTACCATGCTATCAGTTCTAATATGTATGTTGGTAGAAATTTTTCTTCATCTTGCATGGGATTAACATTGCTTAGGCTCAAATCATTCATCACCAGAGCGTACAAGGTGCTTATGTAAAGAAAGGAAGAAGGATTGTTGTACTAAATAATTACTATGGAATTTCATGTAGGATGTTCATCTGCTGCTTGGTGTGGACCAGAAGAAGAAGACCCTGCAAGGGATTAACTTCTTGTCATTTCTTCGGATCGGTAAAAGAAAGACCTAGACAAGGATGGCAACAAGATCATGTAATAAAGAAAAAAAAGCTTAAAACTCTAGTTTGCTGACGTTTTCTTTGACCTTTTACATATAGCTAGAACATGTTCATGGTGTAGGTGCAGAAGTTTTGTAGAACTTGGATGCATGTTCAACCTAACAAAATGAATGGTTCTTTTTCTCTTTTTAGCTGAGTAACCTTTTGTTTTTGAGAGAGAGAGAGAGAGACCCACGCTAAATATCCTGGTTCAGATTTTTGGAGATGCATCATCCAAAAATTGAACCCAGAATCTCTGGATGCTAAGCAGAGGAGTCTCGTGGCCGCTGGTGCAAGCCCCAGTAAATTATCTGTTGGGTAACATGTAAGTTGTATACTGAAAAAAAAAAACATCTCAGGGAGAATGAACCCTTAAATTCCTGTCTTAAGCAAGTTAGATGCAAGTTTCTGTAAGTAACTAAATGCCCTATGTTGATTAGGTTAGATAGAAACTCCGAGCCGAACTCAACATATCATCCATCCAATTGAAAGTAATTAAATATCTCCTTTATCTACTCTAATATGTGGTTCAACAGTCATGGTAAATATGAGTTTGATATAGAACATGCATTTAACAAGTTACGATCAGTCTTAGTAACAGGTGGTGATAATAAATCAATAATGCAATTGGAACTTCCTGCATGAATGATGGATCCAATTCTAGGAATAAAAGCCTCAGTATGCCTGACTGGAAAACAAGTCGGTTATAATGTTCTCGTTGTTGAAAGCATGCCAGCTCTTGTCCTGGAGAACGCTTGACGCTTGCTGGCCTAGTTTCATTATGTTCAAGAATTGATTTCGAAGGATGTTTCTTTCATCAAATTTCTAATTTCTAAATAATGCGTACCAGCTAAAATTGATTTTGGAAATATTTAAAGGAAACGAAACAGCCTTACTTCAACACTTCAGGTTTAAGGACAAAAAAAAGGAGATAATTAATTTGAGAGAACTATTTCTTCTTATAAACCTAAAGGAATAGAAAAAAATGTGGCTATTTCAATTGAAATAGGACAAATTAATTACTAACTTCACGCAGACGAGTTGTAGCATGCAATCCAAACCGAATCCTATGCGGTCATAATATTTGTTGTTCCCTTGGCTTCTCCTTGATTAGGCCTTAACTCTGCAACCCATAGTTGGTCATTGGGCCCTACTTTTGGTGGCTAGGATGTGGAGAACCTTAACATCATAATAAATATTTGTGATATATGATAAGTATCGGTAGATTTCATTCACTCAGGAGATGAGCAAAATTGGAAATGTATGTACATCACGGCATTTTCCTGAAATTTAGTGATTCCAGCTGTTTCACATTCCACCATTAGATTTATCCAGAACAATCGAATTAGCCAAAATAAAAATGATGTCATTCATTAAACTTCTCTACCAGTCTCTTAACTACCAATCTCAAGGTAAAATTGTAACCCTTGATACATTCCATTACCCTTTCAACTAAAGTTCTTGGGATTTTCATATCCAATGCCACAAACGTGATGGTTGGGCGCAGGTTAGGCAGGTAACATCCGGCTGTCAGCTGAGTCCTCTTTATGTGAACAACCTTCCATCGCTACCTTTCAAAATTTGAAAGGGTCTTCTCCATGTACATATAATAAAGACAACGGCCTCCTGGAAGACCCAAAATTGACATCCACTTTCCATCAAGTAAGGGTACTCCTCCACTTTTGCCGGAGCGTAGCATAGCCTCTTGAGCCCATATCAACCCTCTTCGCCAAGCAAGGTTTGGCAGAAGATATTTGTATTTTACTAATACGTGGCAATCAAATAGCTCAAGCCCCAGGAGCCATGGTGTACTGCCCGAGGTGGCGGATGTACCATGCAATGAGGGTTGGTAATCTTGTGGTGAACTTCTTTGGGATGGGCTTCCCTCTGGCTGCTCAAGTTATGTAGCCAAGTCGGTGGTATCTCATAATCTTCTTCCTTATCAAGAGTTTGGTATCCTTATATCTCCATCTTCTGTCTTTCTTCCCACCGCTTTGATTGTCCTTGCTGATTTCTTTTTATGTAAGAAACAATGGTGTAAAGCAAAAAATTGTTAGGTCCGTTTGAAATATATCATATTATAATTTATAAAAATTATTTACCTAAAAAAATAATTATAAAAAAATAATTTTTATAATATTTAGTTGGTAGAAAAATTATTTCAAAAAATGATACCGAAAAAAAATTATTATGTTTGGTTGAAGATAATCCTATATAGGAATATGATAAAATTTATAAATATATTTATTGGTGCAGAAACTAATCGTTGCCGGACTCAGCTGGAGTGGAGGTGGACGAGGTCGCCGCCGGAGACCTGCAAAATAAAGTCCCGTTCGGAGCCGGTGCGGGTGGCTCCGGTAGGACCATCTAACAATCAAGTTAGCTCTGACCAACAGAAATGGAGTGCTCGGGAATGAGTTCTGTAGAGCTTAGAGAATGAGAGGAGAGCTTAGAGCTTAGAGCTTAGAGTTAGTGTATCTGGAGGATCCCTTTTATAGGCGGAGCTTGATGGTGACAGCTGCTGCTGTCTGGTGGCAGGCCGCTCGAGGCTGCACCAGATTTGATGCGGAGAGGATGGTGTCATCAGGCCGATAATGACAGCCGTACCATCCGACAGTGGTGGGCTGCTCGAGGTCTGACGGAGTGAGGGGGGCACTACCTGTAGCGTCACCTGTGGCAGACTGATGGTGACTGTTCGACCAGATTTAATGGCGGTAGCTCTGAGAAAGTGGACGTCGGCTGGTGGACCTCGGTATATATCGATTCCAAAAGAGTTCGGCTCCTATAGGCGTCTGGCTGGAGGAGTGCAGCTAAGGCTCGATCGCTGGGGAGTTCGGAAGGAGCTCGACCGCTGAGGAGTCCGATCGGCCGAAGGAGATGTCTGAGAGGAGTCCGGCTCCTGAAGAAGTCCGACCGAAGGAGAAGCTTGGAGGAAGTTCAGCTCCTACAGGCGTCTGGCTGGAAGAGCGCGGAGGGAGTTCGGCTCTTGCGGGAGTCCGACTGAAGCTCGACTGCCGAGGAGTTCGGCCGGATGAAGGAGTTCGACTGAGACCCGTCAGTTGAAGCTCTTCCGTGGCTACCGACCGCATCAGGCTGAGCATCGAACTGGACTTCGGCAGGAGCGGGGTTTATCCCCAATAATAGTCCCCCCATTTTCGAGTTCAAAACTCGAAGGAAGGGAGTGCAGAAAAGGCGACTGCCGAAGTCCTCTTCTGGGCTCCGTGCTGGTTCAGATCGAAGTTTGGGGGGGAGATCTCAGCTCCAGCCAAAGTTGAAGTAGGTCTCATCTCCTGCGGTCGAGGTCGGAGGTTGAGCTCCTCGGAGGCGATATTATCTCCAGTAGCCAAGGCTGACTCGAGGGAGATCTCCTCTCCTGCAGTTGAGATTAATACGGATGCTCAGGAGAGATCTAATCCCTGGCCGAGGTTGACGTGGTCGCTCGAGAGAGATCTTATCTCTGGGCGAGGTTGTCTCCAATCTTATCTCTGGCCGAGATCGACTCGGGCGCTCGGGAGATCTTTGGCCGAGGTTGGCTCGGTCACTCGGGAGAGATCTTATCTCTAGCTGAGGTGGGCTTGGGTGCTCGGAAGAGATCTTATCTCTGGCCGAGGTTGGCTCGATCGCTCAGGGAGAGATCTTATCTCCTGCAGCCGAGGTTGCCTCGGGGGAGAACTTATCTCCTGCAGCGAGGTTAACCCGGACCCTCAGGGGAGATCTTATCTCTTGCGATCGAGGTTGGCTCGGTCGCTCAGGGGAGATCTTATCTCCTGCAGCCGAGGTTACCTCGGGGAGATCTTATCTCCTACAGCTGAGGTTAACCCGGACCCTCAAGGGAGATCTTATCTCCTACGACCGAGGTTGCCTTGGGGGAGATCTTATCTCCTGCGGTCGAGGTTGATGCGGGCGCTTGGGGGAGATCTTATCTCCTACAGCCGAGTTTGCCTAGGAGGAGATCTTATCTCCTACAGCCAAGGTTGGCTCAGACTCTCAGGGGAGATCTTATCTCCTGCGGCCGAGGTTGATGTGGGCGCTCGGAGGAGATCTTATCTCCTGCAACCGAGGTTGGCCCGGACCCTCAGGGGAGATCTTATCTCCTATGGTCGAGATTGCCTCGAGGAGATCTTATCTCCTGTGGTCGAGGTTGATGCGGACGCTCGGGAGAGATCTTATCTTCTACAGTCAAGGTTTGCCTCGGGAGAGATCTTATCTCCTGCAGCCGAGGTTGCCTTAGGGGAGATCTTATCTCCCATGGCCGAGATTGATGCAGACGCTCGGGGGAGATCTTATCTCCTGTAGCCAAGGTTGCCTCGGGGGAGATCTTATCTCCGACGGTCGAGGTTGATGCAGGCGCTCGGAGGAGATCTTTATCTTCTACAGTCGAGTTTGCCTCGGAGGAGATCTTAATCTTCTGCAACCGAGGTTGGCCCGGACCCTCAGGGGAGATCTTATCTCCTACGGTCGAGGTTGCCTCGGGGGAGATCTTATCTCCTACGATCGAGGTTGCCTCGAGGAAGATCTTATCTCCTGCGGTCGAGGTTGATGCGGGCGCTCGAGAGAGATCTTATCTCCTACAGCCAATTTGCCTCGGGGAAGATCTTATCTCCTACAGTCGAGGTTGGCCCAGATCCTTAAGGGAGATCTTATCTCCTACGGCCGAGGTTGCCTCAGGGAAGATCTTATATCCGACGGTCAAGATTGATGCGGGCGCTTGAGGGAGATCTTATCTCCTGTAGCCGAGTTTTGCCCTCGGGGGAGATCTTATCTCCTGCAGCCGACGTCGGCCTGGACCCTCAGGGGAGATCTTATTTCCTACGGCCGAGGTTGCCCTCGGAAGAGATTCTTATCTCCTGCGGCCGAGGTTGATGCGGGCGCTCGGGGGAGATCTTATTTCCTACAATCGAAGTTGCCTCGGGGGAAGATCTTATCTCCTGCAGTCGAGGTTGCCTCATGGGAGATCTTATCTCCTACGGCTGAGGTTGATGCGGGCACTCGGGGAGATCTTATCTCCTGCAGTCGAGGTTGCCTCGGGGGAGATCTTATCTCCTACAGTCGAGGTTGCCTCGGGGAAGATCTTATCTCCTGCGGTCGAGATTGATGCGGGCGCTCGGGGGAGATCTTATCTCCTGCAACCGAATTTACCTCAGGGGAGATCTTATCTCCTGCAATCGAGGTTGGCTCGGACCCTTAGGGGAGATCTTATCTCCTACGGCCGAGGTTGATGCAGGCGCTCGGGATAGATCTTATCTCCTGCAGTCGAGTTTGCCTCGAGGGAGATCTTATCTCCTATAGCCCGAGGGTTGGCCCAGACCCTTAGGGGAGATCTTATCTCTTGCGGCCGAGGTTGCCTCGGGAGAAATCTTATCTCCTACGACCGAGGTTGATAGGAATGCTCGGAGGAGATCTTATCTCCTGCAGCCGAGGTTGCCTCGGGAGAGATCTTATCTCCTGCAGTCAAGGTTGATGCGGACGCTCGGAGAGATCTTATCTCCTGCAGCCGAGGTCGAAGTGCGCGCTTCGGGGGAGATCTTATCTCCGCTCCTTCACTGTCATCGCACTGTTTTTGCATCTTTAAACAACATTATCGTGTTAAGGACGAAGGCTCTCCTTACCGAAGGGAAAATTACTAGACAGCACATCCCCGTTTTAGAGATCGTGGGGGCGTTGTTCCTCCAAATTTTCCTTGGGCAGCAAGTTCCGGGTCCAGACGACCTCCTCTATCTCCATGCTGGCCTTCCTCAATTTGGAGCAAGCTTCTACTTGGCTATTGACGTAGGAAGATGATGAATCATCGATGTACCAAACTCCTCCCAGGGGTAGCGTTGATGACGCCGTGAGGTGGCCGACCTCCTTATCATTTCTGGCTATGGCAGTGCCCTTGGCTGATCTTCTCCTGCTTCAGGCTGGCGTCGAAGGAATTTACCCAGCCACCCCTTTTCGATGAGCTCCTCAATTTTATCTCGGAGCTGAATGCATTCCTCAGTATCGTGGTCGTGGTCGCGATGGTAGAGATAGTACTTGCTTTGATCACGCTTGTTTGTAATCCTTCCGATCTTAGGGAAGATCGTAATTCTTCTGATCTTGGTAGCTGGTTCTTAACTTCCATGAGGATTCGAGTTCGAGGAGCGTTGCGGAGGGCATGATCGCGGAACCTTTTGGGAGGAGGACTTTTTTGCGCCTTTCTATTGGGGCTTCCTTGGTGGCGAGCTCGAGGGAGTTTGGGCCTTGCTTGCACTGGGGAGGTCGTAAGAGCGGCGAACTTCATTCCGTCATCTTCCCACGAAATCCTTCCGTGGAGAACTTCATGCCTCTTCGTCCGAACCTCCTTGGGTCGTACAGAGTTCGGCTTGATTGCCCTCGGGCAGTCGTGAGGGGTCGAGTTCATGGCCTTGAAATCTTTGCGTGGTTTCTGGAGAGGTCGTAAACGCGGCCGAACTTCATTCCACCTCCTGTGAAGCCTTCTGCGGGAGAACTTCAGGCCCCTTTGTCGAGGCTACCTTGATGGCGAGCTCGAGCGGGAGTTTGGCGGCCTTGCTTACGCCAAACTTCAATCCACCCTCCTGTGAAATCTTCTACGGGAGAACTTCTGCTTTGTTTCTCCTTCCTAAGGATGATTGGTGTGCTAGGCCAAATGATCTTCCTTAAGGTCGATTCCTGGCATCCTCATGGTGGATTTGCTAGCAAAGTCTCCGTCAGAAGCTGTCGCACGGCCTGCATCATCTCGACGAGGGCACGAACCTGCTGGACCAATAGGTTGAACTGCTCCATATCTACAATGGCTTTAGGTGGAACCCGGGGCTGTCGGGGCTGAAATGGGAGCAGATGGACCTGGCACGGAGGCTACCAATCGTCGAGTCAAAGCTCTCCTAGGAGGCATTTTCTCTTCGAAAAAAAACTCTAGAGAGGAAGAAGAGAGATCTCCGAAGAAAGAAGAGAGAAATCATCGTCGAGCACTCCTTTAAGAACAAGAAAACCTCGGAGGCTCGGGGCCCTTCCTCTAGCGCCAATCTGTTGGTGCAGAAACTGATCGTCATCGGATCCAGCTGGAGTGAAGGTGGACGAGGTCGCTACCAGGGATCTGCAAAATAAAATCCCATCCAAAGTCGGTGGGGGTGGCTCCGGTAGAACCCTCCAACGATCAAGTCAACTCTAGCCAACAGGAATGGAGTGCTCGAAAATGAGTTCTGCAGAGCTTAGAGAAGGAGAGAAGAGCTTAGAGCTTAGAGTTAGCATATCTGGAGGATCCTTTTTATAGGTGAAGCTTGATGGTGATAGCTGTAGCTGTCTGATGATGGGCCGCTCGAGGCTGCACTGGGTTTGATGCAAAGAGGATGGTGTCGTCAGGTCGATAGTGACAGTCGTACCATCCAACAATGGTAGGCTGCTCGAGGTCTGGCGGAGTGAGGGAGGTACCACCTATAGCATCGCCTGTGGCAGACTGATGGTGACTGTTCGGCCAGATTTAATAGCGCTAGCTTTGAGAAAGCGGACGTCGGTTAGTGGACCTCGGTATATATCGATTCCAAAGGAGTTCGAACTCGTAAAGGAAAAGCTTAGAAGGAGTTCGGCTCCCGTAGGCGTCTGATTGGAGGAGTGTGGCTAAGGCTCGATCGCTGGAGAGTTTGGAAGGAGCTCAGCAGCTGAGGAGTTCGGTCGGCCGAAGGAAATGTTTGGGAGGAGTCCGGCCGAAGGGAAAGCTCGGAGGGAGTTCAGATTGAAGCTCGACTGCTGAGGAGTTCGATCGGATGAAAGAGTTCAATTGAGACCCATTCGCTGAAGCTCTTCCATGGCTACCGACCACATCAGGCTGAGCATCGAACTGAACTTCGACAGGAGCAAAATTTATCTCCAACAATATTCTTCTATATAAAATAATTTTTTAATACTATAATAATATTATCATCTTTAATTAATTTTTTTATAATGACTATAATCATATAATTTTTTGCATAATATCATCTCTGTTGACGTAGAAATCGATCGTCGTCGGACCCAACTGGAGCGGGGGTGGACGAGGTCGCCGTCGGAGACCTGCAAAATAAAATTTCGTCCGGAGCTAATGGGGGGTGGCTCTGGCAGCATCCTCCGATGATCAAGTCAGCTCTGGCCAACAGGAATGGAGTGCTTGAAAATGAGTTCCGCAGAGCTTAGAGAAGGAGAGGAGAGCTTAGAGCTTAGAGCTTAGCATATCTAGAGGATCCTTTTTATAGGCGGAGCTTGATGGTGACAGCTGTAGCTGCCTGATGGCGGGCCGCTCAAGACTGCATCGAATTTGATGTGGAGAGGATGGTATTATCAAACTGATAGTGACAGCCATACCGTCTGACAGTGGTGGACTGCTCGAGGTCTAGCGAAGTCAGTCATGGAGGAGTGCGCCTGTAGCGTCACCTATGGCAAACTGATGGTGACCGTTCATCCAGATTTAATAATTATGGCTCTAAAAAAGCAAGCATTGATCGGTGGACTTCGGTACGTATCAATTCTAGAGGAGTTCGGACTTCTAGAGGAGTTCGATCGAGGGGAAGCTCGGAAGGAGTTCGATCGGAGGAGTGTGGAGGAAGTTCGGTTCTCATAGGCATCTGGTTGGAAGAGCGCGGAGAAGTTCGGCTCTCATGGGAGTCCAACTGAAGCTCGACCGATTGAAGGAGTTCAGCTAAGGTCCGATCGTTGGGAGTCCAAAGGAGCTCGGCCGCTGAAACTCTTCCGTGGCTATCGGTTGTGTTAAGCTGAGCATCGAACCGGACTTCGACAGGAGCGGAATTTATCCCCAACAATAGTCCCCCCCCCACTTTCGAGTTTGAAACTCGAAGGAAGGGAGTGCAAAAAAGGCGACTGCCGAAGTCCTCTTCTGGGCTCCGTGCTGGTTCAGGTTAAAGCTTGGGGGAGATCTCATCTCCAGTCAAAGTTGATGTTGAAGTTGAAGCCCGGGGGAGATCTCATCTCCAGCCAAAGTCGAAGTAGATCTCGTCTCCTACGGTCGAGGTCGGAGGTTGAGCTCCTCGGGGGCGATATTGTCTCCAACGTTCGAGGCTGATTCGGGGGAGATCTCCTCTCCTGCAGTCGAGGTTGATGCAATGCTCGAGGGAGATCTCATCTCTAGCCGAGGTTGTCGTGGTCGCTCGGGAGAGATCTTATCTCTAACCGAGGTTGGCTCGGTCGCTCGGGAGAGATCTTATCTTTGGCCGAGGTTGTCGCAGATGCTCAAGAGAGATCTTATCTCTAACCGAGGTTGTCTCAGTCGCTCGAAAGAGATCTTTATCTCTAGCCGAGGTTGTCGCAGTCACTCGAGAGAGATCTTATCCTTGGCTGAGGTTGTCACGGTCGCTCGGGAGAGATCTTTTCTCTGGCCGAGGTTGGCTCGGTCGCTCGGGAGAGATCTTATCTCTAGCCGACGTTGACGCGGTCACTCGAAAGAGATCTTATCTTTGATCGAGGTTATTCTCGGTCACTCAGGAGAGATCTTATCTCTAGTCGAGGTTGTCGCGGTCTCTCGGAAGAGATCTTATCTCTGGCCGAGGTTGGCTCGGTCGCTCGGGAGAGATCTTATCTCTAATCGAGGTTGTCACGGTCGCTCGGAAGAGATCTTATCTCTAGCCGAGGTTGACGCGGTCGCTCGGAAGAGATCTTATCTCTAGCCGAGATTGTCTCGGTCGCTTGAGAAGATCTTATCTCTATCGAGGTTGTCGCGGTCGCTGCCGAGATTGACGCGGTCGCTCGAGAGAGATCTTATCTCTGATCGAGATTGATGCAGTCGCTCAGAAGAGATCTTATCTCTAGCCGAGGTTGTCTCGATCGCTCGAGAGAGATCTTATCTCTAGCTGAGGTAGCCGAGGTTGGCTCGGTCGCTTGGAAGAGATCTTATCTATAGCCGAGGTTGAAGGTCTTTGATCTGCTCGTGTTAGGACGAGGTTCTCCTCCTGTTTCTAATACGGCAACTATTGACTGCTTCTTTCCTATCATCACATAGTTTTTGCATCCAAAAATAATATTATTGAAAGGAAAGAATTTTACCGAGGAGAAGTTACTGGCAGCACATCCTCGTTTCAGAGTCGTGGGGGCGTTGTTCCTCCGGGTTCCCTCGGGTAGTAAGTCCCAGGCCGGACGACCTCCTCTATCTCATGCCGGTCTTCTCAATTTGGAGCAAGCTTCTCTTGGCCTTGTCGCTGAGAGATGACAGTCCGTCAAAGTACCAAGCCCTGAAGATAACGTCAATGATGCTAGGAGGCGGCTGACCTTTTTGCTGTTCCTTCCTCAATGGTGGTTCTAGCTTCTAGGGGGAGGACTTCTTCGCACTTTTTCGTTGGGCTTCCTTGATGACGAGCTTAAGGAGTTCGGGCCTTACTTGCGCTGTGGAGGTTGTAAGCGCGGCCGAACTTCATTCCATCCTCTTGTGAAACCTACGGAAGGACTTCATGCCCCTTTATCGGGGCTTCCTTGATGACGAGCTCGAGGGAGAGTTCGGCCTCGCTTGCATTGGGAAGGTCGTGAACGCGGCCAAACTTTATTCCGCCTCTTGTGACACCTTCTGTGGGAGAACTTCTACTCTCTGTTTCTCCTTTCTAAGGGCGATTGGTAAGCTAGGCTAAATGCTCTTCCTTAAGGTCGGTTCTTGGCATCCTCATGGTGGATTTGCTGGTAAAGTCTCCGCCGAAAGCCATCGCACGGCCTACATAATCTCAATGAGGCCATGAACCTGCTAGACCAGCAGGTTGAACTACTCCACATCTACGGTGGCTTCAGGTGAAACCTAGGCTGCCGGGGCTGAAACGGGAGCAGATGGACCTAGCACGGAGGCCACTGATCGTCGAGTCGAAGCTCTCTTGGAGGCATTTTCTCTTCGGAAAAGAACTCTAGAGAGGAAGAAGAGAGATCTCCGAAGAGGAAAGGGAGAAATCATCGTCGAGCACTCCTTTAAGAATAAAAAAACCTCGGAGGTTCGGGGTCCTTCCTCTAGCACCAATCTGTTGACGCAGAAATCGATCATCATCGGACTCAGCTAGAGCGGGGGTGGACGAGGTCATCACCGAGGATCTGCAAAACAAAGTTCCATTTGAAGCCGATGGGGGGTGGCTCCGGTAGGATCCTCCGACAATCAAGTCAGCTCTAGCCAACAGGAATGGAGTGCTTGGGAATGAGTTCCGTAGAGCTTAGAGAAGGAGAGGAGAGCTTAGAGCTTAGAGCTTAGAGCTTAGCATATCTGGAGGGTCCTTTTTATAGGCGGAGCTTAATGATGACAGCTGCAGCTGCCTGATGGCGGGCCACTCAAGGCTGCACCAGATTTGATGTGGAGAGGATGATATCGTCAGGCCGATAGTGACAGCCATACCGTCTGACAGTGGTAGGCTGCTCGAGGTCTGACGAAGTTAGTCATAGAGGAGTGCACCTATAGCATCGCCTATGGCGGACTGATGGTGACCGTTCATCCAGATTTAATAGCCGTGGCTCTGAGAAAGCAGGCATTGATCGGTGGACTTCGGTACGTATCAATTCCAGAGGAGTTCAGACTCCTAGAGGAGTTCGACCGAGGGAAAGCTCGGAAGGAGTTCGGTTGGAGTGTGGAGGGATTTTGGCTCTCATAGGCGTCTGGCTGAAAGAGCACGGAGGGAGTTTGGCTCTCGTGGAAGTCCGACTGAAGCTCGACCACTAGGAAGTTCGATCGGTTGAAGGAGTTCGGCTAAGGCCCGACCGCTGGAAGTCCAAAAGAACTCGACCGCTGAGAGTCCAAAGGAGCTCGGCCGCTGAAGCTCTTCCATGGCTATCGGTTGTATTAAACTAAGCATCGAACCAGACTTCGACAAGAGCGGGGTTTATTCCCAACAATCTCTATCTTAATTTTTTTTACAAAAATTTTTTATTGAATAAAATTTGAAGAACATTAAAATAAAATCAATGATTATATATACAATTTTATTGAAGATACTTTTATCAAATATGAATTACCATTATTTGAAAATTTATCAAATATCAATCCTCCATAGTATTTATTTTATTTTCTCTCTCCAAAAAAAATATGGAGTCCATCATTTTTTTACTATCTCTTTCTTCTACTTTTCATATCAAATATGATAATCTGGCATGAAAATTATTTTTCCATGCTAGAGTACCCCAACCAAATGGCCCCTTAGAAAAGTAAATGACGAAGAAATATAATGATAAATATCATGAAAAAATTGATCAACTTTTTCATTGACCAACTTATCTATATTTTCTTATTTTTCAAGATGGAAAAGTTACTTTTTCATGAATAGTATTTACCCATGAAATGGAAGAAAGTTCTACTCATTTAGGGGATGGCTAAATCATTTCCCCATAAGTCAGTAAAGTAGGCATTTAATTTTATACCTAAAATACTCCATCCTTATTTTCAATATCCCTATTATTTAATACTCAATAACTCAGCCATCTACTTTCTTAAAATCTAAAAAATATAAAAAATATTATAGAAAATATAAATAAATTTTAACAACTTACCCAAGAAAGTAGTAATGTAAAAGAACATAAATAATAAATTTTGGAGCAACTTGCTCACCTATCTAAATATTATTTAAAAAATATTTATCTAAAAAAATATAAATTTTTAGATAAATATTTTACTTGCAAAAGAACGACCCCTCAAGGGGGTATTTAGTATGAGATGATCCACTAAAATCAAGAGTGATGTGGGTTGAGATGATACTATCATTATATTTAGTTGTAGCATAGTGACCCTATGTGGCAGTAATTTCAAATCATTCACACTCCTTAAATCATCCTCCAATCCAGTAATGGGATATCTATCCTCAAGAGGTGATCTTGGACTAAAATATAATGATAAAAATATCCCTCTATCTAGCAAAAAAAATAATATATTAATATACCATTAATATATTATATCAATACTATATATATATGATATTATACATAATATTTATGATATATATTATATTATAATATATTATTTATCATATTATTGTCATATTATGATTTAATGATAATTTTAAATTAAAATAAAAATATCTTATTATACTTTTTATTTATGTAATAAGAATATTTAATATATTACTTCTATTTGATTTAGTTTTCTAATCAAAATAAATATTTATATTAATAAATAATATATTATAATTATAAATAAAAATATTAATTCTATAATAATAATTAATATATTTTTATAGGATTAATAATTTATATGACTAATAAATATATTTTTTTGAATCTATTAATTATTAATATTAATAAATATAGTAATATTTTATTTATAATATATTATATATGATTAATAAATATATTTTTATGTAATATATCATAGATAATTTTGATATTATATAGTTAATATTTTGGATTCTCATATAATACCAGTCCTTAATCACTAGGCCAAGACCTATCAAAAATAGTGATCTTAGATTACTAAAAATCAGATCATTATAAAATTTAAATTATTGGTGATCTTAAATCATCACGGTAATCTTATTTGGATCATCAGACGCTATCTAATAGTAGTCAGCACTGGTTTGGGTTACCACAGTTGTTTGTGCACCATAGACTCCAACAAGAAGAGCACTCAGAATTAGCTCCAGTTACTTCATCCGTTCATCGACTACCACAAATTCCAACTTCTCACTTTTGGCTGCAATCGCAATCTTCTATTGAACTCATAGTTCCAGCACCCGCCCATGCAAGAGGAATCCAGTCTCCCAGCAATGCTGCTTGCTGATTCTGGCCAACAAAAGAGGCCACTTATTTTGGGTTGGATAGGGATAAAGGTGCAATCCTTTAAGGCTAGCGCTGGCCCTCAAATCTGGTGGAAGTTTACAGAGACCCATGGAAACAACAAATCCAGTCCCAGGTGAATAGCAGTGACAACATGTCATGTAAGAAGCGTGACATACAGAACACCACAATAAATCAGGCATATGAACAGCTCCAGTATGAGCCTTATTGAGTCAAACTCTGACAACCAAGATGTGAACAGCTTTGTTCTGCCTTCAGGATTAAAACTACTAAGATGGCATGTTTCTACCCTCCTCTTAGACCCGTGAAACATCCAATGATTCTGCTATGTTATTTTAAGAAATTTTTGACGAATGGTAACCAATCCACAGATCTAGTAATAAAAAATTCTGAATGCATTCTATATCCCGTCAGAAGACGATAGTGCTTACACTGTTCCTTATTGTATGAAATCCCAGACACAGACAAATGAAGACCAGCTTCCCAATGCAATCTCCTATAAGCTCTGTCCTTTTTAGCTCCCAAGCATCTAGTTACATTTAAATCCACCAGTTTTCAAGATGTTCTTGAATTTCTCATTGGCAGACACTAGCTCAGCAGCAATCCCAACCTCATTAGCAGAATGGCCCGCATCCGGGACTACCTGTTTTCACTCACAAGAGAATTACATCTTAATCCTTCCCACTTATGCATAATCAGAGCGTGATGTGTGTTAGAGAAAGAGAGTATTAAATGTAATTGCAGCTGTTTGCATCATGGAGTAAAATTGCTGAAAACCTGACCAGCTAATGAAGGCATTAATTCAACAACCCAACAATGTAACTTGTAAGGTTCCCCTAGTAAGTTCTTTATAAAATATACAAAGAAATTATGGACATGTCCATGGAATTTAGATTGCAATTTTCATGAACCCAACCTATTGGATACCAATGATTTCAGACCTGCATGCATATAGTAAAAGACAGTTTTGGTCTAACAGAATGAAGTGCTCAACTTGCACAGCTTCACACCCATGGCAGCCAGGTGGTAAGCTTGCAGCAGTACAACAACCTTTTGGACTACAGTTCTCTCCATCTCTCTTCCATTACCATCAAAAGTAGCAAAGGGGTTCTCACCTAGGCATTTCTCCCTAAGAATGTTCCCTGAATAGGCATGACAAATACCACTTTGGACCTCCAACTTTACAAATATGAATGTTGTTCAATGTTCCAAATATCCAAGTCCTTTTCTGAAGAGGATTGGAGTGGATCACAAATTATCAGATTTGTTGAGGTTCTTTAAAAGGGAATACAATATAACAATTTCCTTACATAACAAGGAATAACACCTAACTTTTTTCCAATTAATAGTTAATATGCTATGCGGTGATTTATATCTTAAATAATATTTCTCTGCTTTAATGGCATACAACGAGGTAGCAACTAACAGATAAAGCATATTATTTTTAACTGAAGTAAGTTTTGAGTCATAAATATTGGCAATTATATCACTAGTCCAGACATTAAAAGCACCAGCAGCAATCAGACATGAAGAATGACAAAGAGTCTAGATTGCAACTATCATGACCATAGATTCTTGGGAACAAATTTATCGGGAACAAATTTATCATTCTCAAACAGGGGAAAATATCATGTAACAGCACCAAAATGGCAAATGAAAAAATGGTTTTAATCCCTTCACACCAGAGTAGGAAAATTATCCTAGCAAAGGAAACAATCAATTTCATTAAAGTGACCGAGCATGTATGTGAGTTGAAAATTTATGTTACTGATCTGTTAGCTCCCTGAGATTTTTCCAAATCAAACATATTGATTTTAATAGGTGACATCATTAATGCTGAAGATGGCAAGATAAAATATTTGAATCAATCAAAGAGGCCACTCAAAGAATTGAAAATAACACTTTAAAGTTTAAAGGCTATGCTCTGCTCAAACCTCTAGGAATGACATTGCTATAATAAAACTGCAAGAAAATGATGTACAACAAAATGAATTAGTCTGACCTTCAATTCTGCCTCTGGCCATGCTTTATGAAGATCCCAGGCAGACATCATTGGGCAGCAAACATCATATCTTCCCTGTCAAGTGTTAATTTAATAGCGATATTGTTAAGCAACAACCACACAAGGCACTGAATCTCATAGTTATGACACCATAAAGTTACAGCAACAATATGATGCTTACTTATTGTTAAGAACTAAAATAAAAGCACAAGAAATTAAAAAAAAGGAAAACCAAATATTCCAAGTCCGCTACAAGATAAACACTGAAGATCTTGTCATTTTAATAAACAACAATTTTATTGAATTGACAATAGAATCAACAAAGACAAATTTCTAGATTTAGATTTTATTTTCACTTTTGGCACATGCTAATTTCTCGAAGACTGCTGTGTATGTAATGCATCGACACACTACAGATCTAGAATGTTCAAAAGTCAGAGGCTAGCAGTAGACTGCCTCAACACAGCAGCTGCTCTTAATCTCTACTCACTCAATGGTAACAGGAAGTAAATTTAGTATATGTAACTACTATATGAAGCGCAATCTGGTAACAAACACTTGGTGAACCAGTAGTTCTAAGTGCTGCTTCATATTGGCGGTGTAACAGAAGCAACAAATACCTGAACAATTACAGTGCTGATATGCCGAATCTTGTCAACATTATCCAACAGGTATGAATCAGAGGGGAAAAATCCTTTGTTCACAAAGTAATGGTTTTCGATCCGTGCAAATGCCTGCAAAAATCAGCAACACAGAAAAATAAAACATGATAGACCTTTTTTATCCTGTTAAATTATACACTGGCTTTGAACTTATGGTTTCATGTTGCAAATATACTTGGCAGCATGAAGACGGCAATTGAAGATCTATCCACATTAACAATGGCGACATAAACTTGATGCAAGACAAAATGCTAATATCTCACTTAATATCTCATCCAATACAAAATTGCCAGGGAACTTAAGAATCATATTTGCCAGGGAAATCTCATCCAATCAAGCACCAACATGATTTCCAGTTATACAACATATCAGCAGGAAAAGGAAACCTACAAATTGCCAGATAAAAGGACTGTTAAAACAAGATAAGCTCTTGTTCATTGAGCTGTTTGCAAGCTGTCCTAAACTAAGTGTTTATAACAAAATCCCACATATATTGCACCTTCTCTATGATCTTGATTCCTTTTGACACATTATACCTGCGAAAAGAAATGTCAATCTTTCCTCTCATGGATTTTAAATTGCCAGTCAGCATGTTGTGAAGAATGCCCTGCCAGTGCCTCACCAGCACATAGCACACTAGCAACTCATGCCAGAATTTAGTATGCTGCTGTGCCAATACATGCCACCTTTGTATGGCACAACATGGTAATGTACCATGCCCGTGCCAGGTTCAGAAGCAAATTTTTTTTTCTTGCTTAGCATAGAGAGTATTCTTTTTTCTATATATAATTTGGAGCTACCTTTCACTCAAAGAACAGGATCACACTATAAACAATATATCATTACAACATACCACCAAAGAAAATACAATTAGAGACAAAGAAAGGACTTGCCAATGAGAAGTCATCATCTTCCCCTCTTTTGATATTCTCTTCATTTTGAATAAGATGGGCAGTCATCAACTCCCATGTAGTCCAAATTTTAGCAGCTGTAACCTGTAAAAAAAGATATAAACCAGCCAAAGTGATAGGTAATGAGAAACAATTCAATATTTAAAATGGTATGGCCCAGAACATGATCACTTCTCAGTTCAGATGTCATATGCTAGAAAAACAAATATTGTCATGAATATTCATATAGACCCATCGCAGGAGGGTTTTTTTTTTTTTTTTTTGGTTTGGTTTGTGTGTGGGGGGGGGATGTTTGAATCTATTAATCACTTGAATCTATTAATCACTAAAGCAATTGCCAGCCACCAAAATGGCTCAACTTGCTAGTAGAAACCAAGCAAACATGTAAAAAAGACATGAAAGACCCTACATATATTTCTTACAGCAGAGAAAAATAATCCACATTAATCAACATACTCAAACTAATAGATGAAAGGTTATGACATAATGATAACTAGCAAGCCTTCAACTGTTTGTCTGGGTTGGCTTTTGAATCGAACTTCAACATTTTTTATAATGAGCTAGGTCTATCATCAACACCAAAAAGAAAAATAAACTACAAGCTTTTCATCCATGTTTCTTATGCTTTCCCCTAGTTTTTCCACCAAAACATTATGCTTTGTGGCATTTTTATCCACTGGTTCACAGTCCTGGGCATATAAAATGTCTCAAAAAAAGTGGGAGTTAACACAAAGAGCTGAACAGGATAAAAATAGATAGTACATACCTGAATGTGATAGTCATCAGAATTTAGCCTTTTGTGGTAAGCAACAATAAAGTTGTTCCTTTCATTTTCTGGAATGAAATCTCTAAAGGGCTCCCATGCTGAAAATCCAAATGGATGACATCATTTTCATGTCATGAGTTACAAAAATGACACGTCTGATAATTACAGTTCATGAAATATGAAAAGACAATGATTAAGATCCTCGGTGAAAGCATGATAGAGTGGCAAAGCTTCTTAGCCAATCTTCTACTCAGTGAAATGCATGACTTAACTTTCCATGTCCCGATTGAAGCATAATGAACATCATTTATACAGCAGGCAACATGGTACAAAAAGTGATCTTTCCTTGGGCTCTATCTTTATTGCTATTTAGTCATCAACATCACATTCAGGTCCAAGCATGTAACCATAAGTCCTCACATCATATACTAATGAGACTACAAAACTGAATAATTTCAAGCACTTTAAGTGCACAACTCATTTCCATACGGAACACTAACAAAATGCCCGACAACATTTTACAGCTTTTCCGGTCAATTTTCTCACCAGTTCAGGTCTAGAGTAATTCGACTATTAAACTGCAGATTGCAGCTGTTTTGATGTGCTGACATGATGTTGTACAAAAGCTATAGCATTGTAAATACATCTGTTGATAAATATCATCTATGTTCACATATTCCCTTACTTTAAGATTTCATGTGGATGGGAAATGAAAGAACTACTAGTTCCCAGAGAAGAAGAGCATGGGGAGAGGGAGATTAGACCTCATTTCAACAAATAATTAAAATAAAAAGGTCATGGTCCATAACCACCAAGTACAGGAATGCCATGAAAGATAAGGTGGCTACTGAAAGTGAAAAAATTTGTAGGATGCTCAATTGTGCATTAACCAATTTTTTAACTAGCCCATCAATGAGCATATGGATTTACAGGTCAATGCCTCATTTGTAACTTATTATATCAAAGGCTCAAAAGGATTTATCATAATAAAAAAAGAGAATGCGCTAGTAAATTAATTAAATGAATCAAGTCTCATTTGCAATTCATTGATATAAGTGTCCACAAAGAAAAGCTTCAGTTATTGGAAGCAAATCCACAAAGCTTTTGCACTTTGAACATGAGGCAAACTTGATAAGTCAAGCATGTATCCGGCATTGCTCTCAAGCAAAGCAATGCCATAATGTTTTTATAGCAGGACTCATCAAACAGGCAGGTTTGGACCATAAGTGCTCTCAAGCTCAACTTGCATCACTGAAGACTTGACTCAGAACCATCCCAGAGTGTTGTTGGCCCAACATAAGCCAGGCCAAACCGGCTTGCAATATCATGAGTTGAACTTGAATTGGCCAAGTTTCTAGGTTGCGTGGACCAGGTCCCATTCAAGCCCAAATGCAAACAATTGGTTGACTGATTTTTTTCGTTTTATTTTAGTCAAAATGAAGAAAGATATAGCATGTGTTCTTGGTTATTGCTGCCAATTAAGTTTATCTAAAATTGTTCTTTCAGTGTGCTACAATGCAAGCAGACATCATAATTCAAATAAAATGCAAAACTGCATGCACATGTCATACTTCATCCAGATCTGGTTGCATTTTTCCTCAGCCCAAAACCAATTTGAGGCTCTGTTTCTTTTTTCTTTTTCATTTTCTTTTCTTTTTTTTTTCTTCTTTTTTTTTTTTTTTTTTTTTAACCCAAGATCTTTCCAACCCAAATATACCTAAATTAGCTTGCATGAAAGGAAGGCTGTGGCTGATCATGCAAGATGTTGGCTGGTCCAACTCAGCATGCACCCTTATCAAATAGCTACCATCATCTAGGTAGAACTAGCCATCTTGTTGATTAGCTCACAAAGGTCTAGCAAATCCATAGTTTTTTTATGCTCTCCATTGAACAATGAAACATCTACCAAAATACTTTTTTTATTAATCTATTGCTTAATTTTTGGGATAAGGGTTTTTAGTTCATGATTAGTTTCAAATTCCTCAAACCTACAAGTACCTTCAAATCCATACAAAACTAGGGAATTGTTGTTATAGTTGCGCTGTTCTTAAATCTCAAAGAGTCATAACTTGATTAAAGTTGACATCCTTATTTCCAGAAGAGACAAAATGATCCAACAACCTCTATTTCCATAATGACTATTTCAAAAAACACTCCTTTTTCATTTTATTAATGGCTACTGGTATGATTATTTCGCGAATGTCCAACCAAAAAATACATCGCATTTCAGACTTATAAATGGACCACATCTCAAACTTACAAACCTCTAGTGATTTTACAGCAAGGACCACAATTTGACCAACTAGATGAAATACAAGGTTGGAGAGAGGTGCTAACACAAGTATAATAGTCATTGTGTTTCATATAAATAATGCAAATAATAAAGAGAAGTGCTAGGATGGAAGGTTCCAGGCAAATTGAATTTGGAAGAGGTGATAATATGTCTAATAAGATGAACCAAACGACTCCATTTCATGCGCAGCTTGAAAACAAGTAAACGTAAATCTGAGGGAATGAGACCAGTGTAAGGGCAATAAATCTGCATGCCTGAAACAATTGGTATGGTGTTATCTCAATGAGGGAACTAGGATATGTTTCACCTCTAATAGTAAGCACAAAACAATATTCTCAAATTATTTGAGTATTCTATAACACTTCATTTACAAAATATTTTATCAAGCATACATTTTTAAAAAATAGATGGTAATGTATCTGCATAAAATAACATCTAACAGTTGCATTGTAATGACATTAGATTCTCCTTGAAAGATTTTTGGATATCTGTGGTGTCAGGAAACCAATATTTTACCAATCAAAATGACTTTTATTCAGGCTGAACATGAGTGCGTACTTCCAGATAGCTAAAGAATCACTCAAAAAATAACAAGGAAGCTAAACCATCATACCATCTGGGAAGATAGCTGCTGCACCGCCCTCATAAAACCAATCAAGCTCCTTTTTCCTTAACAAAAAAATGCCTCTAAGAATAATACCAGTGACCTTAGAAAAACACCAGAGAAAATGTTAGCAGTGCTTGTCCTTCAAAAGATCTTAAATGGCTAGAACAGCAAAGCATATAGACAAAGCACATTTGAATGATGAAGGTCAACCAATAGTTTACCCTGTCAGGGTGTGATTGGCTGTATGCCAGAGCCAGTGTGCTTCCCCAAGATCCACCAAACACCTGCATTCTTTTGATATATGTAACGTAATACCATTATATATGAGATGAAGCACAGGTAGAAACCTTACCCGCCATTCTGGTATCTCTAAATGTTCCCTAAGCTTCTCAATGTCGTTAACTAAGTCCCAAGTTGTGTTGTCCTCTAAGCAGGCATGGGGAGTACTTTTACCTGAACCTCGCTGGAAATAATAATTTGGGAAATCAATGAATGATTCTCTGTAAAAGATTTACCTAATGAAGAATCTAAAATATTCAATCAGAAAGTGCACCTGATCAAATAAAATGATCCGATAAAACTCTGGGTCAAAGAATCGTCTATTGCTAGCAGAGGTTCCAGCTCCTGGTCCCCCATGAAGAAACACAACAGGCTGCCAAGAAGTTATATGAAAAGGAATAGAACAGCTAAAAGAGAGCTTAAGCAGAAAATTGTATGGCAACTAAGAATAAGATAAAACGATCAGTTTTAAAAGCATTGTTAAATAAAAATACAATTTCATGCAAATTCAAGAAAGTCAGACCTACAATTTTACACCATTCTGGTTTCACATGAGACCTTCTCTACATCTGTTTCTAGACGGTAATATGTTACATGTTCCCACTAAATCCAGAAGTTATAGTTATCTTGTGAACCCAGTTTTATGTTTGGCCTATAAACACACTTAACCAGCCAAAAAAAAAAAAAAAAAGTACAGCTACCATGCATTCCAACACCCTTTGTACCAAGGTTAAACGTCTCGGTAGGACGGAGGGCGTGTGGCTATCTTGTCCCATTTTCATGAGAAAATAGGACCGAGAGGGGTTTGGGAATCTGAGACCCATCCACATAGAGAAAGAAGAAGAAAGAGGAAAGAAGGAAAGAAAGGAATGATGAAGAAAAGGAAAGTAAAAGAAAAATGAAAAAAAGAAAGTAAAGGAGAGAAAAAGAAAGAAAAAGGAAAGGACATAAAGGAATGTAGAAGAAAAGAAAGAAAAGGAGAGAAAGAAAAGAAAAAAAAAAAAAGAAAGAAAGAAAGTAAAGAAGGGAAGAGAGACAGATGATATCTATTGGGATCATGATCGAGATTGTTGTCGGGATAGGATGGGACAATGGGATATCCCATTCCATAAAGAAACCAGGACACCTTCATCCCATGGGATTTAAAACCTTGCTTTGTACCACTCCAATAAAATGCCCCTCAAATGCACATCCAGCAATTCCATCAAATCAAAGGTACATCCAAGATTTAAGTTAAAAGGTTCTTGGTGACAATGTTGAACTTAGGGATCTACTATCATAGTTACTGTCCACAGTGCCTTCCGAGGCCCCGGACAGATGTCTTCCTTGGCTTTCAAAGGATCTCAATAACATCATCTTGCTGTTAAGCATCAACTAATGCCTCTCCCACCTTCCTTCAGGAACTATGCAAACTTAAGGCTTGTAACTAGAACCATGTGTTTTGTCATCAGAAGAAAACAAACTAGGTGGAATGCAAGTAACCTGGTTTGAAAAGCTCATATCTTTAAGATCAAAGCCACCTTCAACAGCTTCCATCTGTTATCTAGATTCATCTTTAGAGTGCTTCTCTTAATTACTGAAGATACTTAACAAAATCTGTAGGTTGATCTTTCTGAATGGTGGTAATAGTAGGGCAAAAGACTAAACCTTTGGATAGACCTTGCAGAAGCAAAAGATACAGCAGGTAGTATTTAGAGGTATTTATAATTTCATATAGTTTGTAAACTTCAGATGGCATTGTAGGTTTGGCTCCCTTTCATGGTGAACTAATTCTACTATTTGGAATTTTTTTAATTGATTGAAGGCCCAAAGTACAAACATTCACGTGGACAACTCACAATGCATGCATTTTAACAAATAATCATATCAAGAGTGGCAGTGCTTGTACAGATGACAAATAGGTCCAGATCCATATGTTTGCTTATTGCCACTTATGATAAAAAAGTTAAAGCAAAAGCATTTATACAAGAACAAAATCATATATTGCTGTTCAAAGGAAGTCCCCAAATAGTCCAAGATTTGAACATAGTGAGGAAGTAGTGCAAGCAATTTGAAGGGCAACATGATTGGGTTGGTAGAATGGAAAATTAGGGCCTTTATTCTAACCAATAATGGCAGACACAATCTATCTTATCAGATTGTAAGCATATTCCCTAACAGGCAAGAGATTAGTAAAATAACAATTTACATTCTTTTTCATTTTTTCCCCTCCCTTTTCAAAGGTTGAGGTACAAGGGAACATCATCTGGAAGTCAGGGAGAAAAAATTAGGTACTCCTTGTTGTTTATACCACCTCAGTTATACTAAGCATTCACAACATGACAGCAATCTACCTTCCCTCATAAAAAAAATGAACAGAAACAGTTGGCTTTCAAAGTCAATAGCTACATCCTTCATTTCTGTAGGCAACAGGAGAGTCAGGCAAAATACAACATTTCCATGTTCCAACATGCAAAAGCAAGCCCATTTTAGTAGCTAGAAAGTTTCATACAATTCTATACTGTTTGAAACTTAATGGAAAATGGCAACATTGGATAATATGAACTAAGATGCTCACTCACATGCCCATTCGGGTTTCCTGACTGCTCCCAGTACAACGTATGGATATCTGAAACCTTCAAAAATCCTGAAGAGTATGGCTCTATATGTGGGTAAAGACTCCTGTTCATCTCCTGAGATTCTTTTGATGTTTCCATAGATGTCCTAAATTGTTGAGCCGTAGGAGAATAATGATTTTCAACACAATGAAGCAACTTGTTCCTACCTGCATGTCATAGTCAGATCTTTAAATTACAAAATGGATCAGGTCCTGATTGATGACCGAAAACAGAATGCATATTCTAAGAACAATTATATATATTAAAAGGCATTTAAAATGGGTTTCAACTTTATTACAACCAACATGAAATTATGATATCCTTCCTCAGATGCAACATATCAGCCTCATAACTTGAAATTGAATATTTTCATGTGAGAATTTTTTAAAAAATGAAAAAGGAAAAGAACTAATTTCCCTAGAGCTCAAGTTACATCAGTCTGGACACAAATGCTGAATACATGACATTATCACACTCAAATTACATTAGTTTATTATCAATGCAGAAGCCAGAGGAATTATAGGACACAAGGACTCAGCTCAATTTCAGGATATATGTAAGTTGGCATCTTTTGGAACACATAGCCCTCTCATAGTGATGTATCTGAAATACATGTCAATTTGGCTATAAAGGTTTAGAGATACAAACCAGGAAAGAGGCTCACAGAGGCAGAGAGCAGTTAGTTCACTCATAAGTTAAGATCAGAATGATGTCCTCTTACAAAGCAAGCTGTGAAAGTTGGAAGAATTTTGTGTGTGTGTACGTGAGTAGGGAGGGGGATAGAGAGAGAGAGAGAGAGAGAGAGAGAGAGAGAGAGACCAGAATGTGACCTGCTAGAAAATGTTTATCAAGGAAAATGAAAGAAAATGGAAGAAAGTCCTAACATATATAGTAGAATGCAGCAAGTTCTTTGAAGCATATGAGGTATAAATACAAGGAACATGTACATATAACTTCTCCAATTGAGATTTTTCCTTCTTAAATAAATGTAGCAAGATTGTTATGACTTCAAGAGTTCAAGGTTCTCTTGGCAAAGTGACAGTACTGCCACCAACCTTCAAAACTAAATAAAGCAGCACCACAAAAGGAGGGAGATGTACAGTAACAAAAGAAGAAGAAAATTTAAAAAAAGGGCAAAATGTCAGAAATTTGTAAAGAACAGGGAAATTACAGTAAAGACTAAAGACACAGCCAGAAGCTCGGTACGAAAGTATATGGTGCTACAGCACAATAAACGTTAACAAGAAGGAGACCATGCCCGAAAAAAGGCAGCAATACATCACATTCCATTGAATCCAACTTACAGCAGGTAAAAAAATGCCTTCATGAGTTAAAATTGAGAATCAAATTAGAGCTATCAACTTCTTACTGCCAACGAATTCTCCAATTCCACTCTTTCTACAGCACTCAGAAGAGATGCAAGAAAAAATAGCACTCCAACCCATCATCTTTTTTTGGAATTCAATATCCAAAACATTCATTTAGGCCAAGAATCAGATCTTGGAATCAGGAGTCATTATTTCATCTATACAGGATGTAAAGCAAAATCCAACTATCTAAATGCGGTCAAAATAATCTGAAGGAGCGCACTCTACTCTTCTGTCAACTCAGGACACAGCTTTTACATCTGGTCCATTCCCTTCCTAACAGTTTCTTGATTACTAAAATATTGGTAATATAGGAGATTTGCAGAAAAGTTTTCAAAATACTGCCATTCAACGCCTAAAGCAACAAAGCTATCAGCCCATGTCTTGATTCCAAAACTACTCCACTCTTATTTCTTGCAAAGATCTTAAAAATATTTTTCTTGTACCCAAAAACCGCAAGAATTCATGAAATCCACAACTTCCTAACTTTTTGATGAGTCTCAACATAGCAGAAATCACAAATAATAAAAACAACAAAAGCATGGGCGATATAATAACTGTTGTATATGCAAATCAGTCTTCTCTTCAGAAGAAATAAGCTTATCAATCAGTGATCAATAGTTTCTCAACTCATCTCTGATAATAAATATGCCAAACAAGACGAAATTTCATCAGCCTTTCTGAATCATCTTCCCTCATGTGCATCGATGTCATGTAATCCATTCTTTCCACTTTCGCTTTCACTACCAACTACAACATCCCATTAAGTATATTTCCTTCATGAATCGCGTTTGACAGACGCATCTAACTACTATATTCCTTTTCCGTCATTCTTAACATCTAAACAATCCGGCACCAAAGCGACAAGCAAAATAAAGCAAGGATCGACGATCGGGCAAAATTTCTTCCTCTCGATGGAGAAACAAATAATTAAAGATCCACTTCACGGATCAAAGAAACCGAGAAAGAACAGAAAAGAATCCCGAACCTAGTAGGCGCGCTTCTTGATCAACTTGGAGTTTTCTTGACGTGGAATAAGATATCATCTAGAGAAAGAAAGCATACCTGAGGGAGTATTGTTGCTGAAAAGGCGATAAGGGGGAAGTAAGGGAGGGAATCGAGGAAAGAAGGGAGCAATTCGCGTGGTGTCGGGCGTTTTAAGGAGGGGAGGAAAGAAGAGCGAGGTGGCGGCAGCCCCGAATTGGGGACTCCCGAGGCTAACAAGTTTCATTTGACCGATCGGAGACAGCTGTAAAGGCCGGTCCCGATGTGGATCCTTGGTTCCGCCTGACGAGAGGCTTTTGTACGATTCCCCAGTCTCATCCAGCAGTACCGGGGAATCGACTCCCGGGACTCTCGTTTCATACTCTCTTTAACGGTCCTCTATGAACCAACGTTCTCTGGAATGGTTTCCGCTTTCCGTTTCTTGATTTGTAACATTCCGTTGTTTTGGTGGAAAGGAAGAAATTAAGAAGCTTTGGATTAACGAGATTATATGAAAAAACTTAAAACAGGCGAGTTTTAAAAATGCGGTTATTTTAATTTTTTTTTTTTTTGCAAATACATAGATGATATACTTTTTTTTAACTTATTTTCATTGAAAACAAAGATATATTATTCGGCCAAACTGAACAAACCAATTTATTCGGACTTGCTCCTACATTTTCGTCCTAAGTTATCTTGTTTATTTTATTAAATCAATTTCGCTAATATGATGCCATACGTCCTAAAAATAAAATAGATTACTGTTTTAGTCTTGTAGAACCCAAAAAAATGGTTTTGGATAAGCCTTAGAATAGAGGTCTAGATTCTACAAGAAATAAATAAATTTTATATGAATTAGTGGTAGAAATAAGCCCAAACTAGCCCGAGGCCTAACTGGCCATGCCAGCTTTGAGTCTAGTTCTGAGCCTTGCTTGCGACTCTTTTGATCAGACTTAAGTCCAAAATAGGGCCTAATTAAATTTTAAATCGGGCTTGGATTGATACTTGGCTCAATCCTAACCTAATACAAAAACCTAACATAATATAAATCTACATTATTGAGTGACCCGACATGGATACTTAAGTGGCTAACTTTTTACACCAGATGGACAACCATGATCTAAATGTCAATGCATCAAAAAAGGTGCAGACCAAATAAATATGTTATATATCGAAAATGATGAGAGGTATAGACCTAGGATGAGATTTTTTATTGAACTAAAATCAAGCAGTGGCTGACCAATAATCACTATTATTTAGTATATGAATAAATGGTAGTGCTGTCCAGAATATAAAGATAGTGGAAGGGAGGTGATTACTATATATATATATATATAGTTGGCTATATGACACAAATCTATAATTTGTTAAACCTATTTTACCACTACTCAAAATATGGATGGAATGGAGTAGATTTGTCTATCTTACTACCATCCGTATCATGAGATGAGATATAACGTGAGAGGATCGATACAACTACTCAGAACATAGAAGTAGTAGGGAGAAAATAACTACCAGGTATAATAATAATGACACACATGATCCAAATAAGGAAAGATATGGACTTTTGCAATATTCCTACACTAATATTAGCTAAGCTGATATTAGGAAATAAAATTTATCCATGGAATATGTAGCTTGTGGTAGGAGAACATGATTTGGAGCATTAAACTGGGAAAAACTTGATACGATCATTTGGTTGCTGCTGATTCCGATAGTAGGTTACATCATCCGAGGGGACAACCATAGTCAGGTGTTCGCATGGGATGCTTCTTGTGTTCAGGAGATTGCCCTAGAAACGTCAACATCAAGCTTTGGACCAACTTAGATTTCCAACAAATTCATATCATAACTCAACATATTCAAATGGCCTACTAGATTATTCATATCATAACTCCTACACCAATGGGATGGCATGCAATTAGGGTAGAAGGATGAAGAAACTGAATGACTGGTTGGAGCCTATACACATCAAAATTTTGGAAACTTTGAGAGATGTTCAGATGCACCTCTATTTAGATGTGGCTCGTAAAATAATTTTGTTTGTTTAGCTTGTAAAACATTTTTCCTAAGTGCAAAGCACTTAAGTATATATAATTGATTTCAAATGAAAGGATCAAGCCAACACGGTAAATTATTGCCTCCGTTATGTGCACCAAATGGTTATACATGTAGCTAATAATAACTGTTACTTTTTGTAGGCAACTGCATTCATGGCCATGTTGATGCATGTAATGTAGGTAATGATTTTTTCTTGATCACAATAATAATTGAGTAACCTTAAAAATCCATTCTTTTATAGATAAATATTATAAAAAAATTAATCTATTCTTTTATTTATCAACTTATCCATATTATCATATTTTTTTAATATAAAAAAATTATTTTTTCATAAATAATATTTACTCATAAAAAAAAAATTATCCACCTAAGAGGTGCATAAATTATTTTTCTCATAAATTAATAAAATAGATATTTAATTTTATACCTAAAATATCTTATTCTTATTTTTAATATTTTTATCATTGAATGCTTAATAACTCAGCCATCCATTTTTTTGAAATCTAAAAAATATAAAAAATATTATAAAAAATATGAATAAATTTTAATAATTTATTCAAAAATAATAATAATATAAAAGAATAAGTGTAATAGATTTCAAAATAATTTATTCATATATAAAAAAATATAGATAATTTTTTTTATCTAAATATTATTTAAAAAATATTTATCTAAAAAATTATAATTTTTTAGATAAATATTTTATTCGTAAAAAACGGTCCTATAAGGCTGGAGCCTTGCATTCGATCACTTTCATCCCATGCGGTTCTTTTCGCTGGATTTGTTTCGTGGCGCATCCACGTCTAGACAACCAGCAGCCTCAGGGATCAGGATAACCCTATCCTGTGGCCACGTGTCATTCCTTCAATGGGCGCTCCTCTCATCTCTACCATCCAAACAATCCCTCTCCCTAACGTTTCCAATCCCATTGCCAGAATAAGAAACTGAGAAATTCGCAAAAGGCGCGGAGGGTGAAAGACGTAGCGGCAGCCAAATGGCCTCCTCAACCGCCGTCGCAGCCGTACATCCGATCGCCGTTAAGGGCCTTGCCGGCAGCTCCTTCAACGGCACCAAGCTCGCCGTCAGGCCCCCTCGTCGGACTCACTCTCGTCCTAACCTCCGGTACTTTTTTTTTTCCTTTTAACGTCTCTTGATCGTGTATAACAATCAGATGGCTCTGAATTCATGAGACTTTTCCTCTTGGTAGGTCCGGCACCGGAAGAGTAGTGGCGAAGTACGGCGAGAAGAGCGTGTACTTCGATCTGGAGGACCTCGGCAACACCACTGGCCAGTGGGATTTGTACGGATCCGATGCCCCCTCGCCTTACAATTCCCTACAGGTAAAGTGACGTGGAACCTCTTCTTCCTAGAACTGTGTAGCAAATCTTTGAATTCTCTCTCTGTTTTTTGATAATTTTAAACAGAAATTAGATGAAAGTAGGCTTGCCATGTTTCAATTTGGTAGCATCTAAAATCCATGTTTTCTAAGTAATTTGCATAAGAATACAGTTATTTTCTTGGAATTAGAATCGGTACCAGAAACAATGTTTGATGAGTGATCTCACTTGTTTAACACTTCATTTATCCAAATTTGATATATACGCACATTGTTCATTCTATAACACCTCATACTTTAGATGTGGTTGTTTTTTATTAATTGGCTAAATTTGTTGGTGATACAATGTGTTGGAAGGATCCAACTGTTGGAGATTATGAACTCATAAAAGTATCTGATCCTATCATTTTTATTTGATCCTTGTGGTTCAAAGGTTTTTTTATATTCTTCTGTACATAAATCTTCTAATAAGGCCTGTTCCAGGCCCAAAATCCCATGGGATTCATGGGTTTAGACTAGTGCAAGTAGAAGGCTTATCTTCCCTTTACTCAGAGGCCTTTGGTGTGGGCTGGTCCGAAATGACTTGATAAGATCATTTTTTTTTTCTCCCCATGGGACTTGGGTTAGCCCATATAAAAGATAGTCTTGGATGGTTGTAGACATAGGCTTACCCCAATCTCTAATTCAATATTTTGTGACGGTTGTATTGGCCCAATCCACAAATCCTATGGGATTTTGGGCTCAACCATCCAAACAGACCCTTAGTAATTTTGTATCCTCACAATTAAGTAAAATACCAGATGGAGCTTTATGTTGGAGACAGCTTTTGCATGGAACTTCTGCCATTCCTTGCTTTTATTTTGACTTTGCTTAAAGCAGTATATTTTCGTTGTTATAAGATCTAAAAGTTTGTACAGACAATTTAACGAATAAGAGGGTTTACACATTTAAAAAAGATAATAAATAAGAGGGTTTCATCATACATATTTTTTTCAATCTAGTTCAATTTTCTTCTTGGATTTTTGGGGAAAAAAACAGGAAACACAAATAGTATCGAAGAGTTCCTAAAAAATTTCATACAGTGACACAAAAGAAATCCATGGCACTACATGATTAGAGATTTCCCTCATGAAATGCATGCTTCATACAGCCATGCTTGTCTGATCTATTAATGTGGCACTGCAAATTAGCACGTCTCTTTTGCCTCTCCATGAGATGCAGGATAAAATTATAAGTTTAGATACATGCATATGGATGTAACTAGTATTTACATATATTTGTATGCATATGGGCACATTGCTACATTGTGACAATTGACACCAATAATATGTATATGGACATGCAGAGCAAGTTCTTTGAGACATTTGCAGCCCCATTCACCAAGAGGGGTTTTTTATTGAAGTTCTTGATATTAGGTGGTGGTTCCTTGCTTGCCTACCTAAGCTCCACAGCTTCCGGGGACATACTACCAATCAAGAAAGGCCCTCAACTGCCACCCACCAAAGGGCCACGTGACAAAATATGATTTGCGTTGACAATAAGAGAATCTCCATCTCTCTTTGTTTATGTTGTCGATATGTGCCATGTGATCAACTTTGTAAGTAAAGCCCAGTTGCCCTATTTTGCTGATTGTAGCAATAAACTTGATCTCAAATAGTTCTCTTGTGCTAAGTCAGGATACCTTGAGCAGAGTTAATCAGCTTCATAAATTATTTCTAGTTCTGTTTAAAATGATCATTTGATTCTTGATGTACTTTTGAATAATGAGATGAATATAGTATATGTGGCTGCAGCAGTTAATGGTAACATGTGGAATAAGTAATGTATAACAAACAGGACAATCATTGGGGAATTTATCTCTTGGAAGTAGGTTAACTACTTTTAGCACCATTCTTAAAATCTCAACATACATTTGAGGACTGGTTGGTCATAATTCTCTTCTGATTAAGCATTCAATGACCTAACATGGATCTTCTAGACAGAATTAACTTATACACCTTAAGTACTTTTCTTACATTAAAATGAGTTTTCATGAACTTCCTCTTTAAGAGGTATTATTTAATTCTTCATGCTTCTCAAAGAGTTGATCGATACTACCATTACAATTTGGGGAGTCAGGACCAGCAAATGATGAATGGTAACAGGAAAAAGCAGCATCCAAATGCATCAAACCCAATAGTAGTAATTTCCTAGCAATAAGGTATGATGCAACCCAGATCACTCAGCCTCTTATGTGCCTCTTATTTATAGAAGGGGTCAATTGTTTTTCTCCTGTTCTTGCTCTTCTCCTGAACTCAATACTCTTCAGACATCTTTCCTGAGTAGCTTTAATAGTATAGCATTCTTCAAAAATTCATTTTCAAAGAGTCAATAAAAATAAGAGAACAAGTCTACTATGCAATAATTTTTCTTAGCAAACAAAGAGAAGATTGCAAGCTTGTAGCTCTTATCCTTTCTGCTATATGCCTTAATGGAGCTGAAGGAACTTGGGCTCCTTTATTTTCTCTTTCTAATTTTTCAGTATGTAATACAATCCATATGTTCCTCCTTGATGGTTCCACTCTCTTCCTTTACTCAAGGTATTTGAAAAGTTGGACTAGTAGTATAATTTTGACATTATATGTATATTTAAAAGGATAAAATCTTACACAATGAAGAGAAAATAGAATATTCTGGTAGTCAGCTAGAAGTCTCTGCAAGTTCTTTTTAAAAATAAGGTGCCATCCATAGGCCCTCTAAATTTTGGAACCAACTCCATAGCTCCTAGCTTGTCATCTCATTCCTCAAAAAAGCTTCCCTGGAAATGCCTTTTTCACTGGTTCATGTCATGAAGGGCCTTGCTTTACTTCAACCTCAGAACATGCAACATTTGGGTCTTTGATCAACTACACATCATGTTCCTTAACTAGAATTCCCAAGATCTACCTTATTGTCATTGGTTTATATTATTACAGAACCATAGAATGGTTGGAACCTTTATCCATACTCCATATAATTATTATTAAAACCTTATGTGATACTAGTTGTTCAAATGTTCAATCATCTTTTTACTAGAAATCCTTTTATTTGCCTCTGTGTATGATTCGTCATGTAGAGCCTTGGTAGTCTTGAAATCTTGATCCTCATTTAGCCCTCTGAAAAAAAGAAATCTTCATGCATGCTTGCATCAAAATCTAGCAATTTATGTTGGAATATCTGCTCCATAGCAAGAATTTCTTTGGACCTTCAGTTGGGTCATCAACTTAAACATTTTTTATTCAAAACCACCAATACTGCCACTATAACCTGTTTTATATTGTTTAGAACATATACACATATATTATCTCTCTCTCTCTCTCTCTCTGGATATTTATGTATATATGTATATGTATGTGTGTGTATGTGTGTGTGTGTGTTATCATTATTATTATTATTATCATCTTTTCATAGGTCAGGAGCATTCAAAGTAATGCTTATCAGGAGGGTGTAAAGTAGGGAGAGGACATGTCTTTAAGAAGAGAAACAGAAGGTAGATTTCTTGGGAGTTTATCACCCTCAAGTATATTACCTGGACACTCTATAAGTGTCGACTCTTATAGATACCCGGACATGGTAGACTAAGACATGACATGACTGGATGCTCCACTTTGAAGTATCTCCTGCCGACATTAGCAAAAGGTATCCAACCTTTGGCACCTTATTTTGGAGTGCCATGTGAACGACCCTAAGTTTTTAGGTGTTGGATGCTTAAGTGAAGTGTCCTTATGTTTTTAATATAAAGTTATCAAGATTATATGTACACTTTAAGCAAACTATCATTATATTCTTAATATAAAGTTATCACAATTAAATTGAACACTTTAAGTGAAATAACATTATATTTTAATATAAAAATATACCGATGTTAGTCATTATTTTAAGTATATCAATATATCTTAAATGAACCAAGAAATAAATTAAACAGCTCACAAACTTGGGTTTGAATAAGCATCAAAAGACACAAACACATTATGCACATAGATGCATAGAGACATACATAAATGCACACACATACTCTTATATGCCGTGTTCCTGTTCCTAGATTTTTAGAGGCTGCCGTTTCTGACACTTGGGGACACACTTGGGGACACTCAGACACTTGGCACCCATGCCAAGTGTCAAGATGACATATTCCCTCTGCAATGCCATGTAGCAAGAACAGTTCTAGGATTTATATGTTTTTTTTTCCTTCTGAGGAACCTAAGTTTTCCTGTTTTTGACTTTGCCCTTTCTTTTACTCTCATTACAAAATGAAACTTTGTTCCGATTATAATATTGGTCAGATTATCATTGTGTTTTTCAACAACAGAAAATATTAAATTGATCGATCTTCTACCTGCTTATACTAACAACATAACCATTCAAATAATAATAATAATAATGTGGTATGGATAATTGGAGGTGAGTTAAAATAGTTTTGCTATCATATGTGAATCCTTGGTTACATTCTTGAATAGTCCTGTTATGCTATCTTCTCCCATGAACGCTAGTATTTTGAGTGCAATGTTTCCATGCGATAATGAGATTCTCTGAACACTTTCTGTTGGTCGTGCAAGAGAATGTCAAAATTTCTTGTACAGAGTTATTTCAGAACCTTATCAGGGGCAATAATGTCAGTATTGACAAGAGATCGGTAGCTTCAAGAGTGTACAGGGGTATGTCAGAAACACCCAAACTGCGAAACCCAGCAGCAGTGCTGAAAGTTTCATATAGTAAAGTTCTGATATGTCTGAGTACTTATATTTGCATTTGCTACCTCCTGCGCAGCATCCATCTCTTTCTCCTTTGCTTCTGGCACATCCTAATGCAGCGCTGATGGGCTTCTCAAGCCTCCCAAGTTGTCAATCTTCTCTATATAGGAAAATTTCTTGTTAGTTACAATAGGAGGAGGCTTTCTCATCAACTTGCCATCTTCTGAGTTCAACATTTCCTCTAAGTTACCTGAATCCTTATTTTTTGTCTCAGAGTCCTGTTCTACTTGCCAACCCATGAAATCTGACAGAGTCATTGCAGCGGGTTCTTCCATTTGACTAAGCTTCTCTATCTCTTCTTTAGGATCAAGGACTTTCACCTTTACTGTGACTGCCTCTGTATCTGTTAATGTGGGCCTTTTCTTTGTTCCCCCAAGTGTTGGATCTTGAGCAAGAGAATCAGCGTATAGGACATCGTCGATTCGAGACATCACAGTGAAAGCCAAGCTTTCTAGAACTCTGGAGTAGCTTTCCAGAATAGAGTGTCCGATATCCTAAAGAGATCCATATGAAAAAATCAAGACAAAAGGCTGAGGATTTGTCATTGTTATTGTTGAGAAACATATGATATTTTGGCAAATTGAACAAAGTTGAAGATAGTGAAATTTAGCCTTTTACCTTGTTGTATTGAATCTTACTGATGTCAAGAGCTGATTGAGGAATACCAGGGAACCTGTGCTTTAGTATGAGTAAGATGGTCTCTGCTCTCTCTTCAAATTGTTCCCTCTTCTCCAAGCTAACAGCAGAACCCCAAGGAGATTTTGCATCTTTACTGTGCATCTTCCTCTTCCAAATTACAATAGATGCCTCAATTCGGTTTTTGAGATCAAGAATCTTGTGTTCTGTAGACAAGTCTAAGGATGCCAGGAAGTCTTCAGGGTCAAAAATATCGACTGTTATACTCCGATATAGTGCATCTCCTAGGCTTGCTCTTCCATTCTATCATATAGAATATAAGTACTTCAACTTTAATATATAGTATGATAACTGGAAGAAGAACCAGGTTGAATAACAGGAAAAGGAGCATTAAGTCATCAGAATTTATATAAACAGCGGCCAATGATCCATGGAGGAAAGTTTGTTTATTTTAATGCAATGTTAGGAATTGGAAGATAAGCTGCATTCTTCATGATAAGCATATTTTAGTTTACTTGAGACTACTGATCTAATGAACATAAGAAAGTAACTAAAAGAATCAGGATTTAAAATTAAGGTTACAAAGGCACTGTGTAGATCGATAAGCATGCGAAAGAACAAATTTAAAGCAGACTATAAAAGTAAAGATGGTTTAGCTTTGCAGATGCGAAACTTATGTATGATTGACAGGCTCGGAATATATCACTTGAAGAAAACCTCACTCCAGTGTGGAATTGCATGGCTAGCATAGTATCAAAGTAGTAATAAGTGCATGCTATAATAATTAATATGAATGAAATCTTATTCCTAGAGCCAACCTTAGGAAGGGATTCAATATATGCTTCTGGAGTTTCCATTTCCATAAGAACATTAGCATTTATAGCCATAGCAGCCTTGAGCACTTGGTTCACAAGCTCCTTCAGATGCTGAAGCCATTTTCTGGACATGTCAGACAGCCCATTAGGAGGGACTTTAATAGTTGGAAGCCACCATTTGTCATCCATTTTTCTTGTTCCCCTCTCAGACTCATCAGCGTCTCTGGACACATACCAGAACTCATTATGGTCTTTGAAGCGGTCAAGGTATTCCTGTTTTATCAAATGAAAAGGATTAACCTAAATTCTTTTGAACAGTTAAAAATGAACCTCTTAAAGTCAAATGGACTTGCTTACAATGAGCATTGCATCAAGCTTGCGAAGTGCAGGGATACTCATGTGAAGATCTCTGCGTTGCTGAGTTACCATTATCTGTAAGGTAGGACAAAAACAAAAGGAAATTGAGCTTTAGTCTTGCTTTCAGAATTGAGGCAGTTTTTTTTTTTTTAATGGATACATGCTACAACCTCAGAAGAGACTAATGTAATTAAAAGTGCAAAAGATATGAATTTTCTGTGTGTGTGTGTGGGTGTGGGAGAGAGAGAGAGAGAGAGAGAGAGAGAGAGAGAGAGAGAATGGAGTTTCTGTAAGACCTCCATGCTGGTTCCATCCTTAGATTTCTGTTGGGAAGGAACAAACTCTACTATGTGATCAGTGACTGACAAAAGCCAATCAATTTCCCTCCTCCACCGAGCCTTCCTTTCAGCTGACATGGGTTCCAAACGCCATTGCTCCCCAAAAACAGAAGCTGAACCAATCAGAAGGAAATTAAAAAAAGAGATTTTAGAATATTTGTATATGTGCTAGTGATGATATCAGAAGTATCTGTGGCATGGGTTGTTTCATGAATGGAGATTTTGATAAGGCCAGAAATCCAATCATCTAATACCAGAAGGTCACTGGTGAAAACAGGGCATGCCTACTAACAGGTCAAGTCATATTATTCTTTAGCATCCATAAATAACAAGGGGGGGCGCAAAATCATGTCTTCCTACATTCTGAAAGAGAGTAGCTTCTTGCCTTACAGAAAGATTTCACATCAATAAATCAAATCTGGGAGTCACCATGCCAAGAAAAGGGGTTTTATGCATAAACTGTTATCCTTTTCTTTAATAATATCCTATTATTCATAAATTTAGTGTGCAATTATCAAAGATTAGCCAGGATATCAACTAAAGTTAGATACTGGTAATATTAGATCAATCATCAATGTGATAGTAACTCTGAATTCTCTTTAAATGCAGAAGCTATCTAATATTCCCGGGAGGATGCTCAAGATGTGAATGAACGTCAATACAACAGATCCCTAATGCTTGGATCCAAATAGTAAAAAAAAAAAAAATGATCGAGAGACTATCTCTTTTTTTCTTTTTTTGAAAAAAAAAAGAACTCTTCCAATTTCTAAAGGCTTGTAACTTATATAGGAACCAATAGCTAGGAATGTGGGATTCATAAAAACATCAAAAATCTTTTAGGATAAAGGTTTGTTGTTTGCGTTCATTTTTATCTGAATTGTTCTTCTTTACAGACTCAGGAGTCTTCTCACAAGAAAATACTTCCGTTCTCCAAACTAATATATTGTTTCATGGATAAGTGTTTCAGGTCAAGGTTATAATAAGAATCACATAAATGTGTGCATAGATTGTAAATTTCACTTCCCATTAATTGCTTCGGATTGCCTATATGAATTATACTGGTACGTAGTGAGTCAAAATCTAGCAATACCTGCAAGATTGGTGATGGCATTGGACAAAGCCAGAGCTGAAGAGACTCCTTTTCCACCACCTGACATGTCTTCACCCAGCAGCAGCTTCGCAAACCTCTCCTTCATCAACTCCATATCTAAATCAGACCCGTCAAAAACATTAATAATTCATCACAAACTTATCGAATTTTTGCTACAGATTATGTTTACTAAAGCAAATCCAGGAAGCAAGCTCCCTCAAGCATCCAAATCCACATTTAATTTTTCTCTACATCATATGATTAATCATCTCAAATCTCCTTGGAGATCAATTCCAATTGGATAGCCGGAGGGCTGGCTTACCTGAGGGTCTCCCATGGCCACCTCCAATCTTGTTTAGGCGGGACTTGGGTGCGATGTCCGACGACCGATCGAGCACACTACCTACCTGTTCCACAGGGTGATCCGATGTTGTGCCATGGCTCCTCCAGAGTTTCTTGTCATCTGCAGCAGCCGATCCATTTGCACCGGTTGCCTCCAGAATCATGCTGTGTACCTTGCGCCCCGAATCAAACATCCCTCTACCTTGAATCAACCTTTCGAGGCTGTGTCCTCTCTTGAGGAATCGAACCATCACACACTGGTCGGAGAATTCGGATCAAGCAATGTGGAAGGTAGCCAGGTCATGCCTTGCCATCCAGCCAACTCTGCATGGAGAGAATTTGAGAAGACAGAAAGTAGTAGTTGAAGGCAGGTATTAAAAGATTGTATAAGAAGGCCACCTCTCTTATGAGGTAAGGAGATGGAAGGGAAAGCTGAAGACTTGGTTAGGAGACAGAGAAGAAACCGATCTCTTTGATGAGGGCAGGGGAAGGGAGGAAGGATGGTAAAGGTGGAAACTTTGATCTTGGAGAGATTCTAAGAGATAGGAGGAACCCACCTCTCCAATGAGGCAAGGAGAGGTTGGGTGAGGGAAAGTGGAAACTTTGTTGTTGGGAGACAGCTGTAGGGATGAGAGAAGAACCCCTCCTTCCTAATGTGCCCAATGCAATAGAGGGAGCACCTGGGAAATTGAGGTTTTCCTATTTTGCTGCATTGCCACCATGAGTTGGTATTTGGGTGGAACCTCTCTTACCTATAGTTTGTTTTCTTTTCATCCTAATTAAATTTAGACATCTCTGGGAGGACGTGGGGTGCATTTTGAGAGAGAGAGAGAGAGAGAGAAAGAAAAGGTCAGCTGATGGAATAGAGAAGGATAAAATAGAAAAGAGCTTTTTTTAGAGGTGGAGTTTGGGGGAGGGAGAATGGAGGATTCGTTTTCCGTTTTCTGTTATTTTAGGCTGAGGCTGGCAGACCAAGACCGCCCGGGAAACGAGGCTGGCACGAAATCTGGGACCGATTTGGGTCTTTTTGACGAGTTGTTTAGTTACATGACAAAGATACTCTAAATCTATATCAGATACATGTAGTACATTCTTTTTATATACTATGCCGTGATGGAACTACAAGGTTCCACTTTTTTTCGATAAATCGGATGATTTAGAAGATTCCACTACTTTAATTACTCAAATTTCTTCTACAACTTTTGGGAAATGTTCCTTTCATACCAGCTTGCCATTCGACCAAAATGCTCCGTAGAAGAATAGCTTCGAAGATTATTTCTATTATGTTTATATTAAGTGATGAAGAGAGGCTCCGTAAATAATTTTAATGGATCGTGTGTACGTTAAAACACCAGATTAATACCATTTCTCTTTGAAAATATCATAGGAAAAAAAAATGGCTATAAGTATGGTTTACCATTTCACTTTAAAAATATCAATAGGAAAAAAAAGCTACCATGAGTTAATGAAGAATATGTTAACGTGAGAATGTATTGCATATTAACTTATGATGTTTAGATAAGGAAAAATTGTTTGTAGTTTAGCAAATAGATTTGGTTAGATGTGATTGATATCTCCAAACCTAGATGTTTAATCCTTCAAATCCTGTCCTTTGGTTTTAATTCCTCTTTGCATCAAAAAAAAAAAAACCCTCCATTTTGGCGAACAGGATACCACCTATCTATGCATGGAGAGGCTCTAGTGGTCCCGCCAAGTTAAATTTCTACCGGGGATGTTTCCTAAATTAGATGCTTAGCTGATGAAAGAATTGGTTGCTAAGCTGATAAAAGTTTATTAACATGGTGTATTGTTGTGTCCTTGACCAGAAAAGCTGGAGAGCCTTTTGAGACACGGAATTCAGGACAGAGGTATGAATATCTTAACCTTTTAAGCTTAATGAGTCCTTAATTTCTTCCGTAGCAAAATATAAATCACATCCGAGTGGAATACAAAACGTATTTAAGCGATTATTTTTTCACCCAACATCCATGGAGTTTGCCTTTTCGGAGCGAGCATCTCTGTCTTTTGGACAATATATAAATTAATAAGCTTTTCATCCTAACATCGATCAGCCGACCTTAGCTCAGTTGGTAGAGCGGAGGACTGTAGTGGTGCAGATAATCCTTAGGTCGCTGGTTCGAATCCGGCAGGTCGGAATTTTTTATAAGAAAAAATTTATAACTTTTTGCCTTTATTATCACTCTCCCTTCTTCTTCTTTTCCAAATTACTTTTACTTTTATTCTTATTATCCATCTCTTTTATATGACAGGATACTTCTATTAACATTGTTTTCCCAAACGAAGTTGTATAGAAATTCTTCCCAAAAAAAATAAAGACCTAGTCTTTTTCTAAATAATTTTAGTGGATAGACTATTTGGAAAAAATTATATAAAAAATTAGTAAAACATAGATGGCATTCTTAGTGTTCGTTTTTTGGACTCTATGCATATTTGTTAGATCATTTTTATCCCTTTATCATATTACATGTAAAATATTGTGAGAATGAGCAATGATTTGTTTCTTGCCTGCTTGTAAAAATGAACCCTATAGAAATACTACATGCATGGCCAAAAAATGAGCATTGTTCTTGGGATTCCACTTCATGTGCATGTGTGCTTTACAACCTTGCCCCTTCAAAAGATTTAATTATTGGAGTGGGACCTTTTCAAATTAAGTGTTTACAATATGCAAATGATGCTTTGAAACCATGTTAACATAATGAAATTAATCTTTTACTCTTTTGAACTTCCACCAGGTTTGAAAATCAACTTCTGCAAAATCCAACTTGTAGGAACTAATTTGATGTTCAAATGGACAACCTCTTGACAATTCTTGGATGTCAAGCTACAAAGCTTTTTATCCAGTACCAAGGAATTACACTACATCACTCATCTCTCGAGTCAAAAGATTGGAATTTCATGCTAGAAAAGATTAACGGGATGGAAGAGCAAAGTTGTAACTATTGCTTGAAAAATAACTCTAATCAATTCAATTATGATAGCCATTTCGGTCTTCTGGATGTCAATCCACAAAATTCTGGTGTAAGCCATCAAAAAGGTCAATTTTCTATGCATAAGATTCTTATGGGGTCATTTGAGGATCTACAAAAGATTGATTAATTTGGTCAATTAAGATTTCATGTAAAAAGTTTGGAGGTTTGTAGGTAGTGTAGTGCTCTCAAGCCTTGGAAGGCCACGAACGAAACTAGGATGAGGGCTTCGGAGAGACTAGGACAGATGTGGTCATAGAGCTAGGACAGGAGTTGTCCTAGGATGGAGGCGGCATGTAGCTCTTCACGGGCTTGAGGTTCAGGTATTGAGGGCCTCAAGGGACTTGGTTGGTGCTTCGGAGATCTGGGACATAAGATGGAGTAAGAAACTAAAGCCGAAGCTTGAAGGCTGTAAAAAAAAAAATTCTGTAGGTTAGTCGGCTCAGTCTAAAACTGGATCGACTAAGTCTCAGAGTACAGACAAAATAGAGAGTTGCGCGTTCAGAACTGCTGGCACGGCACAGGACTGGGCCAGCTCAATTTCAGACTAAGCCAATCCAGTGAAACTTAGCTAGCTCAGTGTTGAGACTGAGCGGCTCAATGCGCGGGCAGAGTTACGCGAGGGTCTGGGTTGATCTTAGAGGTCTTAAGGCCTGGATCAAGAGGTCTTAAGGGGACTAATTCATGTATAGGTCGGATTAGCCTAGGAAAGTTTTTGAGTTGGGTTTATTAGGGTTCATGTGAAAACTCTAGGGTATATAAATCAGGATATTGTAACTTTTACAAGAAGGTTGGAATACAATTGAGCTTTTCTCCCTAACTCTCTTCTCTCTGGTTCCAACACCAAAACCCTAGCTTCTCTCATCTTTCTTAGATCTTTTTCAGTTTGCTGGATTAACATCCAGGTTCACGTAAGAGATCGGATCTATGGCTGTGGCTCCGAGCAGCCGTAGGAACAACAATTGATATCAAAGTTCGATTGAACGTGGAGAAGGAAGAAGATCAATTTTCAGTAGAGATCAGCAGCAAGATTTAGATCAAAAGGCTTTCTTCAGGCTTTGTGAGGAAGGAAGAGATCATAGAGCTGCTATCCACCATACCTAGTTAAGATATTTCTCAGATCTACCTATTTGCTATTATTTGATTTGGATTGATTATGGAGGACAGCGGGTTGAAGGTAGGATTAGAGAAATTTGATGGAAAGAAAAGTTTCACGATATGGATGGTAAGAATGGAGGATCTGCTGGTTCAGATGAGACTGGATTTGACCTTAGAGGATAGGCCGAGAGAGATGATAGACAAGGAGTGGGTGTCCTTGGAGAAAAGGGTATGTACCATAATTAGGGCTTGTTTGACGGATGAGATTTTATATAATGTATTGAAAGAGAGAACACCCAAGAAATTATGGTTGAGGTTACAATAGTTGTATATAGGAAAGAACATGTGCAATAAGTTGATGCTGAAGAAGCAATTGTACAGCCTTCGGATGCAGGAGGATGAGAATATTGTAGGACATTTTCAATGGTTCGATCGGATGAGCATGGACTAGCTCAATATAGGAATGGATTTAGAAGAAGACAAAAATCTATTATTGCTATGTTCGCTATCTGGGAGCTTTGATCCATTAGTGATAATTTTATTGTATGGTAAGAAGACACTGGTGTACGAGGAGATCATATCAGTGCTTAGGTCCAACAAGCAGCGGAAACGAATGACGAAGAGGAAGATCTTTCAGGAGAGTCTTGTGGTTTCAGAGAAGCACAGAAAAGGAAAGAAGAAGGACGAACAGAGGGGCAGCAAGAAATCCAAGAGATGCTTCAAGTGCGGAGAAGCAGGACACTTTAAACGAAAGTGTCCGCTTTGAAAGAAGTGCAAGAAAGGAGAAAGCTCGAATTCCATCAGTACAGTCGCTGAAAGTAAAGATTCAGATGAAATCTTGGTGATCTCGGAGGAGTCCGTAGGATGCGGTGTATCTAAGAGCATTTTGGATAGGTTTGCGGAGTGCAAAGGGTCCGAAGGGGCAGCGATGGTGTTTGAGGTACAATGATAGACCCAGCAGTGCAGCGTTGGATGGTTGGCCTTGGGGGACTCGGAGATAGAGTCGGCTTTTGCGGCATCAAGGGGACTTCAGCTCCAGGTGGAGCATCGGACAAAGGTGGCTTCACGAGTGGAGGAAGCTGTGACATGAGTTCGGAGTAAAGGGGTGCAGAGGGAGGACCTATATCCCAGCACCAGTGTCGAGGCTATACAGATCCAGGTGGAGAGGATTATGTAGGAAGACAGGCGCGGCTCTGAGGGGACAGTGTCAGATGGAGAATCAGGATATGCGATGAGTGCTAGTAAAGGAACGTTGCATGATTTTCAGGAAAGTTCAGGATAAGTGATGCAGCTGCCTAGCAGAAGAATACCTATAACTCCAAAGATGGTGCAGAGAAATAAGCCAAGGACTTCAACGATGGAGGCGGTCATTCCGAAGGCCTCAAAGGAAGCTCAGCAGCTGAAAAAGAATGGCAGTGACAAGATGAGCACGAGGAGCTATCAGGACATGCAGGGACAGTAGGATCGTGTAGGAGGATGTTGCTAGGTGTGCCAAAGCTTGGGCATACTAAAATGGAGATTATAGGTGGTGTGGTGCTCCCAAACCTTGGGAGGCCATGGGCGGAATCAGGATGAGGGCTCCGAGGAGGCTAGGATAGGAGTTGTTCTAGGATGGAGGTGGCATGTAGCTCTTCACGGATTTGAGGTTCAGATATTGAGGGCCTCAAGGGGCTTGGTTGGTGCTTCGAAGATTTGGGACATAAGGTAGAGCAAGAAACCAAAGTCGAAGCTTGAAGGCTGCAGGAAAAGAATTTTCTGCAGGTTAGCCGACTCAGTCCAAAACTGGGTCAGCTAAGTCTCAGAGCATAAGCAAAATAGAGAGCTGTACGTTCAAAACTGCTAGCACGGCATAGAATTGGACCGACTCAGTTTCAGATTGAACCGATCCAGTGAAACTTAACCGACTCAGTGCTGACACTGAGCCGGCTCAGTGCGCGGGCAGAGTTACGCAATGATCTATTTTGGGCTAGGATCTGGGTTGATCCTAGGGGTCTTAAGGCTTAAATCAAGAGGTCTTAAGGGGGCTAATTCATATATGGGTCAGGTTAGCCTAGGAGAGTTTTTGAGCTGGAATTTATTAGGATTCATGTAGGAACTCTAGGATATATAAATCAGACTATTGTAACTTTTACAAGAAGGTTGGAATATAATTGAGCTTTTCTTCCTAACCCTCTTCTCCCTTCTCTCTGATTCCAATACCAAAATCTTAGCTTCTCTCAGCTTTCTTAGATCTTCTTCAGTTTGCTGGATTAACATCCAGGTTTATGCAAGAGATCGGATCTACGGTTATGGCTCCGAGCAGCTGTAGGAACAACAGTTGTAACTATTGCTTGAAAAATAACTCTAATCAATTCAATTATGATAGCCATTTCGGTCTTCTGGATGTCAATCCACAAAATTCTGGTATGAGTCATCAAAAAGGTCAATTTTCTATGCAGAAGATTCTTATGGGGTCATTTGAGGATCTATAAAAGATTGATTAACTTAGTCAATTAGGATTCCACGTAAGAAGTTTGGAGATTTGGTTATTGTCAATCTTAGAGACCTTAATCAAAGCTTACCACTGAAATGGTGGTGGAAGCTTTTCATAGACATCCATAAGCTATGGTAAAATATGATTCAAAAAATTGACTACCAAGACAAAGCTCCCCTCTAGTCTTCAAATTACCATGCAAAGATAGCACCCCAACTTTGGAGAAATATTATTCACTTGCCTAAATTTTTCAAGTTATGCATCCTTTCCATCATTTTTGGCTAACTAAAGATCCTTGCTAATTTAGCTTAAAGAATATTTTAGAAATTTTAGAAATCTCACGTGATATCATCTTCTATATAATATAAGTAAAATAGTCCATCAATATTAGGGGTGAAATTTTGTGTTGATACATAGGATTATAGAATCATTCCTTCGTTTACCATTTGTCTCTATACTAAGGTAATTATTCTCTATTGCATTAACTTCTTTTTAAAGCTATATTAATTTTTTCACCATCTACATTATCTTAACTCAACAAAAATAAAAAGCAACTCTTCACCATTGGGAGGCTGAATTAATCCATCCAATAAGCCTTGCACAAACTTCACATTATATCAAACTTCCCAATTCGGAGCAAGCTTTCCCTGGCTTTGAGGCTGAGAGATGGCGGCTCACCAAAGTGCTAAGTCCCCCCTAGAGATAGCGTTGATGATGTCGGAAGGCGGTCGATCTTCTTGTTATTCCTCCCTCATTGATGGTTCTAGCTACGGTAGCGCCCTTGGCTGATCTTCTCTTGTTTCAGGCTAGTGTCTATGGAGCATTGAGGAGGGCATAGCTGTAAAACCTTCTAGGGGGGACTTCTTCGTGCCCTTCCATCAGGACTTCTTTGATGACGAGCTTGGGAAGGAGTTTGGGCTCACTCACATTACGGAGGAGTTCGGGAGCGCAGCCGAACTTCATTCGGCCTTCTACCAGTGATGCTGAAGAACTTCATTTGGCCCTTTCTGATATTCAACAGAAAATTTGAACTTCGATGCGGATGTCGACTGCTGACGAAGTGAGCCACAAATTGATGGCTCATCAGATCAAAGAAGAAGATTGTACCCAGCTTTAATGTTGAGTATCAGTTTCTTGCTGTTCCCTCCAAGGTAGATGAAAAAGCTCGGTATAAGATGACGTCTAGTGCGCCATGGAGCAGCATCATAGTCCGGAAGGCCTCTAGGTGATCGATCGGATCAGAGATTCCATCGTAGCTTTCAAATCGAGGGAAGCTCAGAGTTTGACGGAACGAGCTCTTGCATAATTTGGGGAGAGAAAAAGGGATCGGTATGGACATCGTCATGGTGAGCCGGGGCGACGTGGTCGAGCTCCTCAATCTATCGATCCATCCTCCGTAGTTTCTGATCGAGGATGTCATCTCGATTGCAGACCTTAGAAGGCTTCCGGCTGTAGATGGAGAAGATTTCTTTTGGAGAAGAATTACGATCCAAACAAGGATCCTCTGCTCTCTGTTTTTCCTTCTCAAGGGCAACGAGTATGCTAGCCCAAGTGCTCTTCCTAGGGATCGGTTCCTAACATCCTGATGGCAGGTTTCCTGGTGGAATCACCACCAGAGGCTGTCGCATGGCCTGCACCATCTCGATGAGGTCCTGAACCCGCTGCATCAGCTGGTTGAACTACCCCTGATCTACCGTGGCCGTCGGTGGAGGAGTTGATTAAAGTGCCGATGCTGGAGCCAGAACAGGCAGATCTTATTCGGATCTGATGGTAAAAGCGGTAGATCTCCTGGTAGTCGCCTTCTTTGGAGGCATTTCTTGGGATTGAGGGAAAGGATGGAGATGAACCATAGAGAAGAAGCTCCATAGGGTTGACTAAGCACTCCTTTAAGAATAAGGGTACCTTGAAAATAGAGGTCCTTCCTCTAGCGCCAATCCTATTGGTGCAGAATCTGGTTAACGCCGGATTGAGCTAGAGTCGAGGAAGATAAGGTCGCTGTTGGTGACCTACAAAATAAAATTCCATCCGAAGTCGGTGGTGGTAACTCTGGCAGGACCCTCAGATGATCAAGTCAGTTCTTTTGACCAATAGAAATGGAGTGCTCATGAAAGAGTTTGGCAGAGTTTTTAGGAAGGATAAGAGAGCTTAGAAAAAATGTATCTAGAGGGTCCCTTTTTATAAATAGAGCCTATAGTGGATTGATAGTGACAACTGCAGCCATCTGGTAGCGGACCGCTCGAGGCCTGGTGGAGTCTGTCACGAAGGGAGGCACCGCCTGTAGCAGACTGATGGCGACAGTCGTAGCTGTCCGGTACTGAGCCGCTCGAGGCCATGTGGGGTTCGGTACGGAGAGGGAGAGATTTCGTTAGACTGATAGTGACCGTTCGTTGAGATTCAATAATCGAAGTTCGGAGGAAGCAGACGTTGGTCGGTGACGAGCTTCGACATATATCAATTCCAGAGGAGTTCGAACTTCTAAAGGGGATACGGCTAGAGAGGATCACTCGGGAGGAATGCTAGCTGAAATTTGGAAGTAATCTATTGGGGGAATCCGACCGAAAGAGAAGTCCGAAAGGAGTTCGGCTCCTGGAGGAATCCGACTGAAGGAGAGATTTGGAAGGAGTTTGGCTCCTGAAGGAACTTGACTGAAGGAGAAATCTGGAAGGAGTTCGGCTCCTGGAGGAGTCCAACTGAGGAAGAAGTTCGGAAGAAATTTGGCTCCTAGAGGAGTTCGATTGAAGGAAAAATTCGGAAGGAGTTTGACTCCTGGAGGAGTCTGACTCCTGAAGGAGTCTGACTGAAGAAGAAGTTCGAAAGAAATTTGGCTCCTGTAGGCATCCATCTGAAGGAGAGATCCGAAAGGAGTTCGGCTTCTGTAGGCACTCGACTGAAGGAAAAGTCCGGAAGGAGTTTGGCTCCTGGAGGAGTCCAACTGAAGGAGGAATTCGAAAGGAGTTTGGCTCCTGGAAGAGTCCGACTGAAGGAGAAGTTCAGAAGAAATTTGGCTCATGTAGGCATCCGTCTGAAGAAGAGATCCGAAAGAAGTTCGGCTCCTGTAGGCACCCGACTGAAGGAAAAGTTCGGAAGAAGTTCGGCTCCTGGAGGAGTTCGACTAAAGGAAGAATCTGGAAGGAGTTTGGCTCCTGGAGGAGTCCGACTGAAGGAGAAGTTCGGAAGAAGTTTGGCTCCTGGAGGAACTTGACTGAAGGAGAAATTCGGAAGGAATTCGGTTCCTATAAAAATCCGACTGAAGCAGAAATTCGGTAGGAATTTGGCTCCTGAAGGAACTTGACTGAGGAAGAAATCCGGAAGAAGTTCGGCTCCTGGAGGAGTCTGACTGAAGGAGAAGTTCGGAAGAAATTCGGCTCCTATAGGCATCCGTCTTAAGGAGAGATCCGGAAGGAGTTCGACTCCTGTAGGCACCCAACTGAAGGGGAAGTTCAAAAGGAGTTCGGCTCCTGGAGGGACTAAAGGAGAAGTCCGGAAAGAGTTCGGCTCCTGGAGGAACTTGACTGAAGGAGAAATTTGGAAGGAGTTTAGTTCCTGTAGAAATCCGATTGAAGGAGAAATTCGGTAGGAGTTCGGCTCCTAGAGGAACTTGATTGAGGAAGAAATTCGGAAGGAATTCGGCTCCTGGAGGAGTCCGATTGAGGGAGAAGTCCGAAAGAAATTTGACCGCTGGAGGAGTTTGGTTGGGGCCCGGCCGCTGAAGAGTTCGACTAGCTGAAGAAGTTCGGCTAAGATTTGGCCGCTGGAGGAGTTTGGCTGGGATCCGATCGCTGGAGGAGAATTTTCAATCGAAGTTCTTCCGTGATTACCAGCTGCATTAAGTTAAGCATCAGACTGAACTTCGGCGAGAGCGAAATTTATCCCCAGCAGTATTTTAATAAAAATAATATATTTCAATAATAATAATAGATTTTTATTAAAAATATTTTTAAAAAATTAATAAATTTTAATAATATGTTAATAAAAATACATATTACTAAATATTAATAAAATATTTATTATTTTTAAAAATTATATATAATTAATTAATATTTTATATTAAAAAATATCCCACGCGTGGGTTATATACTTAGTATAGTAATGATATATATTGGAGCCTGATGGTCAAATCATGTTGTAATAAAAAATAAAATTTTTATAAATAATTAAATTTTAGTAAAAAAATTAGAATCAAATACTTTTCATCTAAAATTGAAAAAAATATTTTTATAATTTTTTAAAAATAACATGATTTATTTAAAAAAAGGTACAAATGGGCCATAAAGCGGCTTCTTTTATTATTAAAAAAAGGTGCGGCTTCTATTGTTATTAAAAAAAGAAGCGGCTTCTTTATTCATTAAAAAAGAAAAAAAAAAAAACGGCTTCTTTTATTATTATCCTCAAATGGGCGCGGCTCTTTTATTATTAGCCTTGCAAAAAAGAAGCCCCTTGTCTTCCTTGCTCTTTCGCAGCCACTTCCGGGAACTCCGGGACGTGGTGGAGAAGAAAGAAAAAGAAAGGAAACCCCTAGCCCTAACCCTAGCTTCGTTGTTCTCCGACCGACACCGAGGCCATCATGGAGTCCCTGGGCGTCCTTCTCACCCTCCCCATGAACCCCTACCTGGAGGCGGAGCTCCACCGGCGGTGCCATCTCTTCCGCCTCTGGGAGTCCCCGCCGGCCCGCCGCAAAGACTTCCTCCGGGCCAACGCGCCGTCGATCCGGGCGGTGGTGGGGAATGCCGCTGTCGGGGCTGACCCCGAGACTATCGACGCGCTGCCGCGGCTGGAGATCGTGGCCTCCTACAGCGTCGGCCTCGACAAGGTGGACCTCGCCCGGTGCCGAGAGCGGGGGATCCGGGTGACATACACACCCGACGTCCTCACCGACGACGCCGCCGACCTCGCCATCGGCCTCTCCATCGCCACCTTGAGGCGGCTCTGCGAGGCTGACCGCTACGTGAGGGCAGGGTCGTGGAAGGCCAAGGGGGATTACAAGCTCACCTCTAGGGTTCGTAAAGACCCGGCCTTTTCTCAGTTCTTTTGTAGTTCTTTATTCTTACCGTTCTCTCGTCCTTCTCTGTTCTTTGAGTTATTGATGCATTGGTTTGATTTTCTAAGACGTCCGTTTGTTGAAAACGTTGCAAATTCTGAAAGAAATTATGTTCAACGTTTAAGCATTTCAAAATGGAAACTTGTTATAAAATGTTATGAATTCGAAAATAGGAGTATTTGTAGTTTCTTGTTCCAAATATCGACTCTTTCTTACGGTTCTTTAGTATCATTGCCGGATTCTGTCTCTGTTCTAGAGTTCTCTGTACCTTGGTTGAACTGTTTTTTCGGCTGTTTCTTTGTAATTTTCTGAAAGGAATAGTTTGAAATCGATGAATGGTGTTAAGCCTGGCCTTCCAAAGTTGTGGCTTGGTGGATCTTGTTGATAAGACGTGGAGACTTATTGTACCATGATTGACCTGGGAGTGCTGAATTGCTCTAATGTTTCGCATGTTGCTCTTGTTGATACAGCACATGTTTTTCTTTACATTAATGTATGAGCTTGTCTGCAATCATGCGACCTACGCTATTCTCCTTTTCTTTCATTGTGAATTTTAGAAGTAATTTCCGTATATCAAATCCTATCATTCTACCACTGAATAGCATGATGACAATTATTACCGGATTTGTGAGAATATAAAAGTGTATGCGTGTTTGTTATATTTTATGTTTTTCCCTGTCTTCATAAAAGGTTTTGCAACTGTACTGTTGATGGATTTTTTCTTGTCTGGCATATGTGATTGCTTAAGTTGTGCTATATATCACTGGAGAACGTATTCCTGATTCCCTTTTGTAGGTTCCTAACAATTCATGACAGTTTTCAATGCTCCTTTGAAGTAGCTGGGTTACCGCAGTTGACTTTGGTTGGTTCTACTTGTTTGTGGTTAGGAAATAGGCATTGCAATGATATTGATCTTTCTGAGCAGTGGACTAATGCTGAGAAACAAGTTAGGTTTCTTGTGGTCATTATTACTGTGGTTAGTTGATATAGTTGATACCAAGTTATTGAAATGGTTAATTTTCCAAAGCCAATTCTGCATTTCTTCTGTTTTCATTGATATCCTTATTTAGTGTCATATGTCCTGCATTAGCAAGTTTTGCCATTATTTTTGTGTCCGTTATTAAAGTATTAAAGAAAGGAAACGATTCTGTTTGGTGTCTTTAGCATAGCTGTCTCATGCTCATAATGAACGATGAGAGTTGGAGGTGCTTAGAAGCTTTTGATTCTTTGGACATGATTTTGGAGATTTAATATTCAGGATTAGATAATGTAAAATGATTTAGAAGAATCGCACAGTATTGTATATTTTTTATAGGTCTAGAGTAGGGAATTTAGTACCGGCCTGAATTGGCTGGTACACTCTATACTGAGCCAGACTAGTGGGGAACCGGAATGATTTGGTTGGGGAAAGCGGTATACCGGAGGAGGGACAGAGAAAGAGAGGAAGAGAGAGAGAGGAGGAGAGGGAGAGAGAGGAGATGCTACCAGAGGCCGGCGGGGGGCCTGCTGCGGCTGCCGAAGGGCCATGGAAGCCTCCACGGCTCGATTGTCATCTGATAGAGGCTTTAAATGAGCGAGAAAAAGAAAGAGAGGAGAGCGATGTACTGGAGGGAGGCGCAATCGGCGGAGGGGCTACCAGAGTTTGCCAAGTAGCCGTCGTGGCCAACAGGTGGCAGAAACCGCACGGGCGGAGGCACGGCCATGGAACAAGGGCAACCACCCGTGTTTCTTTATCAGATTTTTTAAAAAAATCAATGAATAGTGAAGCCGGCAAAACCATTGCCGGCTTCATTTTTTGAATTTTTTTTTAAAAAAGTCAAAAATAGTGGAGCTGGCAAAGTAGTTGCCAACTTCACCATTTTTCGGCTTTTATAAAAAGAAAACCCATGAAACAGGGCAATGCCCCTGTTTCACACCTGCGGTACTGCACGCGTGGAGTGCGCCGTCCGACGGCCTCTTCGACAACTTTCTCTCTATCATTTTTTTCTTCCCCCCTCTTTATTTCTTTCTCTTTCTCTTTTTTCCTCCTCCTAGTTCGCTTCCTTTGCCTGTGTCAGTACGCGCCGGTCCGGTTCGGTATGGACCCATACTACCGGCCGATCGGCACGGGTTCTGGTACTGAGTCCGCGAACCTCAGTCAAGAGGATCTAAGTTTATTGGCCGAGGAACCAAGTTTAAATTATTACCTATTCGAAGGAGGCGGCTTGGTTAGGCACAAAAAAAAGTCTGGTGCTCAGGTTTGAAAATTTCAAGCCATTAGGGCATTAGCATCTGTCATGTAATCCTTGGATCATTTGAGAGTTTAGCTGGTAACTTGGCAGTAATTTATGGTGAGGTTATGTGTTGATCTGAGAACAATTATTTGGTCATTGGATCAGTACAAATTTAGACAACATGCTAGGATGAGTTAATTAATTTTATTCATATGTGGAATACTTATTTTTCCTAAGAGAGATAGGGATACAAAGGTTAGTGTGCTTGATTTATTTGGGTGCATAAATTAGGGCAAATGGAAAACATTTCACCAGCTCTTATTTACTGGTGTTAGATTTTAAATTATTATAAGGTTGTTGAATGTGATCTTTCTATAATTTTGATTTTTCTCTTCTCTTTGCTTCATCTTTTCCTCTTTTCATGTTTTCAACTTTTATCATCACACAGTCCAGTCTTCTGTGGCATTATTATTGGCTGTTCACTGTCTAAAAGGTTGCAAAACAGATGAACTTATATGTTTCTTAGTTGCATATAGCAGATAGATTTGTTTATCAAACTCATGGATGAATATGTCTCTTGTTAAAAATCATTTAATCATGATTTAATGTACTTATGGTCATTTACAGTTAGCTTGTGTGACAGACTGAAGTATATGAAAAGGTCATACCAGTACAAACCTTTTTCCATAGTCTGATAGCATTCTCATCTCTGTTAGAGTTGGAAGTTATGTTTATTTAGATTCCCTGTTAATCTGAATCCTTTAATGTCTTTTGTTATTTTTCCTCATATATAACAAACCAATTGAAGTTTCGTTTTCTTAAGTATAAACCTGTTGTGATGGCATTTTATTTTCTTCAACATTGAAGTTTTAGAATTAACATGAGGTTTTCATAACCTGTAGTCCTTACCCTAACCCAACCAGTTATGCATGTTTGTTTGTGTGCATGTATGTGCGAGAGGAGGGTACATATGTTGGTTGTGTTTTTCCAAGTAAATTAAAGATTCATACAAACATGATAAGAAGGATTATCATATTGTAAAAGAGTTAGAAGGATGCCTTTGGTCTACCTCAAGACATTAATATGAAGCAAAATCCTTGCAAGTCCTGCCTCCTTGATCAGCTGAACTGATTTGTATCATCTGCAGTACTGATACAGTTGGATTATAGTTTATGCTGTCTATCTTGCTTGTGTTAATATCTATAATTCCAATGATTTATAATAACTCACCAATCATCTAATTCAAATCAAATATGCTGAGGATAAAAAAGGAACATCTGCCTTTTCTTTTCATTGTTCTCCTGGGATATATCCCTTGCATAAAGATATTGGAATTTTATGATTTGGGCACCTTTACATCAACACAGTCTCCTATAATGGAAGTCCCTCACTTGAAAATTTTAATCCCCCTAATCAAGATGTAGGGGGTGTTTAGTTGGGCGGAGCTAGGGTCTAGAATCGGAATGGGAATAGGTGACTCTCATTCCAACCATTTGGTTGGGAGGAGTCCCATTCCGATTCTGATTCCATGGTAGAATGGGAATAGTCCAATCTACCTAAAATCCAATCCCTACTCTTTCCTAAGGATTTAAATTTTCATTCCAATTTCGATTCTGGTTCCGATTTTGATTCCGGTCACGAACCAAACACTTCGGTTGATTTGGCCATTGTGATTCTTATTCCAATCCATTTCGGTTCCCACTCGGATTCCGATTCCGGTTGTGAACCAAACACCCCCGTAAAGATATTGACTCATTTTGTGTGCATGTGAAAGATATAGTTTTAGGTTCATTGATAAACAAGAATAAAGAAATCAATGTCTGAAGAGTTTCAAATTATTTATTCATCACATATAGAGTGAGTTTTATAGTTTTGTTATTTTCCTAATGTCTAGAGATCACATTTGATTTGTATATCACTGCAAAAATGAAGGGTTCCAATGGGTGAAGAAGACATGCCTAAGTGTTTTTGAGTATCCTGAGAATGATTTTTCAATATTTGATTCTTTGAACCAAATATTTTCCAGAGAATGGATAGAGGTGGTGATGTTATATGTTACTGGTGCTATTTACATCATGATGATATCGGTTGCAACTTGAAAATTTTTAGTCAATGCTGTTGGCTGGAGAACTGATAGAAATTGCATGATTTATAGAAATATTTAGTGTCCTAGTGCTTGGATGTGGAAGGTTTGTTTTATTTAATTTCATAATGACCAACTCAACACCACACCCGCGCCCCAACCCCAACCAAAAAAAAAAATGGAAAACAAAGGAAAACAAAAAGGCAAGCAAAAAATTTAGCCCCAACTTTACTTGGAAAACTCCATGATGTGAATTTTTCCAAAACTTTCCGTTTTCCAGTTTGAGAGCTGATAGCAGGATGATGATAATGGTTTTCCCTTGCAGTTCAGTGGTAAGACTGTGGGTATTCTTGGGCTTGGCAGGATTGGTTTATCTGTTGCCAAGAGAGCTGAAGCCTTTGGCTGCCCGATCTGCTACCACTCGAGAACAAAAAAGCCAAATGTAAACTACAAGTACTTCCCCAGTGTACTTGAGCTGGCAGGTAACTGTGATGTGCTCATTGTGGCGTGTTCGCTGACTGAGGAAACTCGCCACATTATCAACCATGAGGTGATCAAGACATTGGGCCCAAAGGGTGTGCTTGTGAACATCGGACGAGGTCCTCATGTGGATGAGCCTGAGCTCATCTCAGCATTAGTTGAGGGCCGGCTTGGAGCGGCTGCGCTTGACGTGTATGAGCACGAGCCTGACATACCTGAGGAGCTGTTTAGACTCGAAAATGTGGTTTTGACACCTCATGTGGGAAGTGCCACCTGGGAAACTCGCAAAGCAATGGCAGACCTGGTTCTTGGGAACTTGGAGGCTCATGTGCTGAACAAACCCTTGTTGACTCCATTTCTATGATTCTATATATTGGAAGTGGTGGGTTGATCATTTTTGTGCACTCCAAGGTGGATTTTTCATTTGGATGTCTGCATTTCAGGGAGCAATTTATTTGCAATTAAATAATTTTGTGGAATTTGTTTGCATGTCAAAATTTCCTGAAATATCATTGTTATTCTCAATCCGTTTGTACTCTTATTTTCTTTCACTTTTTCATTGTACAATGCTGACAAACTATGCAATTGGTGAAATATCAAATTTTGTTTTCAAAGAAGATGTACGGTGCGTCATATTCTATCTAGCTCAACTTAATTTGCTATAGGTTTAATCTCCTGGAGATTGTTGGGCCTGTCTCTCTAGTGATGCAAAGTATGATGCTTGCTTGAGCTGAAACATTTTTTGAAGTGAAGGCACCTTAGTGCTATTTTGTAACAATGAATATTATGATCAAGTTAAAGAAACCGAAAAGGTCGTTCAATTATTGCAGTTCCAGCCTAAACATTCACTCTTGAAATGGTACTTAGCTATCAATAACTTCCACGAGACACAAAATTTGAGCCGAAGGCTAACAGCCGCAGCATCCTAACTGCATGGAATATGTGCACCTTACGTGATAATACTATGAAAAAATCATGCAGTGCGCATTCAAATCAAATTCCTCTCAGCTGGATTGATTTAATCATCGTAAACATGGTTCTGGAATCCAGTGAATCATAAAAATGTGAGTCGAAAGTCAGTCTGAAGAAGATGCAAATAAAATTATTTTGCTGACAATTGCCAAATTGGCTACCAGATCTACTAGTATATATGACGGAAGTTCTATAAACAGGTAGACACAAGCTTCTTCCAAATTTCACAGAAGACTCAATGGGGAATGGGATCTCCAACCAGCTTCAAGAATCTTGAGTTCCTATCTTTCCATCTTCTTAGGCTCGGAAGAGAACCAGTCGTGTTCTCTTATTGCCTTGCTGCTGCTGCTTTAAGAATAAGGAACTCGAGTGACTCCGAGCTGAAGAATGTGAAGGTCCCCTGCTTGTGGGTAAATAAGCAGCGATAGCTGGACCACACCACACATCTCCAATCAATCAGGTCACCGTACTTATCACACCCCGACTCAATAATTTAAATCGAACATCTGACAGATGGCCGCACACTCTTAGAATTTAATCCCCTCAAATATGCAAGACCTATCTTTCACTAAATAATTGATTATCACAATTCAACTCAGACAGTGGTAAAAGCAATTTTTTTAATATTAAATAAAAATAAAATTAATAATAATATCTTCAACACCGTTAACCAACTAAATAAAGATTCAAAATAATAATTATGAAATAATTCTATTTGAAAAAAAATAAACTAAAAATAATCTACCTAAGTCCTAGGCTCCTCACTGATCGGTTCCCAGCCCAGCAGGATCTTTTAGATCTGAAAAATAAAAATTAAAAAAAAAGATATGAGCTTTATGGACTCAGTAAGTTTACCAATCATTTCTGAAGAATCAAATATAAATATTTTTTTAAATATAATAATTAATCAATAATATATATCCAGATATCTTTAATTTAAAATCTTGTCATGCCCATTAGAAAAAAATTTCTCTCTCGGTTCTCGATGACTACGGCCACGATTAGTTCCGTGACAAGACCCAAGAGAAACTAGCTCCTGAACGAAGAACATCCAAATCATCGGCGTACTATCAGTGATCAGCCCGACTAGCTAGGCCCACAAGGGAACTAGCTCTAGTTCACACGGCCATGATTCGCTCCGTGACAAGGCAAAGAGATTAGTTCTAAACGAAGAACATCCGAACCGTCGGCGTGCTACCAGTGATCAGCCTTACTGGCTAGGCCCATAAGAACTAACTCTGCCAGCGATCAGCCCCAACTGATTAGGCCCAAGAGAAAAATATTTCTGACGTGTGGCCAACGATCAGTCCCGTTGACTAGACCCAAATCATAATCTAATTAGAGAGTTTTTCATGCTTTTATTTCAACCATTTTTTATAAATAAATAAATATAAAAATATTTATTTTTATTATAGTACCAACTCAATTTTCATATATTTCAAAGAGCAATGAAAGTAATTTTCATTCAAAATTTCATGTATCGATGGACAGATATAATTTTTTTTTTAAATACCATATAATTTTAAGAAAAGATCATGCAATTTTCAAGAAACCTTCTCTTGCAAAATTATCACATGTAATAATGATATCATACTTGATCTGATTTTTTTTCTCAAATCAATTTTTATTAGTAAATTCATAATTTTAAAATTTAATAATTTTTAATTATTTATATACAAGAATCTAATTTTAAAATATGTACATATACATAAAAATAATTCAGAGATAAAAGAAAACTTACCTGTTGATCAGATCCAAAATTTCTACGATCGTCTCGGACTGGTCTCTAGATCTGATGATCTTCCGACGTTGAAGGTTCTAGTAAATTAAATAATTTAATTAATTTTTTTAATTTTAAAAAGAAATTAATAACTAGAAAAAACTCTTTTAGTCTAATTCGAACCCAGTCTAGATCGATTCCTAAATTAGATCCATATGATCTAGTTTGATTTAGATCTAAGTCAAATTGGGTCCAAACCACTTAACCAAACCCAAGTCCATTAAATCACCCTCTCTCTCTCTCTTCCTTTCTTTTCTCCCGATTTCTCTTTCTTTCCTTTGGCTTCTTTTCTTGTTTCTTTTCTTCCCGCAAGGTAGAGGAGATCGAAACCCACAGTCTCCTCTCTGGATCACAGGGGCGACCAGTGGAATGGGGCCGGCAGGGAGGCAATGAGATGATGGTCGGAGATGAAATCAGCCAGAGATCCCATCAAGAAAGAGAAAAAGACCCTCCCTAGGGTCGGAAAGAAAGAAGAAAGGCAAGGGAAGGAAAATTACCGACGACGATGGTAGTGACAGCAGCATACCGATGGCCAAAATCGACGATCTCCCCCCCCCCCTCGAAAATCTTTTGCCATAGGTATGCTAGGGTTTGAAATTGGGATTAGGATTCCTAGGAAAGAAATCTAGGGTTTAGGTTTGGAATTTTCTTCGTAAGAATTTTAGGAAGAGTTTTAGGATTTAAATAGATGGAGGAGGAGGCCTTGCCGGTGTATTTTCCTTAAATATGTCTTCTCCTCGTGGCACGGATCAACTCGGAATAGGATTCTCTGTTTCGATCGATCCCGACTCTTTCTTCTTCTTTTTTTTTGATGAAGTCGGCATTAGATGCCGGCTCTATTTTTGAATCAGTTCGTGGGACTGGTTCTCACATGCTCCCTTCCTTAACAAAAATTTTGTCCTCGAAATTTAACGTACTTGGATTGAGAAATAGATGAGGGTATTTAGCTCGCATATCTTCTTTCAATTTTCAAATAGCTTCTCGTTCTGTATGATTGCTCCATTGAACTTTGACATAAGGAATAATACGTCATCTCAAAACTTGATCTTTTCTATCAACGATCCGTATTGGCTGCTCCTCATAAGATAAATCTTCTTTGAGTTGAAGTGGTCCAAACTCCGCCACATGGCTAGGATCTGGTACATATTTTCTTAACATAAAAATATAAAAAATATTGTGTACTCCGATAAGAGAGGATGGTAAGGCTAGACGGTAGGCAACCATTCCAACTCTTTCTAAGATCTCAAAGAGACCCACATATCTAGGGCTTAGCTTTCCGCAAACTCCGAATCTCATCACTCCTTTAGAGCAGGGATACTTTGAGAAATATGTGATCTCCCACTTGAAATTCTAGTTCTCTCCTTTTATTATCAGCATTACTCTTCTGCCGGCTTTGAGCTGAAAGAATCCACTTTCTGATAAGCTAAATTTTATCTACTATTTATTGAATAATTTTTGATCCCAAAAGTCTTCTTTCATCGACATCATCCCAACATATAGGAGTCCTACATCTTCTTCCATATAGACCTTCAAAGGGAGCCATCTGGATGCTAACTTGAAAACTATTGTTATACGCGAACTCTATCAATGATAAATGTTCATCCCAAGATTTTTTTAAGTCTATTACACATGCTCTCAACATATCCTCTAAAATTTAAATTGTTCTTTCTAATTATCCATCTATCTGAGGATGAAAGGCTGTACTAAACTCCAGCTTAGTTTCCATGGCCTGATGTAAGCTTTTTTAGAAATGAGAAACAAATCTCGTATCTCGATCTGACACAATGGATGCTGGAGTTCTGTACAATCTTATAATTTCTTCTATGTACAACTTAGCCAGTCTTTCCAAAGAAAATATGACTTTAATGGATAGGAAATGCACTGACTTGGTCAATCGGTCCATAATTACCCAAAAAGCATCATACGCTCGTAGAGTTCTTGGTAATCCGGTAGCAAAATCCATTATTATGTGCTCTCATTTTCAAACTGGTATTTCAAGGGATTGCAGTGGTCCTATAGGTTTTTGATGTTCAGCTTTTATCCATTGACAAGTTAAACATTGTGCTACATATTGAGCTATTTCTCTTTTCATACCATTCCATCAAAAATTTTCTTTAAAATCTCTGTACATTTTTGTACCTCCAGGATGTACTGTATATGCAGAGTTATGAGCTTCCATCATTTTTTTTTTTTTAATTCTACATTATTTGGAACACATAACCTATTGTCGAATCTTAAGGTTCCATCCTCATGAATTCTGAATTCAGATGTCACATTGGATTGTATTTTATCTCTGATCTTTTGAAGTCCCAAATCATCCATCTATGATGCTTTGATTTTATTAATCAAGGTGGATTGCATCCCAAGTGCAGTGAGCAAGGCTTCAGATTTATGCGGCCATATCATAATATCCAATCTTTCTAGATCCTGCAAAATATGCCTCTAAGTAGTAATCAGCATTGCTATACCACCTACTGATTTTTTTCTTAAAGCATCTACCACTACATTTGCTTTTTTCGGATGGTAATTTATGATCAAATTATAGTCCTTGATCAGCTCTAACCATCGCCGTTGTCTTAAATTCAGCTCCTTTTGGGTGAAGATATACTTGAGGCTCTTATGATCTATAAAAACTTCACATGATACTCCATACAAATAGTACCTCCATATTTTTAGAGCAAAGACTACTGCTGCCAGCTCTAAATCATGAGTTGGATAGTTCCATTCATATAGTTTAAGTTGCCTTGATGCATAAGCTACCATCTTTCTATTTTGCATAAGAACACATCCTAACCCTTTTTGGGAGGCATCACTAAAAATAGTAAACCCTCCTTTCTCAAATGGTAGGGTAAGGATAAGAGCTGATACCAAACATCTTTTTAGTTTCTGAAAACTCTTTTCACATTCTTCTATCCATTCAAATTTTGTTCCTTTATGAGTCAACCGGGTCAAAGGCAATGCTATGCAAGAGAATCCTTCTACAAATCTCCTATAATATCTGGCTAGTCTAAGAAAATTGCGAACTTTTGTTACACTAGTAGGTTGTTTCCAGTTCATAATCACCTCTACCTTCATTGGGTCCACCGATATACCTTCTTTAGAGATTATGTGTCCGAGAAAAAAAATACTTTCTAGCCAAAACTGACATTTTTTTAACTTTGTATATAGCTTCTGCTCCCTCAGTGTTTATAATACTATCCTCAAATGCCTTTCATGATCTTCTGGACTCTTAGAATATACCAAAATATTATCAATAAATACTATCACACACTGATCCAAATAAGGCTTGAACACTCTATTCATCATGTCAATAAAGGCTGCAGGAGCATTGGTTAATCCAAAAGGCATAACCAAGAATTCGTAACGTCCGTATCGAGTCCGAAAAGCTGTTTTAGATATCATCTATCTAAATTTTTAATTGATGATATCCGGATCGAAGATCAATTTTTGAAAATATCTGAGCATCCTGAAGTTGGTCAAAAAGATCATCTATCCTTGGTAGAGGATACTTATTTCGAATGGTCAACTTATTCAACTCCCGGTAGTCAATGCACAGTCTCATACTTCCATCCTTCTTTTTAACGAAAAGTACCAGAGCACCCCATGGAGAGACACTAGACCTGATAAAGTCTTTATCAAGAAGTTCTTGGAGTTGCCCCTTAAGCTCTTTCAACTCAACTGGTGCCATACGATAGGGGGCTTTAGAGATAAGTCCAGCATCGGTTGTCAAATCAATTAAAAATTCTACCTTCCTATCAGGAGGTAATCCTGAAAGATCTTCTGGAAAAATATTAGAAAATTTTCTTACTATAGGTATATTTTCTATCTTGATCTCCTCCTGTTGAGTGTCTACAATACTGACCAAATATTCCGTACAATCCTTTCTTAACATTTTGCAAGCCTGCATGATTGATATAATTTTTATAGGAGCATTCATTCCTTTGCTAGAAAAATTGAGTGGTGCCTGTCCTGAAATCTAAATGGTCACTCTCTTCCTAAAGCAGTCCATCGTGGCATGATATGAAGCAAGCCAATCCATCCCTAGGATTACATCAAAATCCCTCATTTCTAAAACCATCAGATCAGATGTAAGATCATGATCTCCAATGCTCATAATACAAGAGGGGAAAAACATATCTACCACGATGACACTCCCACTCAAAGTAGATATACACATCTCATCCTCCAAGAGTATAGGCCTAAGACCAATTTTTTTAGCAAATTCGGTTGAAACAAATGAATGAGTAGCCCCGGGATCAAATAAAATACAAGCATGTGCAGTCTCAATTTTGATAATACCTATGAATTTTAATTTTTTTTTACTATTATGGTCATGCATAAAAGATTATATAACCTTAATTTTAAATGAAGTTATAAGGGGTTTTTTGGGTACCTGCTACTACAGCATTTGATGTCTCCACATCCTGCTGGGTCATAGCATAAGCACGAGGCTGGGCCTTTAGTTTTGGTGGTCCTTCTTGTCCTGAGGGTTGATCCTGATGAGTGGTCGGTACTCCAAAAGTAGATGCTCTAGGTGTACTCTGAAAAGACTGTCGATATCCAGGGTTTTGTGATTGAGGATAGTTCACCGCTTTATGGCTTTGCTGGCCATAACTAAAATAGGCTCCAAAAAATCAGCGATAATTCTGTTCCAGATGGATGCCTCTACATCGGCCACACCGAGGTTCTTTCTTTGACCGATCATCCTTTTGCTGAGTTTCTTGGCATTTGGGTTGTTTGCCGGGATAACCGCTAGGTTTTGATCTCTTCTTCTGTTGTCGCTCTCTTTCCTATTGAATATTATTATTTTCTTGCTCCATAATTTTTGCTAAATTGACAATCTCTCGATATATGGTCAACTGCATCGGTCTCACTCCCGCACGAATTCTGGATTTCAACCCTTTTTCAAATCTCCGAGCCTTGATATTGTCAGTTGCCATAAGATCTGGAGCAAAGCAGGATAGTTCAATAAATTTAGCCTCATACTAAGCCACGATCATATTTTTCTGTATCAATTTGGTGAACTCACTTTTCTTCTCAAATTTAAGACTCTCAAGAAAGTACATATCCATAAACTCCTAGCAAAAAATATTCCAAGTGACTAGCCTATCAGTCCCTCGTTGTCTCTTGATGGCTTCCCACCATTCAAAAGCTTCTCCCTATAGTTGATAAATGGCGAAACGAATCTTTTCTTGATCAGTGCATTCCATACTGGCGAAGGCTTTTTTCATCTCTTTGAGCCATTTTAATGATTCAATGGGATCCGTGGAGCCTTCAAAAGTTGGTGGTGCCAGTCTCTTGAATTCCGCTATTCCTCGTTCCGATCTTGATGACTGGCCTCCTCTATTTTCTTATCGTTCTATTTGCTGCACCAATCTAGTTAATGCTTATATAAGGACTATAATCAGACCTTCGGTGTTGGTTTTCTTGTAATTATTATTTTGGGCATTATTCAGCTGATAGGAAGAATTTGCATTTTGGCTCTCATCCTATTCTGATGATGGATGATAAGTAGATCTAGATACCCTGATAGCTTGAGAAGTGGCACGAGCTTGAGAAGCTCCAACTGCATGAGAGACACTATCGATTCGGAAGGCACTAGGAGCTTGAGAGGCATAACCATCCTGATAAGTGTGACGCACACTAGCTGCATGAGAGTCCTCCATAAAATTAGACAGCCATCCAGGATGGTTGTGAGCCATCACGACCTGAAAAAAAATAGATTTTTAATATATTTTTTGACTATTAATATTCATAATTATCCAAATATTTCTTAATTTCTATCCCCACTCTCACTATTTAACTTATTTTATTTTATTGGATCTTGTAAATCTAGCTCTTATACCACAAAATCTGTCACGCTCTGATCCAATTACTCAAGTCAGGCATCTGACAAACGGCCACACACTCTTAGAATTTAATCTCCTCAAATATGCAAGGCCTGTCTTTCACTAAATAATTGATTATCATAATTCAACTCAAGCAGTGGTAAAAATAATTTTTTTAATATTAAATAAAAATAAAACTAATAATAATATCTTCAACATTGTTAACCAACCAAATAAAGATTCAAAATAATAATTATAAAATAATTTTATTTAAAAGAAAATAAATTAAAAATAATCAGCCTAAGTCCTAAGCTCCTCACTGATCGATTTTCAGTCCAGCAGGATCTTCTGGATTTGAAAAATAAAAATAAAAAAAAAAGATGTGAGCTTTATGGGCTCAGTAAGTTTACCAATCATCTCTGAAGGATCAAACATAAATATTTTTCTAAATATAATAATTAAGCAATAATATATATCAAGATATTTTTAATTTAAAATCTTATCATGTCCATTAGAAAAAAAAATTTCTCTCAGTCCTCGATGACTATGGCCACGATTAGCCCCGTGACAAGACCCAAGAGAAACTAGCCCCTGAACGAAGAACATCCGAATCATCGGCGTGCTACCAGTGATCAGCCCCACTGGCTAGACCCATAAGGAAACTAGCTCTAATTCACACGACTATAATTCGTCCCATGATAAGGCAAAGAGATTAGTTCTAAATGAAGAACACTCGAACCGTCAGCATGCTATCAGTGATCAGCCCCACTGGCTAGGCCCACAAGAACTAACTCTGTTAGCAATCAGTCCCGATTGGCTAGGCCCAAAAGAAACATATTTCTGACATGTGGCCAACGATCAGTCCCGTTGGCTAGACCCAAATCATAATCTAACTAGAGAGTTTTTCTCATGCTTTTATTTCAACCACTTTTTATAAATAAATAAATATAAAAATATTTATTTTTATTATAGTATTAACTCAATTTTTATATATTTCAAAGAGCAATGAAAGTAATTTTCATTTAAAATTTTATATATCGATGGACAAATATAATTTTTTTTAAATACTATATAATTTAAAAAAAAGATTATGCAATTTTTAAGAAACCTTCTCTTACAAAATTATTACATATAATAATGATATCATACTTGATCGAATTTTTTTTTCTCAAATCAATTTTCATTAGTAAATTCATAATTTTAAAATTTAATAATTTTTAATTATTTATATATAAGAATTTAATTTTAAAATATATACATACACATAAAAATAATCCAGAGATAAAAAAAACTTATCTGTTGATCAGATCCAAAATTCCTGCGATCGTCTCGGACTGGTCTCTAGATCCGATGATCTTCCAACATTGAAGGTTCTAGCAAATTAAATAATTTAATTAATTTTTTTAATTCTGAAAGAAATTTAATGACTAGAAAAAACTCTTTTAATCTAATCCGAACCCAGTCTAGATCGATTTCTAAATTGGATCCATATGATCTGGTTTGATTTAGATCTAAGTTAAATTGGATCCAAACCACTTAACCGAACCCAAGTCCATTAAATCACCCTCTCTCTCTCTTCCTTTCTTTTCTCTCGATTCTCCTTTCTTTCTTTTGGCTTCTTTTCTCGTTTCTTTTCTTCCCACAAGGTAGAGGAGACCGAAACCCATGGTCTCCTCTTTGGATCACAGGGACGACCAGTGGAATGGAGCCGATGGAGAGGCGACCAGATGATGGCCGGAGATGAAATCAGCCAAAGATCCCATCGAGAAAGAGAAAAAGACCCTTCCTAGAGTCGGAAAGAAAGAAGAAAGACAAGGGAAGAAAAATTACCAACGACGGCAGTGGCGATAGCAGCAAGCAACAGCCAAAATTGACGATCCCCCCCATCCCCTCTGGAAAATCTTTTACCATAGATACGTTAGGGTTTGAAATTGAGATTAGGATTCTTAGAAAAGAAATCTAGGATTAGGTTTGGGATTTTCTTCGTAAGAATTTTAGGAGGAGTTTTAGGATTTAAATAAAAAGAGGAGGAGGCCTTGCCAGCGTATTTTCCTCAAATATATCTTCTTCTTAGGGTATGGATCGACTTGGAATAGAATTTTCTATCCCGATCAACCCTAACTTTTTTTTTTTTTTTAATAAAATTAATATTAGAGGCTAACCTTTTTTTTTTGAATCAGTCCGTGGGACTGGTTCTACGGTATCATGTCAAATCCCTCCAACTAAAAGGAATTCTTTTGAGAGTTCTGCGACCACAAAAGTTTGAAGGACGGAAGGACAGAACGCATGAAGAGAAGATTATTGTAATGTGAAGAAAGGCACGACTGCCCGGACATGCAGTCTGAAAAAGGTTTACCAAAATATCAGTTCCGACCTTCAGCTATGTCTGCCCCTATAAACATTAAGGATGTATTTGATTCAGAGGAGTTGGGTTTTGAAATGGGAATAATTAACTCTCATTCTTCTGTATATAATATTTCCAACCAAATTTCTGAAGTATATCCCTGATAAAACTATATACCATTAACTTTTTAGTTTAAAAAGCATCCCTCTCTATCCAACTTAATCCTTATCCATGAACAAGAGTATGCCCTAAAAGCAACTACATGGGTGGATTGTGGAAGCTACTTAAGAGGGTGTTTGGCATGGCTTATCTATGAGTGATGTAGGTAGAAATGATGAAATCATCGTATTTGATTACATCATAATGATTCTATATGACAGTGATTTTAAATCACTCCACTCCTCAAATTATCCTCCAACTCAATGATGGGATATCTATCTTCGAGTTTGAAAAATCTAAGATAGTGATATTTATCTGAAATATAAGCACACAAATATCTCTCAATCTAGTAAAAAAAATAGTATACCAATATATCTTTAATATATTAAACCAATATTATATATATAATATTATATTATATTTGATATTATATATTATATTTATGATATATATTATATTATAATATATTATTAATTATATTATTGTTAATTATGGTTTGATACTAATTTTAAATTAAAGTAAAAATATCTTATTATACTTTATATTTTTATAATAAATATATTTTATATATTGCTTCTATTTATCTTATTTTTCTAATCAAAATAAATATTATATCAATAAATATAAATAAAAAATATTAATTCTTTAAAAATAATTAATATATTCTTACAAAATTAATAATTTATAGAAATGAGATATGCTATGCATAATTTTAATATTATATAATTAATAATTTTAAATTTTTATAAAATACTAAATAAATTACTCGTAGACATCCCTAAAATCTTGATCCGGCAAATACAATGATCTTAGATCATAGATGATCAAATTATCATAGAATTCAAAACATCGATGATCTTGATGATCTCATTTAGATCATCAAACACTATCTAAGACATGTCACAACCCACCATGCTTGAAATATACGGGCACAGCTTTCTTTAGCTTGCAGACCTGATTGATCTGACATCCTTACCGCTCCTGTAACAAAAAACAACATTTTATACGCACCTAGCAATAGCTCACATTCCGTGGATTCAATCTCCAACATAATGCTACTGCTACCATAAATTAGAACAAAAACTTCCCACGCAACTCTGCTCATCATGTTGATATAAAATAAGGCACCACTCTCATTGCTGTATTTTTATATGACAGATTCAAGCTTAGAATTAGACCATTTGCTTTCAAATGTCCTTTTTTTTAATATAACGAGACAATTCATTACAATCACACCAGACATACTGGAATATATTAGCCATAAAACAGCACCGGGCTGGTCAAAACCATGCATTATAAGTGGGGACTGATAAACTTCCCACAGGAGACACCAATGTTAAATCAATTCTTAGGGGCAAGTTTGACATCTTCAATAGAGCATTACAGAAATTTTGAACTTCCAGCTCCATGGCTTCAAAACTTTGGACCTAGGAACATGCATATACATAAAACAGCCTACAAGCCACATGCACTGACAACTACTATAGAACATAAAATGAGACACAAGACAATTTCAACATTGTCCAACACAAACAGCCACTCGATCCTGTGAAGAACCTCTCTCTTCTTCTCCACCATGCTTGTTGGACTTTTGGACACTCAGCATCAACAATTACAGCATCCAGTTCATAATGATCTTTGATACCATACAATATACAAAGCCTAAAAATATAGGTAGGACGGTATCTTAAGAGCCATCCAAACAAACCAGCAGCACTGGTGGTTTAGCTTTCCATCATGCGAACCACCTCGCTTGCTAAGCATTTTTCAGTGCACCAAAACCATTTAATCTCCCTCTTGCTTTTGATCACAATATAGTTGAAAAGACTTAAGGGTTTTGTTACGTCCCTGCTGAATGCAAGAAACTGAGACCTGATTGCCTCCTCACATGTTCTGGAATTAGCTTGTTAATGAGCTCAGGTGAGGCACCTGCCAACTGCAAACAAAGAGAATGATATCTGTCAGTGCCATTTTCGAACTTCGCTGTTCACAAAACTTCTTAAAAAATTGGAGAGGAAAAAGAAATATAAGATGAGCATTTTACAATTATATTCAGATCGGAAAAGTAGTTTAGCATAGCAAAGCTGATAATCTGCTTACTTGCCACAAGTGTCTGCCCGTATGTTTTACCACAATCTTTATCACATGGATAGACAACAGTGGTCCTGGTACGTTCATTCTAGTCCATACAGGTGCATACCAGGCATACACTACCAAATGGTACGCAATATGGGGAGTGTATTGAGCATCGATGCACCAAACCCACCCTGTAGTGGGTGAACCAACACCATATATAGATGGTACCATACAGGGTTCAGCATTGAGATTGCAAACCTTGAGTATGGTTATGTTGCATAACCATTGGCTAAAAGGGTTGAAGTGCAGATGATGGTTGAACCAAGCTAAATATTTTATCACACCCAAATTAGCTTTAGTTGGCATAGCCTTATCTTACATACCTAACATTCCAATAGATAACTGAAAATATAGTTAGTAGGCTAACACCTATCATGCCATATATTTTAAGGATCCAAACCACTGGTCTTGATCTACACATCTTAAAACACATACAAATCGAAATTTAATGAATTTGAATGATTCTGAACTATAAATCAAATCAAGGAATGGTGACATACCATTAAAATTATACATTTCATAACATGTGACTTTTTGTTCCAAGATAATTTAGATGCTATATATGGCTAATAGAGGGTAGTTAGGTCTTTCAAGATAAATTTAAGGTTGTTTCTTAGGGGTTTTGATTGGTTTTAGAGTCCAAATTTATTCTCCTATTTTCTAGTCCTGATAGGCTCAAGAAAGCTAACCTGTTAAACAAAACAAAAAGGACTTATGGCCAGCTGTTTTGGCAAATTGCATTATTGTGCATGAAATTCATTTGCGAAATAGAACTGGTCGTAGGCTTTTCATTCTGCTTCCACTACTTCTGCTTCCAATTCTCCCATTACCCTCAATACTTCTCAACCTTTGCCGTGTTCTTTTCTTTCCAACTGCTTGTATATCAGTTATTGACCGACCAGGTCTAAAATCAGATATTAAACTGTTTTAACAGCAGAAAAAAAGCTTCTAGTTGCCCCGCTATTCAGATCGGAACTCTGAACTGAATCTGATTTCTGCAAATCTAAATCTTATCTTCTCCTATTCTTAGAGTCCCTCCTCTCCTCCCTCCCCACAATGACCCCAAACTAGCAGCCTCCACAACCCACAAACACCCCCCCCCCCCCACCAACCCACCCAAAAAAAAAAAAAAAAAAAAAAAAAAAAAAAAAATAAAGGGAAAACAAAAAAAACCACCTCAAGCCTAGCCTGGCAAGGCGGCCACCACCCTATTCCCATCCTCACCACCTCAGCCATATCCATATCTTGACCGAGCCCCATCACTGCTTCACAATCCACACCACCACCACTGTTCCCTATGTAAACCCATCACTTTCCCCATTTGCTGCCACCTTCCCTTTCGCTCTACTCCAATGCCCCACCCCCACCCCATAACAGCTCCACTCTCACTCCTGCCATCACTTTCCACCCAACCTAGCGTGAGGATTTGTGGTGCTCCCAAGCCTTGAGAGGTCACGGAAGAAGCTAGGAGGTTGGCTCCGGAGATTCCAGGGGCTTGGTTGATGCTTCGGAGATCTGAGATTCAAGATGAAGCAAAGGAATCAAAGCCAGAAAATCAAGACTGCAGAAAAGAAATTTTCTGCAGATTAGCCGGCTCAGTCCAAAACTAGATCGGCTAAGTCTCAGTGCATAGGCAAAACAGAGAGCTGCGCGTTCGGGACTGCTAGCACGGCACAGAACTGGGCCGGGCTGGCTCAGTCTGCAACTGAGCCGACCCAGTGAAACTTAGCCGGCTCAGTGCGCGGGCAAAGTTACGCGAGGGTCTGTTTTGGGCTAGGATCTAGGTTGATCCTAGAGGTCTTAAGGCCTGATTTGAGAGGTCTTAAGGGGGCTAATTCATATATGGGTCGGATCTAAATCCAGAGGATGAGAGCATGGGACATATGGATGTACAAGGGCTCGGCGAGTGCTTTCATGTATTGGGTTAGCCAGGGAGTTTTTTTGTCGGACTTAATGGGTATATATAAATACATAGGTTGTATTAGGATTTCATTATGCTGTGGAATACAGACCTTTTCTCCCTCAATTCTCTCTTTTTCTCTTCTCTCTAGTGTAGTTGCCCTAGGTTCTTGAAGAAGCCCTAGAGAGAGGAGGCGCCTCCCTCAAGCCTAAGGAGGGAGATGCCCCAACATAGATCTAGGTGTTGAATCTATGATTTGCTGCCCATAGAGAACGTCACAGGTTTCTTCAAGTCCGTGCTAAAGATCAGGGGCTTCCGCAACATGATATCGGTGCTTGTGATGTCAAGGATGATTAGCGTTCGAGCGATATCATGGGTCTACAATTTGGTATCAGAGCTAGGTGATGCCTAGGATGTTGTGGACGGCAATATGATATCAGAGCCAGGTTTCAGAGCCTGATGGTGCATGGAAGGGAAGAAGAAGTCATACAAGATGAAATCAGAAATCTGCACAAGGATTCCACGGTATGTCTCAAATCTACCTTATTGTTGCTGTGGTTTGGCTAACTGGGAGCAGCGGATTGAAGGTGGAGGTTGAGAGGTTTAACGGAAAGAGATTTTTCCAGGGTAAAAGAATTTGGTGCATGATTTGCTGATCGATCTTGGTGGAAAGGCCGAGGTGTATAACGATTATGTGACAGGCAAGGAGCGCTCGAGTGCTGCAATAGCGCTTCCCTGAAGATGCAAGGCTGAGAGAGGTTCGGTGATGCAGCAGCTGAGGAAGGTATCTCAGCAGAGAGCATCAGGGTTCTCTAGGAAGATGGGCAGTGTCGGACTGTTGAAGAGAGATTTCCCAAGAGATAATGGTCGAAGGAAGGCTGAAGAAACGACTATACGTCCTTAGGTATCAGGAAGGCGGAAAAGTAGTCGGAAATGTATTCAGCGGTTCGATCAGAACATGGATTTATGGAGCCTTGAAAGTGATGGAGATGGATGATCCATGGAGATCCAGCAAGTCAGGGCTGGATGGCTGTAGAGCGATGTAGAGACGAGTCAGGGAGCGTTGGAGTGCTGCAGTAGCGCTTCTCTGGAGGCATGGGACTGAGAGAGACTCGGTGGTGCAGCAGTCGAGGAGTGTATCTCAGCAAAGAGTGTCAGTGGTATCTCAGAAAGACCGGATGTAAGTCTCAGGAAGAACCGAGGGTCTCAAAGAGCGCCAGAGGCATCTAGCAGTTGGGAGTATCATGAATCAGATTTCTTCTGTAGAAGCACCAGGAAGAATCGCAGTTCAGGTGGAGGATGGTTCTCCGGGCGCAATTGAAGCAATGGCTGATGTAGGGGCAGAAGAGGACTAGGGTGAAATTTTTTATGGTTCAGTCGCTGGATTCAGAAGAGTTGGATGAGCTCTTGAGTTTCGGAGATGCCCGGGGGTTGCGGAGGTATCCGAGACGGCTTCGAAGGGATCCGCGGAGTGCGGAGGGTTCAAAGGGACAGCGACGGTATTCAAGGTGCAGCGGTAGGCTCAGCAGTGCAGCATTGAGTGGTTGGCCTCGAGGGACTCAATGACAGAGTCGGCTTCTGCGGCATCAGATAGACTTCGGATATAGATGGAGCTCCGGAGAGGTGGCTTCACAATTGGAGAGAAATTTTACATGAGTTCAAAGCAAAGGGATGCGGAAGGACCTATATCTTAGCGCCAGTGTCGAGGCTATACAGATCCAGGTGGAGAGGATTGTGCAGGAGGATAGACGTAGTTCTGAGGAGACCATGTTAGAGTTTGCAGCGAGTGCCAGTACAGAAACATTGCAGGTTCTTCAGGAAAGTCCAGGAAAAGTGATGCAGCTGCTAAGCAGAAGAAATCCTACAATTCCAAGATGGTGCAGAGGTGCAAGCCAAGGTCTTCAGCGGTGGAGGCAGTCATTCCAAAGGCCTCAAGAATGCACAACAGCTGAAGAGGATTGGCGGAGACGATGATTGCACAAGAGGCTGTCGAGTGCGCAAGGACAGTAGAATCGTGCAGGAGGGTATTGCCGAAAGGTTTGCCAAGGCTTGAGAGCACCAAGATGGAGATTGTGAGAATTTTGTGGTGTTCCCAAGCCTTGGAAGGCCACGAGAGGAGTTAGGGGGTTGGCTCCGGAGATTCCAGGGGCTTGGTTGGTGCTTCGGAGATCTGGGATTCAAGGTGAAGCAAAGAACCAAAGCCGGAGAATCAAGACTGCAAAAAGAAGATTTTCTGCAGATTAGCCGGCTCGATCTAAAATCGGATCGGCTAAGTCTCAGTGCACAAACAAAACAGAAAGCTGCGCGTTCAGGACTGCTACCACAGCACAGAACTGGGCCAGATCAGTTGCAGACTCAGTCGACCCAGTGGAACTTAGCCGGCTCAATGCTGAGACTGAACCGGCTCAGTACGCGGGCAGAGTTACGCGAGGATCAGTTTTGGGCTAGGATCTGGATTGATCCTAAGGGTCTTAAGGCCTAGTTTGAGAGATCTTAAGGGGGCTAATTCATGTATGGATCGGATCTAGATCCAGAAGATGAGAGCATGGGAGACATGGATGTACATTGACTCGGTGAGTGCTTTCATGTATTAGATTAGCCGGAGAGTTTTTTTGGCGGGCCTAATGGCTATGTATAAATACATAGATTATATTAGGATTTCATTATACTGTGAAATACAGATCTTTTCTTCCTCAATTCTCTCTTCTTCTCTTCTCTCTGGCGTAGTTGTCTTGGGTTCTTGAAGAAACTCTAGAGAGGGGGCACCTCCCTCAAGCCCAAGGAGGAAGGTGCCCCAGCATAGATCTAGATGTTGAATCTATGGTTTGCTGCCCATAGAGCGTCACAGATTCCTTCAAGTTCGTGCTAAAGATCAGAGGCTTCCGTAACATGGTATCGATGCTTGTGATGTCAAGGATGATTGACGTTCGAGCGATATCATGGGTCTATAATTTGGTACCAAAGCTAGGTGATGCCTGGGATGTTGTGGACGGCAATACCTAGTGCTATTCACAAGCAATCAAAACTAACCCTAACTTTGAGAATCAGGTCAGGGATCTGGGCTGTGTACCCAAACACATGGGCAGTGATGTTTGGGGCAGATTTTGGCAGACCCAATGGGTTCCCAGGCCAGATTGGGTCTACTTCACAAAAAAAAAAAAGGTGAAATCAGGTTCAAGGGGACAACAAACCAACCCAAACCTGACTCGTTTACAGCCCAAACCCAGGGTTATTCTGATTTCTATTTGTTTGAAGTTAATTTTGTTATAAGAAATGATGACTAGGGATAACTAGTTGCTAAGGTTTGTCTAAAGAGTGGTAGGAACAAGATACAAATAGGCCTAGGGAACCAACTACCATGCCGATAAGTTATTCCTCAGATGACAATTTAACCATTATGATAAGGTGGCGTAACATTGTTTCCCCGAACCAAATTAGTTACCATTCATACAAAGGAGCAAAAGTATTGTATGATACCATCAATGTAAGTATAAATTTCAAAAACAAGCTACAACCATAGCATTGATCAAGGGGAGAACATTCACATGGAAAAGCAGATCTCTCTGTCCTTTTCTTTGGTACAAAAGCAGATCTCTTAAAATTTCAAAGAAAGGCTTACCACGTGTTTGAAGTTAAACAAAGGTGGAAGAGGGCGACCATTTGGCAATCGCGCATTAGGCTCCCGTAGCTCATCAAAAAAAGAATGGGCACATGCATCTAGCTGCACCAGAAAAAAGAAAAGAAAAGAAAGATGACAAATATGTCTAACTGCAGTATCTCAAAATTCAATAATATACCTATAACAGAACACAAGCTTCACAGAGTTAAAGTATTTTCTTTTAATTTGGCTAGCCAAAAAAAAAAAAAAAGATCGAAGAAACTTTGTCAAATCATAAAGCCACCTGCCATTCCAACCAAGCCAAGAGTAGTCTCCTATCAAACTAGATCTACCAATCAAACGCTAGATCAAGGAAAGCCGGTGAAGCCCAAATTATCATGATTGGATGTCTAATTGTTTAGTAACATTATTAATTGAAGATGATAAAGAAAGTGGAAATTACATCTTGCCTCCCACGCTCTCAATGTTCCATAAACCAATAATATCATGCCCAACACTCATTTAATGTAGATTGTTTAAACATGAAAAGTTCCACGAACATTGAGTCCATTGGACTGTTATCCACTCTTCTTCTCCACTGCCTTTCCATTTTGGCCACAACAGACAAGCATCCATGCTTTAAAGCTAAACAATCAGACCCCGCAGCATGCAACAAATGATCATTGTGACCACACAACAATTGGGTAAATTAATTGAGATGAGCAGGCCAAATTTTTATGTGGGGAAAAATGTTAAGTCGCAACCAACAAGAGATACATAACAAGTTATTGACAAATACAAAAAAAAATTGAGAGCTTTACAATTTGACATCTTACTAGTTAATTGGACAAGCATGAATACAGCAGCACTAGTTCTGAATTGTTGTGTTCAACCAGCTACAAAAACGTCCACTACTTTAGTCATTTGGGGTAAAGGAGGAAAACTTACTGCAGTGCAACGAAGACTTGGCGAGTATTGGAGAAGACGTGATGTAAGATCTATTGCTTCTGGAGGCATTCGCTTGTGGAAAATCTGAAAAGAATACATTACTATAAAAATTCTGCACATACTAAGAATTAGATTTCACATGAAACTAGCGGTCACTATCTAAGCAAGTAACATGGACAGCCAAGAGTTGCTCTCCTAAAAGAAAATTTGGGCTAAAGCAGCCACGATGCTAAAGTTCAATAGAACAAGATCCCAAGCAGCTCTTGCAAGTAGCTAGTGCCAACCTATGCCCTGCAATCAACATATCACTTACAGGCCAAAATTTCTGTTCAGTGACCAAAGTCGACAGTTAGACTACTGACTTTTCCAAATAGCATCTCGCCGTACAGTCCAAAGATAAAATATTTGGTTGATGGACCGAGGCCCTTCGGGTTTGCAAAAGAAAAGAGTCAGGCACAACAAGTTTACTTCAGCCCACTCCACTAATTAAGGTCCATATGAGTAGTCGGCCTGCAAAGGGTGAACCCTACTCGGCACAATCCTTTATTTATAAAATTATTATATTTCTGAAGGAATTCAACATCAATCTCTTGAGCTAGAACCTAAATGGAAATATGGATCAACAATATGCATGACAGACAAATATGGGTCAATGGACATTCAATTATCTTAGGCCTATAAACCAGGAAGTTGGAGTCCTAACTTGTTGCATACCATGGTAGAAACAGTCACTTCTCATTTCAGGATGCTCCTTGTGAACAAGTCATCCAATAACACCCAGTACTAGTTATTCACAGAATCAAGTGATGGTTATGGTGGTATGTCCTAGCACTCTTATTTATATATTTCATGAATTCAAAAAGATAGCTCACATAAAAAACAAAAGTTGCAGCAAAATGAGATAATCGTATGAACTTGAACCTTGTGCCAAGGGTGCGCTTTTATCTGTGGAAACCTAAACTCCGTGTAGTTAGGATTCATGCACCGAATCTCCTCTCGTGTAGGAGTACCAAGAACCTGTAGAGAAAAAGCACTTTTACTATCATAAAATATCAAAATTGCAAGATAGTACATATGAATTCACATGAATTGTAAAGGCTGTACCTTGATTATCTCAACAAGCTGATCAACAGCACTTTCTCCAGGAAACAATGGCTGGCAAATATATAAATGTTGAGAACGATAATGCTTGAATGTTGAAGATCCAATTGAAGGTGTACTCAGAAACATCATCACAGCATGAAAGCTGACAAAAAGCAATAAAAGAAGTAACTGACCTGGCCAAGAAGTAACTCAGCAAGAACGCAGCCAGCTGACCATATATCAATTGATGTTGTATATTCTGTTGCACCAAAAATGAGCTCTGGTGCACGGTAATAACGAGAGCAGATGTACGATATGTTTGCTTCACCTTTAACCTGGCATGACAATTCAATTAGTGGAAAATAGAAGAAACATTAGAAATGGGGGGAAATGCTTCGGAAAGGAGGGGGGAAAATGACAAAAGAGGATGTCAGAACTTGAGCAGTATGCAACTTTTGGAGAAAAGGGAAATAAATTTGCATCCGCTGATGCTTGCAAGACTGAAAGATAAATGTCATAAAATGTTAAGATATTATTGAAATAATGTGAATGTACTTGGACTAGAAAATCTATGTTTAGTCATCAACCAGTTAATTTGTTTTGCCTATCCCTTTCATTATCTTCTTCTTCACTTTAGTGTTTTTTTTTAAGGCTCGAAATAACTCATATTAATGCTTTTCTTATCGCTTTAAGGGAGGGAAGATGGTTCTGTACAAATAGATGCTCAGATTACAAATTTTGATGACATGTTGGACTGCATGGCACCACATAACACCACTCAACACCTCGCACTGCCAAATCATGAGGACATCATCTTCATGTGTCATATGTGGCACTTTATGAATAGGTGCCATCAAAAGCTTCAATGGCAAATACTCTTTCTTTGTTTTCCCCTGGTTGGATATCCATCAAATTGGTGTGACACAATATAACATACAGAAAAAAAGCATGTCAATGGTTTCAACTTTCCACCTAATTTGCATTGCCAGATTATTTAATTTATTTCGAGTGTGGAATGTCCAAGCAACATTGCACAGTCATTTGCAATGAAGGTTGGGCTAAGCTACGATAATAAAGGAGGGATCCTACGAAGAGGTCCATGCAAATGGTGTAGCATTCATGCATTATAGAGCAACGATCCCACTTCAATTTTCCATGCTTTTATTCAATATTTGTTTATTTGGTAAAACAAGAAAATGATGGCTTGAATCAATTATTCAACAATGCAATTATGTTTGACTCATCATCTTTCAAACAGGGTCCATCTGCATGGCCCAATTAATTCTTCACACTATGCAGCCATGTTATTGATCACCATCATCTAATAGCCCAGTATAGGTGGTCACAGTTTCCTCCCCCTCCTTTTTCAGCTTGGGGAAGTTATGTAAGATAAAGAATGATAAATTCAGGTTTTTCTACAACAAGGGTTCAGACAATCTACACAAACTACAATAACAAGATCAACCAAACTGGACGAATTGTTCATTGACAGTGATATCTTCATATTCTCTGTTTAGTGACACTTATGCCAATGTAATCCATCATGTGAAAATAGAAAAAAGCACTGGTCATTGTTGGACAACTTGCATATTTATTACTCTAGAAATCATTATATTACTTAAGATTTTCCATGAGATGACTTGCAAGTAGCATATGCATTATGAAGAACCACATCTAGTGCAGAATAAAGAAGAAAAGAAGTTATGGGTATCATTTTAAGGTAACAACATACCAGGACTTTTGCACTTCCAAAATCACAAAGCTTGACTTGGTGAGTAAGAGGATCCACCTGCAGAAATGCCAACAGATGATAAATAGAGACTTAAGAATAAGTTTGCATAACCAAGACTAGCAACTTCAGATATTAAGGTAATAAAAAGCATACCAACACATTTTGGGGCTTGACATCTCTATGGCAAACTCCTGGAACAGTATGAATATAAGCTAACCCCCTAAATAGCTGCAGAAAAATATCCAAGTAACTACCCCTATCAAGACATCCAGCCAATATATAAAGAAGAAAACCAGAGGAAAGATACCTGATATGTATAAAGCTTCACATAGATGAGTGGCATCCTCTGGTTCACATTGCTGTAGTGCCTAAGGACACGGTACAGGGTTTCTGGGACATATTCCATGACTAGGTTGAGAAAGAGCTCATCTCTGGTCGTGGTGGAGAAGAAACAATGCTTCAGAGATATCACATTGGGATGATCCATTGAACGCATCAACTGTAGCTCGCGATTTTTGTATCTTCTGTCCTGCAAGACCTTCTTTATTGCGACAGTTTCCCCTGTTTCCAAGCATTTGGCCTGCCAACAGGAAACCATACACATGAAGTCAAATCACTAAGTGACGCCACGGTTCACAAAGGGAAAGCCAATATCAGAGTTAGCATCAAACCTGAAAGACTATACCAAAAGAACCAGTCCCCACAACCCGTTCTGCCATGTAACTAATGGTCTGCATCGGCAAGTGGAAAGACAACCATCTGATAGGTTAGAATAACAATTATTGTGCTCAGTTGACATTAACTTATACATCAGTTCCATAACAACCCACCTGCTTCGGTTCACCATTCTTGCCTCCAATGGTGGTGGAGATGATATGACCAGTGACCGGATCATTCCCCTCGATAATAGATGCTTGCTGTAACAAAGAATTCACTATTACTTCTATCATAGAATGTAGAGAGATAAACATACAACGAGAGAAAAATTAGATATCTGAACTGAAAACTAGCAAGATCAGTACAATCAAACTCCAACAACAATGCAATACATTATCCGTACTCAACTAAGTTGCAAAAGCCTAAGAAAAGCACTGATCAACAGCGGAACTGCTAAATCACTGATGCAAAGAGGGAGGAAAGCACATGAGAACACCAAAAACTCGGATAAAATTGTGAAGAGAAGCCGGAAAAAAAAGAGGGAATTAATTTCAAATAGAGCATCAAATGTCTCAAGGTATGCAGATCAGACAAGAAAAGACCACACAGACTGTTGACATCCAGATATAGACTGAAGAGCATGCAACTCTAAAGGAAAAACATTTGATGTCAAAGGAAAGGGATCTAAAAAAAAATCCTTGGATGAATTCTAAAAAGATTTTTGGGCATTATACCCAAGAATAATTACAGATCCAATGAAAGAAAGAGCTTTTGATAACAATCAGAACCGAGATCAGCAAACGCATCCGAAACAAAAAAACTATAGACAGATCGATAAATTCCAAGACCTTACAAACCTTAAAAGAAGCATCTGATGCGGTGCATAATAGAGGACAATAAAAAAGAAATTAAACAAAATAACCATAGCAGAATCCCTGACAGATCAAGAAGAAGCGAAGAAAACAGAAACTTGCAGGATTTTAGACATATAAAAATAGGAAAGAACCAAATTTACTACAAGATAAAGAAAAACAGAGACCGAGAAACACAGCAGAAGCATCGAAGAGTAAAATAGAGGGGAAAGCGCCAGAATTGCTTCGATCCTTTAAGAGACGGAACAGAAAGTTACCTCAAAAACTACAAGCAAGATGCCAAAAAAAAATCGACTAAAGATGGCGAGAAAACATTACTTTCTTAGGGACAGTCCCAAAAAAAGAATAATAGCTCAAGATTCAAAGATGTCCAACTCCGAAGACCAAGAAGACGCAATTTAGAAGGAAAAAGAGAGAACAGAACCCGGAGATCGATGGCTGAAGTGAGGGATCGAAGAGGGTCGCTGGAATCTGGGGATGGCGAAGGGAGAGAGAGAGGGAGAGGTGAATACCTTGTCTTCGGCCATCTCCGGGCGGTGAGGAACGGCGGCGAGGTTCAAGGCCTGGCGGTCCGGATGGTGATGAGGTCCCAGCGGCGGCAGCGAGGCCATGTGAGACGACACGGCCAGCACTTCTAGTTTCTCGCTTCCATCCTTCAACTTACCACATCACCGTCCCGAGAAAAATTATTGTTAAAAAAAAAAAAAAAAACGGTAATAGGCTTTTGCATGTAAACCCTCATCCAAATTTATATTTTTTAGATGCAGTCATCATCCAAATCATGCTTATGTGCATGTTGGTCTTCGGTGTTTAAAGTTTCAACCAACCACCCAATGTTAATTAATTTTATTGGGGAAGTCAACTTAAACTTTTGTATTGCCATTTAACAATTGCTGGTCCCAAATAACTAAAAACTTATTTAGTTCATGAAAAAAAATTTCTGATATTATTCCAAAGAAGTTGATATATACAAATATGATAATTAAAAATATAATTTTGACGTACTTAATTCATCATGAAAAAAATAATGTAGCTTATATTTGATTAAATATTTATTTTTTTGAAAAAATTTTATAGCATATCTATTATATCTTAATACATAAAAAAAATCTTATCCTATTCTCTACATTATCATTATTTACAAAAATAAAATTATGATGATTAGAAGTATTTTTGATCATATATTATAATGGAGGATTTGAGATATTATAATGGAGAGAATATTCATTTCAACCGTAGATCTTCTAATGGCTTAAAAAAATATTTTTGAGCCTCCAATTCTCATCCCAAGAAAATTTTAAAAATTTATATCAAACATAGATTTTTTTTTACAAAATATTAAAAAAAAATTTCACCTCTCGATTGACCATACTTTCCTTCCCTTATTTTTTTTTTGCAAACCAAATGAGTCCTAAGATATGGATGCAAATTCCACCTTTACAATCTTTTGAAAAAAATTAATATATAACCCATTGTCCATTCTATTACGAATTTTTCTATATAGGCAAAATAAACAAATAAAACAAAATAGAGATCAAAACTTATAAATATGTAACAGATGAAAAGAAAGCATCAAGCTTTTTTTTTCCCCTTTGGATAAGCAAATGGCTATAGCATATTCATCCATATCACTCCCGATCAAGAGTCTAAGTCTTTCTATGTACACAAAATAGGAAAACCAAATACCTAATCCACGTTTACATTATCAATTTTTCTCTATTCGAAAAAAGTTCAGCTGTCACTTTATACTTAATCCAAGTGTAAAGCACTCTGATACATGTAACCAAAAGGTAACCTTATCAAATCTGATCATAAACTCAGCCATTAATAAGCAAAGTATGGGAAATAGAAAAAATTGGGGGAGAAAAGATTTCATTCCATATAAACTAGAGTCTTTATTGACTCACAATCGTTGTGAAACTAATCAAAAAATAATCTTATCAAATTTGATCATAAACTCGTCATTAATAAGCAAAGCATGAGAAATAGAAGAATTGGAGGAGAGAAGATTCCATTCCATATAAATCAGAATTTTTATTGATTCATAATTGATGTGGGATCAAAAAAATTGCCCTTCGATGACAAAAATCATCCAATCCATATGCTAGAAATCCCATATAGGTAAGCAGTCGAATAATGGCCTTCCAATAAAGCCTATCATGGTGTGCATGGATAGAAGGCGGTTTCTATAGACGGCGTCAATATTACGGTCAAGAGCTCATGGCTTAGATAGATTAGTCATTACTCTCGCATATGTGAGGTATTGCTTCAACCTCTGGCTTATTGCACAAGATCTTACGATTTACTCTTTAAAAGATGCCTCACGAGGAAGAAAATATCTCATCATATATATATAAAACAATACTCTGTGAAGGAGTATTATAGATGCCTCACGAGGAAGAAAATATCTCATCATATATATATAAAACAATACTCTGTGAAGGAGTATTATAGTGTTGCCAACCCAGCTTCTCAAATAATTTTTATTGTGCCATGTGTCTTAAGGAGGGAGCTCAAGGCGAAGGTGTCAGGATTGAGGTGGTGGTAGAGATGGTGGTGCCTGCTATAACTACGGTGAGACTAGTTATTTGACCAAGGATTGCTATAAAGGCGAGTTGGATCGGATTATTTCCAACATTGGTGGCCTAGAGGTGATGCTGTCGGCATGGGTGGCTGGGGTGCGGGTTCACGGTGGGGTGGATGAGGGCGGTGATGGAGGGGGCTGTGGAGGGCGTGGGGTACAGATTCACTGAGGAAGATGTGGGAGGATAGGAGTCACGAAGCAACGACCAGGAGACGATGCTAAAGACGCAAAGGGCGGGATGCCATGGGGGTAGGGTGTGCAGAGCAGCTGGGGGTGGAGGGATGTGTGGCATGCAAGAAAAGAAGAAGAAAGAAAGAAAATTAATAATAATAGTAATAAGTATTAAAAATAATAAAAATAATAATAAATTATTAAAAAAATTTAGAATAGAAAGTTTTTAATAAAAAATAATTTTTTTAAAATAATGTTATAACATTATTTTTAAAAATTTTAAAAAAGAATTATAAAATATTAATTTTAAAAGATAATTTTGAAAAATATGTGGAAGAAAGAAGGAAGATTTTTAAAAAATAATAAAATTTTATTTTTAAAATTGCCTAACCAAAAGAGTGCAACATGAGAAGAATTTTTTTTTAAAAAAATATTATTTTAAAAATAAATATTATTTTATTTTTAAATTATTTTTTTAAAAAAATATTTTTTAAAATTAATAATTTATATTTATTTTAAAAATCTATTTTAAACTCTTGTGGCTCCGTGTCAAACATCCACACCCCCTCTTTGGTGCCACCCACGGCTCCTCTACCCCCATCTATGCATTTTTTTAAATATTTTTTAAAAATAATATTTTATCATTATTTTAATTTTTTTTTCATTTCTTCCTTCTCTTGCGGTTTCATGCCAAATACCCACCTCCTCTCCGGCACCACCTGCCGCTTCTCCACTCGACCGCCGCTCTATGCCCACCCACCGCTCCTTTGCACAATCTTCCTCCTTAGAATTTAAAAAATAATTTTAAAATATTTTTTAAAAAAATAATAATAATATATTATTTATAATTAAAAAATACTTTAAAATAATAAATAAATAAATAAATAAAATAAGTAAAATAAAATAAAATATTTGAAAATACTTAATTAGATTTTTAAAATAATGATAAAATATTATTTTAAAAAATTAAAAAAATATATGGGTGGGCACTAAGGAGCAACGGCTGCGTAGAGTCGTGGGCGGTGCCAGTGGGGGGGTCCAGATATTCAGTGTAAAGCTACAAGAGGAAAAAAATAAAAAAATATATTTTTTAAAATAATAATAAAATATTTTTTAAAAAAATAATTTAAAAAATGTATAAAAAAATCATGAAAGATTTAAATTAAATAATTTATCGCCGGCAACGCCGTCAGAGACTGATCCTTCTATTAGGTCATAAAGTAGCTTGAGCAAAATTCAAAATGCAAGAGCACGCAAAAAGAGATCGAACGAAGGGGAGATGGACGGGATGAGAGATATTAGCGGTGGTAGGAAGTGAGTGGGGCAGGAGGCAAGGGAGGAGAAAGGAGGGGTAGTGGTGGCACCGAAACCAGCAGGGGTGCCGGGTGATACGATCGAAATTAATATTTGTTAAGAGAGAAGGACGGTCATGATGGAATAGCTGGAGGATGAGGTGGCATCGACAAGCATGAAGAAGGTATGAAAAGAAGATAGAGGGCGGGGTTGCGATCGGGATCAGTATTTGCTGAGAAAAAAGAGAAGTCATAGTGGAACGACACCGATACACATGGAGAAGATATGAAAACAGAAAGAAAGAAGAAAAAATAAAATATTATTTTATAAAATAATAAAAAATATAATATATAATAAATAAATAAATAAAATATTAAAAAATAAAAAAATATTTATTATATATATTTATTATTAAAAAAATTAATAATTATAAATTATAATTATTTATATTGTATGCATTTATGATTAATTTTATATAAACTAGAGTTTTCCTTTAACTCATAGGAGAGTAGAATATTGTCCTTCTGCAACAAAAATCATCCAATCCATACGCTAAAAATCCCATACGGGAAAATGGCCTTCCAACAAAGCCTATCATGGCCTGATATTTTGCCCAAGCTTGAAATTTTTTCTAAGAAAAAAATTTTTATAGCCCGATGTTGTTACTCGTAGAGAAAGAAAGCTTTATTAGCCGGAAATTCACAAATAATTAAATGTTCATGACCTACTTAACCCATCATGAACTCTCAATGTTAGGTGTTATCATAAAGCCTGCACGTAGTAGTGCATGCTACCGCACCTTGACGTAGAAACACTGGCTTTGGCGGAGCCAATCACATGGCATCCAAGGTCATGTCAATTATCTAGCCTGTCTTGCAAAATTCCAAACTGCAACAAACATAGGTATTTCAGGTTGGTCATGAGGGATTTTCAAAAGAGTAGCGGCAAGTTACCTATTTTGATCAGTGTTTAGTTTCACCGGCTTTATATGTTAATGGAGGATTGGTGCAATATATGGGAGATAAATTACTTTTCTGTCGTAGTGGCATGAGGTGGTGCAGACAAGCCAAAGCTCCGGCAAGCTAGGCCTTGCATTCTACGATCCAGAAAGCTCAAATTAATTGTTAGTTTTAGGTTAAATTCAGTTGTCCCATGTTTATATATATATATAAAATAATATTTTATAAAGATGTATTATGATATTGCCAACTCAGCTTCTCAAAAAAAAAAAATTTATGCCACGTAAAAAATTTTGGAAGAGTTCAAGAATCTGACAATATTGATGAATCTCGACCTCCATGGTAACGAGCTCTACAAGCCCCTCTAGTCGGTGCTGGCGAGGGAGATGCAGGATTCCTTAGGGCACTACAAAACATTGAACATGTATCTCAATGGTAACGAGTTCTACGGGCCCCTCTAGTCGGTGCTGATGAAGGGGATGCAGGATCCTTTAGGGCACTATAGAATATTGAACATGTCGAGGAACCAATTCATCGGAGGATTGGTCGAGGACATAGGGGAGCTGCTAGCGACGGACATGGTGGAGCAGTTGGTGGTGTCAGAGAACTTGGGGCTGGGGGAAGAATCCCGACGATGATAGGGAGGATGGAGGCACTTAAGGTGGTGGGATTGGTCGGAGATGAACTTTGGAGAGGGATACCGAAGGGGGTGATGGACTTGGAGGGGGTGACAGTGTTCGATGTGAGGGGGAACTGCCTCAGTGGGAGGATTCCGAGGCACACCGCCTGACTACCAACGGAGGGGTTTGTCGAAAATCCATGGCTTTGCGGGCGCTGCTGCCACCATGCAAGGACATAGGAAAGCTGCCGGTGATGGATGCAGTGGAGCAGTTGGTGGTGTCGGAAAACTCGGGACTGGAGGAAAGGATCCCGACAACGATGGGGAGGATGGAGGTACTAAAGGTGGTGGGATTGGCCGGGGATGGGCTCTGAGGAGGGATACTAGAGGGGGTGGTGGACTTGGAGAGGTTGACAGTGTTCGATGTGAGGAGAAACCGCCTCAACGGGAGGATTCCGAGGTACACTGCCCGACTGCTAGCGGAGGGGTTCATCGAAAATCTGAGGCTCTGCAATGTATCACAGCCATTATGCAAGGACATAGGAAAGCTGCCGATGATGGATGCGGTAGAGTGGCTGGTGGTGTTGGAGAACTCGAGGCATGGGGGAAGGATCCCGATGACGATGGAGAGGATGGAGGTGCTAAAGGTGGTGGGATTGGTCGGGGACAGGCTCTGGAGAGGGATACCGAAGGGAAAATGAGATGATCTCAGGTGGAGAAGATATTTGTGGAGTATGATTTTTAGGCCTTCACGTGGTGGGGTTTGAGGGGAGGGATAGTGGACTTTATTTTTTCTTTGTGAAGGAAAAAGGAGGGATTTGGATGGCCAATCAATCATATATATCTATACAAATAATACTCTGTGTAGGAGTATTATAGTATTGCCAACTCAGCTTCTCAAATGAGCATGGGTTCTTTGTTGTGCACCGCACCCGTACGGTGCGGTGCACAGCGCAATGCCCATTGTGCGATGGACGGCTGCATGCATGCGACTGCATGCAATAGATGTGCATCTGCGTGCAGTCGTCCATCATGCGATGGATGGGGCATGCTGTGCACTATACGATGTGGTGCACAACAGAGGATCCGCACGGTTCTCAAATAAGTTTTATTGTGCGATGTAGAATTTATTGTTTCATCGTACTAAGCCTCCCATCCATTTGGACTCTCGAGAATGGAAAAAAATGCCCAACATAAAACCCCAACTATCGTCTAACATCCTTGTTCGCACCGCTCCAAGCCTGCCACTCGGTCTTCCCATGCTCCACGATCATCCCCTTCCTAGCCCCCACCTTCGCTAGAGCATTAGCCCATTAGCATTTTTCGACTGGCCAAAAAAGATCAACGGGGGCTAAAGGCTAAGCGGCGCCGTTCAGCCAAGGGGTGGTGCTCGAGACGATTGATGAGGACAAGCAGTGTGAGTTTGGAGGGATGTGAGGATGGGCTTGAATTTGTTATTGGGGAGGTGTGGGAGTTGTGATGCTTGGAGAATGGGGATGGTACGGTAGCATAGGCATCTTTCAACTGGCCGAAAAAGATCGAGGACTAAGGATCGAGCGGCACTGTTCAACCAGGGGGTGGTGCTCGAGACGATCGACGAGGACAAGCAGTGTGAGTTTGGTGGGATGTGAGGGTGGGCTCGAGTTTGTTGTTGGGGAGGCATGGGAGTTATGATGCTTGGAGAAAGGAGATAGTATGGCGGTAGGGTAGGCTGGTGGATTGGACTGAGTGGTTTTGGTTACATATCTTATTTTTTATTCTGCATATTTTTTTATTAATTTATAATAAAAAGTAATCCTTTTCTTTATTATAGTGTTACCAACTCAGCTTCTCAAATGATTTTTGTTTTGCCAGCTGGAAAGCATATTTATTATTAATATTTATTATGATGGCGGCAGTCCCTCATCTGGCAGCACCGCTCCCTACTCTATGGAGCAGTGATGGAAGTGGGTCGAGAACTATTGCCGGAATAATGCCCATCTTTGGAATCAGAACCAATGCAACAACAGGTAGGACAACCTCCTTCACAATCACAAGAAGGTCCATAACTAGGAGGCTCATGCCACGGCTTCCACCACTGGAGACCGACCCTCCTATTGGACCATGGAGCAGTATGAGCGAAATTCAAAATGCAAGAGCATGCGAAGAGGGCCAGACGAAGAAGGGATGGCTTGGATGGGAGATGTTGGCGGCGGCAAAAAGGAGGCCAAGTAGAAGGCAAGGGAGGAGAAAGGAGGGGTAGTGGTAGCATCGGAGGCGATGGCATCGGTAGGAATGCCAATAGGTGCGATTGGGATCGACATTTGCCGAGAGAGAAGAAGAGCGGTGGTGGAGCGGTAGGAGGTGGGATGGCACCGATGGGTGCGAAGAAGGTATGAGAAGCAAAGAGGAGGTGGAGGTGCAATTGGGATCGATGTTTGCTGAGAGAAAAGGGGAGCCATGGTGGGACGATGAGCATGCAAAAGATATGAGAACAGAAAAAAAGAAGAAAAAATAATAAAATATTATTTTATAAAATAATAAATATATAATATATAATAAATAAATAAATAAAATAAAATATTAAAAAATTAAAAAATATTTATTATTAAAAAATTTAATAATTATAGGTTGTAATTATCCATCTCATACAACGTGCGGATCTTCGACTAGTTTATTAAGAAAATCTAAGGCACTGTAAAACTTTTATATTTTATATTTTATATTTTTTTATTAAAAAATATTTATATAATTTATAATTTTTATTATTTTTAATATAAATTTTTTTTATTAATATATTATTTATTTATTTTAGCAAGTTAGACGTAACTCTAGAGTAACCTATTTACTAACTAAATGAATCTAATTCAAATCAATATTTTAGCCAACCATAAGTCGCTCATTTACATTTCATTCCTCAACCTAATCCATGTCAAAGGAGTTGGTAAGAAAATTTGTAGCACTTGCCGATTCTTTTCCGTCCACCTTCCCAAATTCAAGAATAAAAAAAAAAAAAGAAATTAAAGAAAAGAAGTTGGCAAGAAAACTTGTAGAACTTGCCAATTCGTTTCTCTCCACCTTCCCAAATTAGAGAACAAAAAAAGAAAATTAATAAACAGAAAAGGACCCATTAGTAGAACTAAACCATGCAAAGAGAGTGATTTCATTAGAACAAAAAAAAAAAAGTCCAAGGGTACAATCACAATAGTCCCACAAATCTAATTTGGTTCACGGTTTGCTTGGTCCAGATCCGGGTTTTCAGCATGGCGAAGATATTAGCTTGCATTGCTATCAAACATTCACCATTAAGATAAGATGAAACATCAGCCCATGTTATCTCAGCTAATATAGACATCCATGCCCCGATATATTGACCTACACAATTACAATATATCTAGCAATTGAGTTTCCCAATTTCTAAACACTAAAACCAGACAATAAAACTATGCTTATACTTTTTTCTTTTAAAACATCCTATAACAGTATCTTATCGGGATACATCATCTTAGATCTCGAGATATGTTGGTCCTACTGAAATTTAGTTTATCCGATTGATGTTCACCATAAAATTTATAGGAGCGGAGGGATGATAATAACACATTCATAAAGTACTAATAATTAGCTATTTGAGTATAAAAGTTTAATGCTATATCATATGTGCGATGATTTAATAGTGGATTGGGTTTGCTTGCTGCGGCCCATCACGGGATAATGTCCAGAATTGGCATGACTCATGATGTAGGCCATGCAGTGATGCCTCACCGACATGCAAAAGGTGGTCTAAGGAGTTGCGTACCAGCAGAAATACGTAGACGATGATAAAGATGATGATGATGACTTTCAAGACATATTTATGGATGTCAAGTCCATGTCAGCCCGTACGGTGGCCATGGACGCTTTATGGCAGGGAGTTCATGAGAGAGAATGAATGCCTCCAACTTCCCAATAATTCTTGAACATGAGGGTCAAAGCCCGTGGTCCCTTCGGCCATAACTGGGATGTCCCTTGTGCCCTTGGTGATGGACTTGAACGGGCTTATCCTGATCGATATTTTTGACCTGGAGGCACCGATGAATAGATTTCGGCCAATCACAGGACACGGTTGCATGAAAACTATGTTATATATATATAATAATGCAAGAAAAATTATGGGAGTTATTTCTAGCAACCAATAGAAGGCAATCACAATATTGTTTTGTTTTGATATAGGTTGGTGACAAAATCCAATCCATCCTAGTTTGTGTTTTAAGATCGGTGCTTGCTAGATTGATGAGGTTTTAGCTTTGATCCATTGGATCGAACAGAGCTCGAGATGGCACGGTGATTGAATTGTTATGCTCGGACTGGTCTGCTTGAATAAAGAGGTTTGCTCCGAGCTAAAAATCTGGCTAGAAAATAGGAGAGAAAACATCAAAGATCGCCAAACTTTATCGGATAGAAAATCTTTCAATGCCGAAGTCAAATAAAAATTTTAAAAAATAATAAAGATTCGAAAAAAAGTTTTAATAACAAGAAGAGTCCTAATACATTTGACCCATTGGGTCGGACAGAGCTTGAGATGGTAGGATGATCAAATTGTTGTGCTTGGATTGGGTTTGCTCGAAGCTAAAAATCCAACAGGAGAGAAAACATTAAAGGTTGTCAAATGTTATGTCTAAGTTAAATAAAAATTTTAAAAATGATGGAGATTCGTGAAAGAGCAAGTAGAGTGATGGACTTGATTGCACGGAATGTATATTCTATTGGACGGGCTTTGACCGTCTTTATGGTGCCTTTAGTGGAGGCCACATGGTGGGCTTCCACTGGTTGCCCAGCTAGGTAAGCAACGTCCGAATGCAAGGCATATCAATATGTCTTTTTGTGGTTTATTCAACCGTGCTTGTGGGGCAGGATTTATTGAAAAGGAGAAATAAAAGAGAAAGAACAAGCTTGTTAGGTCAAGGAATAACTCTCTCATCCCGTCGGAATAAGTGGACGAAAGAGACAACGTTCTCCCCACACAAGTTTCCTCCAAAACCGCCATCACAATTTTAGGTTTAATAATCCTTTGCTTGCTATCTGCAAATATAATGTAGACTACATAATTAATAAATCTCAACAATAAAAATGAACACTCGTAATCTAATTTTTATGGTTGAAATATCATCGAAATGATTTATGCATGTATCCTTTAAATTTTCAACTCTACCTGCATTGTTCTGCAGTTGTTATGACTCAACGTGGGCACTCACGGTAACAAATGATGCAATTTTGAAGCCACTTCTGAAATTAAGTTCTCAAGCTTTTGTCAAGGATTAAGAAAAAAACAACAAAAAAGTTTCTCGCATCACAATCATTGGCCAACAAATCTAGGCAACAAGTGAATCAATGATATCAAATGTATGAAAAAACCATGCCATCCACTGTTATCTTATTATTTTGCAATGCTCATCAACCACATCAATAACCTTGCTCTATGTACTTAGGAATTCAATTTTCCAACCCAAGAGCAGGATAAAACAAAGCTAGAGATCCTAGCTTAGTTAGGATCCATAGCTGGCATAAGGCTGGCCAACCGCTCAGCGGTGCAAAAGTTACCTGTCCACAACTAGAACATATCTATCTCACCTCTTACAGTTTAGCAAATATATTAGTCAGTTTCACCATAGAACTTGAATTCCAGGGAAAAGGATTTGGGTCTGCAGAAGGCTGCAAAAGGGCAAAGCTTGAGATCAGAGGCAGGGATGAAGTGCATAAGTTTATGCAGCAAATACTGAAAGATATTAATGATTAGGTGACAGGTAAGCAAGATTAAGGTACTCAGGCAGTTTGCTCCTTAGGTTACTTGGCTCATTATTATTGGATAGAATGGGTGAGTGGTGTTTGGTAAAAGGAATAGATGATCATCCTCATGATCACAGAGAGAGAGAGAGAGAGAGAGAGAGTGAGACACTGAGGTCGTAATCTACTCCACCTTATCGAGAACGGTATCTAATTGGATCCAACCATCGGATTCGGGATAAGTGTAAGTAATGATAAAATCTGCCCAAGATCTCATGTGGATGTATATACTTTTTCATAAATCCTTTTTCCACCCATTATCCTAGCTGCTCTACTTGTGAAAAATATTGAACATGTGAAATGTTATACACCATGTGGCTTCATAGTTTTTTTTATTTGATTGCTTTTATTAATTTTAAAAACATTTGATTTGTTAAAGGATATTATTTTTATTGTTACGCTCCTATTGTTATTGAAAATTTGGTTCATTTTATATCTTCAACTCTTATTTGTTTAATATTATATAAAGTACAAATTTTCTTTTCAATTTTTTATTTATTTAACTTGTATGACAAAAAGATATTAAATTTTGCAACACGATCCATCAAACTTATCTTATTTAATTCTATCCATCTTGTCTAATTCATCAACTTTGATTTCCTAACACGGTCAAAAATTTTGCACAAAAATATTAAAAAATAAAATAATTTGTTCATCAACTCAAAGGTTCTGGAACTATATTTTTTTTAATCTAAATCTTTGATTTCCTAATCATCCAGAAATTTCCTCTGACCTAAAGTACTTATAGACTGAAAGCTGGAAAAAATATCTCATCCCTTATGGTTAGCAGTAATAGTTGCTACGGTTGCTACTTTTGCTCCGCAACCACTGGTAATGATTATGCACGCTACTGTCACTGCTTTAGTGCTTATTTTGGTGAAAGTTATACCATTTCTATATTTTTTACCCTTTTTTTGTACAAATATTTTTGCCCTTCATCCACTTTTAGCACGTTTCTGTATCATTTCCAACTAGCTGGATCTTTATATTCTTATGCCAGAATCATTGTCCAACTGAATCATTTTCCCCCAGTGTCTGCATTCCATGGCGTTCCATCCATTGATTTGAAAACTAAATTTTTAGAGCAAACTACTTGCAACTTAGAAGAAACAACCAGTTTTATTGCCCAACAAATTAAAAATATACATGCAATAACTAGAAACCCATGCAAAAATTTACCACATTAGAGATTTGGCAGGAACCTACATTGTATCCACCACCCTCTGCTCAACAGTCTGAGTCTCACACCTTTCTCCCCTTCTTTCTCTAACTTGCAAGCTGTGGTTTAAGATGGAGGAAAGAAACGGTTAAGGTTGAAGGGGAGAGTGTAGAACTCCTCATTCCTGCTATCCCCTTTGAAGCTTCGGAACCTGGCCCACCATGGCATCCCTCTATCTTTATCTGTATCCTTGAAGTCAAGCGTGTTGTCGAGGAACACAGCGATGATCAATGCAACAGTCGGTGGAGATGAGAAGATTGTATTAACATAGTCATTAAACTGCAATACAATGCATCATATTAGATTATAATTTGAATCCAACCCATACAAAATTGTCAAGAATGTATGTGATTCTTGAGGAAGTAGGAGGGAGATGAATACGAACCCATCCAGCCCTTGTGTGAGCAGGACCGTGCTGATCTCTTGTGGTGTAGTGGAAGAAGTACTGGGGGATTGATAGGCCAAGGAAGATGGAGACGCCGGTGATGAAGAGGTTTCGCATGGAGTTCATGTTAGTGAACTGCAATAAGGATAGCCCTACAGCCGCTGACAACAACAACAATTACCATGAGACTAGAAAACAAGTTATATCATAGAAGGAAAGGAAAATTCTCAAACATATGAGGAAGACATGGAGAGAACATACCAACAAGACCAAAGAGAACACAGTATACAGCAGCAAAGATTGTGAATGGTATAGAGGCAAACAGTGCTCCAAATTTCCCTGTGACAATGGTATAACTTCAGTATGTTATCATAAGATAAAACAACTGCTGAAATGAATCACACCACGTAGAGTTTGCATGGTGTTCTGTGGAAGCATTGCTCACCCAATATGGAGAAGAAGATCATGAAACCAGCTGATATCTGAATGACTCTGCGACTCCCAACTCTTGTTGACCCAAGAAACCCAACGTTCTCCCTGTATTATACTCAGATTAGGCTGTAACAGTTGGTGAGAACCTCTAAATATTTTAGTGCTGAAGAAGATGCACGTACACAGAAACAGTAGAGCCAGTCCCGGTGCCAAAAAGCCCATCTAGTAGGATACCTACACCCTGTTTGTTGAGATAGCATAATAAGAAGCACCATCGATATAAATAAATATAAAATCTATCTTCTCAGCAATAGGATTTAGAGAACAATATGAACCAGGTAAGTATTTACTCACCTGCCATCCAATGCCTCGGCTCAGAACATGAGCAGGAGGTGGCGTTGCACTTGCTAGCCGAGCTGCAGCTTTGTAAGCCCCAGTTGACTACAGCATAACAGCGCATCATGTCAACTTAATAGCACTAAGCATAGTGCAACAAATTAGTCATAACAGGCCTTAGAGTTTGCTTCTGCTTTTTTACAAAGGCTGCTCACAGACACTTCCATTTTCCTGCGTTTGGTTTTGTAAAAGAATCGACTAAAAAGTAGTCTTCATGAGGGATGGAATAAAGAGGCTGGCTCTCTCACCCACTGGTACAGAATTGTTGGTAAATGATTGCTAACCTTCATTCTTTTGAGGTGACGCATGTTAATAAGTAAACAGTGTGGCTGATTGGGTTGCAGTGGCTAATCAGGAACTATTTTGTGGACCATGCTAACCTTCCTACAACTCGAAAGTACTCTTCATAGATGAATCTATACAAGAACTGTATAATATATTCGATTTAGCGAAAAAAAGATAGGGACAGAAAAATTGGCCTATTTTGGTTGAGTCTAATAGGAACTAGATGTAATCTAAATTTAACATGAATTAAGATTTCGACATCACTTGCCTCGATCAAGGATACTAACACCGCAGCCATCATCCCAAAACAATGACCAGCATCAAAGCTTGGCGGACCCCATTGCAATGGATATGGTATCTTTATCCTGCAAATTTGATTACATTTGAATTCATTTATATAGAAGAGATGAAGGATGCTCAGGAGAGATGAAGGCATCATGAGCTGACTTACCAAGGAGCGGAGGAGATGAGGTTGGCACGGTCGGTCCGGCAACTGATCTGGGTGACCAGGGGGCGGTGCCTGTATGCACCACTCACTGTGAGGATGTGAGCATAGGCCCATATGATGATGATGGAGATCAGGAGCGCATATCTTTCCAGTATTGGCACACGCCTTGCGTGTAGATGCTTCAGATACTGAAGAGAGGAGAAGTGGGATGGGGCAGTGTTAATGTGGTAATGTAAGCAAATGGTGGAAGTAGAGGTGGTTTCTGGTTTTCTTAACAAAGAAGTGGTGGACTGAAGTAATTGTTAGTACCTGGGAGAATGCAATGAATAAGATTAGCATGGGAAGGCCAATCTCCACACATCTCCCAACCTGATGATGTCATCAAGAATGTATCAAGTTAAAAGAATTTTTGCAGCAAGAGGCAAAGAACATGGAAATGCTCTAATGCATTCTATGGAATACTTGATGCGTTGAAACAAGTTCAGAAATAGATATCTACAGTTCTGTAAAAGGTGATCAATCATCAAATTTTCTCTTCATTAAGTTAATAGTATCTAACAAAAAAAATGCTAAAATAACGGAGAACTCATTAGTTTGTAAAATACAATTATGAGCATTAATATTTCAAAATTTTTGCAAGATACCTTAATTAAGCAATATTTTTTAAAAATTTTTGTAAGAACATAAAACACTTATTAGATATGCGCTGGAATGGAAAGCACTAATAAAATGACTTGATCTACAGATCATTTGAAAAATTTGTCGTATTTGGCAAGCAATGGTAAATTTTGTGGATTCATTTATCTTCGACGTGAAATTCGATTCTCATGTTGTCGAAGATTTAAAGTCATGCTAATAAATATGATTATAAACGTGCTCTTATATGCAAACATTTTTGTTAAGTTGGTTTTTATGGTAAAGGAACAGGATTATATTTTATTTTTCCTAAAGGATAAAAAAGAAAAAAAAATTCTTAGCTCCATTTCTTATATTACTATCAAGAAGAATAGTAATATAATGGCTTCTCTTACACCAGAAACAACTATTTAATTTAGTAAGAACATGAGATCTACACGCTTGTGTGGGTGTTGATATTGCCAAAGCAGAAATCTAGCAAGCTTAATTCTAATGACACTAGACATGATTGTTTGATAAAGAACATAAGATCTAAATATGCTCTCGGCTCATCGATGCTTATAGGAGGCTTAAATAAAAAAAAGGAAACACTTGTATTTAGCCTACAGTGATACCACAATATCTTGCAAATTTCAGAACTTGGAGTGCCTAGATCTAACAGTTCCTTTAATTATTTAATTCACGTCAATGATTGTTTTATAAATATATTTCAAATCTGTGGGAAGTGCAGACAACCAAACCAAACTAGTCATGACACAGAACACAAGCAATGGCAATAGCAGTTATACCACAGGGAATCCTCTATCAAAAAGCCCCAAGCCCACCAGCGCCACCACTGATACCATTCCCAACGGGCTAAAAAACCTGAGGCACACACAAACCCATCAGTGAGACCGCATCAAACTAGATACAAATTACATCAAAAGATTCCAAACGATCCCACTTGGTGGACCCTTTCATATAGAGTACTACCAAAATTCTAATTTGGATGGCATATAGGATGGCTGGTCCAAGTGATGATTGATTTGATGGTCCACATTAACATACATCATGCTGCCGACCAGCATAAGGAGAGAACCAAAACTACAGCTAATAGAACAGACACAGAAAGAAGCTGCACCTGGAGAAAATACCCCACAGCTGGCTGTAACCCAGAATGATCTGAATGCTAGAAGAGATTATCAGGGCTCCTTGTGTGGCCCTCATGGTCAGAAGAAACCTCTGTACACATGCAAACAAAGCAGCATTTAGAACATTCAGCATAAGCCAAATGGTTTCTCCTAGGACTGAGACAAGAGGAGGGCATATTGAGAGTTAAAAGAGTACAATTCAGTACAGATGAGAGCTATGTAGCTTAGTTCACTGACCTCATGATCATTAGGTATCCGTGTGAGCGACGAGTCATGTATGATGGAGATGATCGGGACCACGAATGCATAAGAACCACCAATAACAGTTGGAAGGCGTGTGCCAAATAGGGTTTGGAGCAATGTGTTTATGCCAGTCACAAATAGCAATGTCTGAACCACCCTGACCTTATCATCCTACAATAAGAGTGGACTTTGTGTCAAACAAAAGCTAATTGCATATGGCACTGCATGAGTGTTTTTGTAAATGATATTGGTCATCACAAAAATATGTCAAGTCCAATGTGATGACCGATGAGGATAGAGGCTAAGACATCATTATTATGAAAACACTCATCACAACTTTCCTAGTTTATCTTCATGCTACAACTTCTGAAAACTCCATTTAAGAATCCGAAAACAGTCGCCGAGATTTTATACACATGATGGACATCTCTACCATGTGTTATCATGTCTTGATCTTTTGATGATTGATCACAAAATGCTCGGTTCTTAGAAATGAAGACTCTAGCATACTATACTAGCATCCACTACATTGCATGCATAGAAGTACCAATTGCTCACAGAATGACACTTCTTTTCTCGATATAAGATACCATGATGTAATACATGGGTCATATTAAATGACAACAGAACAATTTTTCTCATAACAATTGGTTTTTGACACTCAAAATCCCAGATGTTCCACAAACTCATGGGACAAACTTCTTGAGTGTGATCAATGGCTTAAAAGTATCCATAATCACATCCTTGTCCTATAAGGACTCTCCCAGTTATTTTTTTCCCCTGAAAGGTCCTCAAATGGAAAACTAATGGATCATTCAAAAAGAAACATATCTAACATATACAAATCAATCTTTTATTAAAAAGGAAACTTCTAATAAAAATCAGTGCTAGTCCATTTAATATGAAAAATATACGAAAGAGAGGAAATGAAATCTCACATCACTTCCACCCATTAAAGGAACCAACAGGGTGGGGATCATCACCACCGTTCCCAAAGCCAGTATGTAATGCTGAAAGCCCAAAGCGATCGCTTCTCCTACAACCCAAAACACAACCACAAACAGTAACATGGTCCATTTTTTTTTTAGTTATATATCCATATAGAGAAGAATTCAAATAGCAAAAAAAAAGGAGTTGGTGCTAATCTAGCATACCCCAAGATGGGTTGGAGTCGATGCAGTACTCGAAGCCCTGGAGCTGATCCATAGGCGGATGGCTGATTTCCTCCGGCTTGAAATCCGTCATCTTCTCCTAGACCACCAAACCCCAAGCACCCGAGCAGAAGGAATCAACGAAAACAAGAGAAAAAACACTAACTTTTCTCTAAAACCTCCCTGGAAATTTGTATATCGACACCAAGATGGAATTTTGGCAAGGGATATGCAAAGAAGGAATCAATCGCCAAAAGAGAAAAAGAGAGAATTCGGAGAAAGGCTGAGGGGCATTGGGATGAGAGGGAAAGGAAAGGAGAATGGGGAGGAGGAGGAGGAAAGAGGTGACGCTGGCTCGCTTAAAGACGGGCTGGCTTGAGACAAAGAACACTTGCCATCCACTGCCCTCTTCTCCTTTTTATGCTTCCTTTTTATCTCTAGCTTTCCTCCCTCCCTCCCTCCCTCCCTCCCTCTCTCTCTCTCTCTCTCTCTCTCTCTCTCTCTCTTATCTGGAGGAATTGGCCCGTTGGTATTTTTAGGACGGAAATTCCCCTACGGGGCAAATCATTCCAAAGGTGCCGAAGAATAAAAAAAATGGGGGAAGAGAGTTACCGTTAGGTTTCTCATGTGTTTCAAGGGGTGAAACAAACTTTGGCATGATGTTATTTATGTCATCTAATCTACAAATTTAGTGTTGTTTTTTACTAGCTTTTCGTTCAAACAAGGCTACCTCTTGGTTGTTCTTTGGTCCATTCACCTAGGACATCTTCAAGTGTGGTTGTTATCATCGTAGTTCTATTAATTAAGGGGCTAATTAGAAGAGGTTATGAGAAATAAAAGTAGTAGTATGATAGGTGTGACAAAGATTCTTTTGAACTATCTAATTGGGGAGTATTGTTTGTCTGAATTGAATTTGACTTGGAAAAAAAAAGAAAAGAAAGAATCCCACAAAAGATGAGGTTTAGGTGCCAAATTGATCGCAGACAGAGTTACATCTGCTTGTGTCAGCTCCTTTAACTGACACGAATATCTTGAAAAGAGTTGGTTTTTTGAGTGAGAAATGACAAGCATTGGTAATAAGTCCAGCCAAAAATGATTTACTTTAATTCATGGATGGGTGGTACTAATATGCTATTATTCTCACTGCTTGTGACTCTCCTCCTCCTCCTCAGAGTTGTATTTGATTACGGATCTAGATTCACAAATATTCATTGGTCATATGATAAAAATATTAAATATAAAGAGTAAAATAGAGAGTTGTTTAGGTTTATAATCAAAAAAGAATATAGATGATTTATTTCAATATTGGCTCCATCTGCATTGACGTACAAATTTGTCCAACTTTAAAATTGGTAGATTCCAAAATGTTTGAGGCAGCTTATTATTAATTTTTAGATATCACTTGCTGAGAGTCATATATAGAAAAATAAAGGACGTGGCTAAAAATGGACTAATAGTTTTATTTAACTATTTTTCAAAAGGTTCATCTCGTCAATTATTTGTTTGCTTGCAAAAGATTATGAATCAATCTAAATTGAACAACATCACTCATTTGGCTTAAATACAAGATTGATAGCTGTTCCTATCATTTTTTTTTTAAAAAAAAAATTCCTGCAGCATTTCAAATTAGTCCTTTGTTTCAAAAAACTCTCTCTAAATTTTACGTTCTAGCAAATTTGATTGGTTATATAAATTTCACACTTAATGATATCTAATATGCATTTCTATCTTCAAAATCTTTTAACTAGAAATTCAATTATGCATGAATCATATCTTGAGGGTGATTGTTTATTGAATATGGCAGTTGCTTTGGTCAAAGTTTTTTTTTTTTTGTTTAACAAGGCATGTACTTTAGATAATGTTATTATGGAGGCACCATAAGTCAACAATAAAACTATATCAGTGATGTAATGATTATAATCTGTTATGTGCATATGATGTCGATCATTATTTTTTGTCTGATTGCTATGCTAGTGTGCTATATAATTGCTGATGTGGCATAACCTTTTCATAATGATGACATGGAAAGGACCCATCTGTAATAACATTGAAACACCAGGAGGAGATAAAAATAATGGCCAGTTCACGATGGCACCCCAGCTATGGACCCTTGTCTCCATGACAGTGCCCATCACGGTACCAGAGCAAGGCCACTTTGTACCCTTCTAATTTTCAAAAGCAGCAGGCAATTCTAAGAAGCAAGAGAATGGGAGGGGTTGTATCTTCCGCCAGAAAGAAGGATTCGCCTTCCTTCGCACAAATCCACCGTTGGATCACTCACCGCACAGCTCTCAAAACGCAGCGAGCTCCGCATTCACTGTCTGCACGGATCGCAAAGTGACCAGTGGATAATCCAACGGTGGAATCGCCCTTAGAAAATTGAATCCTTGTTTCGCGCGTAAGATACAACCCGCTCCGCAAAAGAAATGAAAACTAAGATGGGGGATCCAGCCCAATAAGGACAATTGGACAGCGGTCGGTGGTTTGGGTTGGAGTTCACGTGAGGAGCAGCTGCGAATCTCCTAACGTCGACACATCTTTAGAAAAATATTAAGCCCACCGTAGTCCCCAATAACCCACTTCCACACCCTCACGCTGGTACAAAAATGCCCCTCCCTGTGCGGTCCCCGCTCTTTATAAACCTGAGACTTGTGGGCTCCCCCGCGGATATGCCTCTTTTCTTTCCATTTTCTCATCTTTTTTATACCTGAAATCCAATGGTAAAAGATGAAAGAGATTTGTCTACGTTTCTACAGCCCCCGGAAGCAAGGCTCCAAGCTTATGGCCAACATGGAGACCATGTAGTCACGTTTCTTAGGCATTTGGTGCTTCCACTTAGCACGTGTGCTTAACCCTTTTCTACCATTTGGGGGATGCTTGGGTCCTACTTGATTACAAAATCAAATTTGACTCGGTTCTTAAGCATGATTTACATATTGTTTACCTATTCCTTAACTAGTGAACCTTTTGAAATTAACCAGTTAGTTAAAGCTCAAATTGCTCGAGGTAATGATTTCAAAGTTCCCTCCACGTATTTATGACAACTTCATTGTCATCGCGATTGGTTCCGGTTGTTGTCTAACATGGAGATTGTGAGTTTAAATCTCTTCTAGATCAGTTATTTATTTGGTCAATTCAATTGTCATCTTGATCTGTTTTAGTTGATGTAATATACCGTATACCAGATTTATTGTCCATATCAAATAGTCCGATTGGAGATATTGAGGACAAATTATTATAATACCACATAGACCAAAGAGTAAACTGTTATGCAAGAATTCAGATGATCGAGAAAAATTCGCGCTGGAGAGCTGATTGGATTAAATCAACGTGGGTCACAAAATAATTTGTAAAAAAAAATTCAAGAATCGATGGGATACCATCCAATTTAAAATCCTCCGATGCTTAAGTCAGCTGAGGCCTTGAGAACAGATAGTAAAAATGGGAGTTCAAGAAGACAGTAAGAGAAGATTTTGAATGGAGAGTGATTCGATCTTTCTTCAATGAAAAAATCGAGAGCAAATTTTAGTAGAATGTCGACTCTGTAAATCTTATGCTTACCGTGAAGGGGTATCCTATTCCTCTATTTATAAAGGGATTTACTTAGATCTTAAAAAAAGTTTGTTAGGCCGCTAGTTTGTTATGGCCAGTTGGATTGTAGCCGTTGGTATTTACCTTGGAGGCGATTAGTTATAGTATAGTTGGAGAAGAGACGCAATTTGGTTGGAGTACAGTTGGCGCTTAATTGACTTTCAGATCATGTCGAGATCAATAAATCATCGATTTGAGTTGTATGAGGAGGTCGGTGATTTACTGATCTCACTATCAATTAGGACGGAATTCATATTGATGACATTGATGTTTTACCGATCTTAGAAAAATAAGGTAATCGCAGAGACTGATCTCGTGCTAAGTCGAATTACTGTTGTTTGAGGTCGGTATAAGCCCGATCTCCTGTGAAACTTGACAGTTGCTATTTTTCAGGACAGCAAAGTACTGGTCTAATTCCATACGATCATACTAAGGTCAGTTAATTACCGATCTCTGTTCATATTTATTTTGAATATCATGGAGAATGATGGTTCACCGATCTAAACTTCACTGTGATCGATGTATTACCAATTTGGACCTGATCACTTGGTCAATTTAGCCATCTAGCTAAGATAAGAGTCAGTCTGGTCTCCAGGTTGGTGTTTTACCGATCTAAGATTAAAACTTGCCATTTCTGACTGTCATTTGAGACGACAATCCTTCTAATGATGCCACATGTCCAATGAGGATTCTTCGTACCAACATAAGCCAATAATTTGGACTCTTATCGTGCATTGATATTAGGATGTATTTGGTTGGTAATTGGAATTAGAATTAGCATCAAAATCAAAATGAATTGGAATGAGAATCAGAATAACCACATCCTCTGATGCATTTAATTTACGATCGAAATCGAGATCAAAATTGAAATAGAATTCAATATTAGAAAAAAGTAGGGATTAGATTTTGAAGGCATAGGATATTCCTATATCCCTTGTGATGAGGATATCATCCAGCAGTACATTTATTGATGTACTCTATTTATTTTATTTTATTTTTATATTATCTGGGTGTATGAAATTGGATGTAATTTTTTTTTAATTTATACATGTATTTTAAAATGTAAGGTGGAATTAGGTTGTTAGGAATCAGATTTTTTTATTAGAGATATTATTAGTTTGTTTAGAAAGTTTATTATTTTAATAAAGTTTATTAGTGTTTGTTACAGCCCATTATATATGGGTTGCTTTTGTAAATGGAAAAGAGAGAACGGAATAGAACCTCGAGATCCTTTTCTTCCCTCGAGTCTTCTTCTCCTTCTTCCCTTCTTCCCTTCCTCTTCTTCTTCCTGCTAAGCTTCTTCTTCTTCCCTACTTTCTCTTCTTCTCTGCTAAAACTCTCTTCCCTAAGCTACAGAATCCTCTCCCTCCCTTGTTACAAGCCCCCTAAGCCACCAACCACCATCTAAACCATTCTTCTACTGAACTCAACCTCCCAACGCGAGCACCACCTTCTCTGACCACCTCCACCCCGATTGCCTCCCTCGGCTGCGATCGATCCATGAACCATTCCCCACCACCTCACCTCCCATTTCCTAGCCGAACCCCCATCCACTTTTGCGAGCGCTGCCGCCATTCTCCATCGCATCCGCCATCGTCCTTTACCTCACGCCCGAGAGGGTTTCTCAAGCCCCATTCCTCCGACCATCTCAAACCCCTCCCACCATCTACCTCCACCACCATCGACGCCCTCCACCGCCTCCGGCATCCACCGTCGTCATCGGTGCCCCTTCCCAACGGGCTTATTCCCATCGACCGCCGCCAACCCCATCGCGAGCACTGCCCTCTTTCCTCCGACCCCCCAAACCCCCTTCTCCGTTTTCACCGAACGGCTCCTTCTCTCTTCCCCTCACCGGCAAAACTTCTTTGGCCAAACCCTACCGCTGCCTTTCGACCGCCCCGACCCGATTCCAGCTAGCTCCGTACCCAACGACGCCCGTTGCCATATTCTCTATCAATGCCGGCCTCGGTTGGCCCTTTCGACTGCACCTCTAGCGGCCTCCACCTTTTCCAGCGCCTCTGCCACCACCAGCACCCTCCGCCGCTGCCAGAGATCCAGCGACCCGACCCCTCCGAGGGTGTCACCAGGCCATCCGATCTCCTATTTCATTCCGAACCCGGCCACCTCTCTGTTTGCACGATCGTATATGCAGCACGGCTCATAAAGCAAACCCGATCCTTCAACCACCGACTTCTATATTTTTGGTATTATTTTGGATGTTTACTACAATTTGGGGTGTCTCTTGTAAAATTGACCCATCTTCCTTATTTTGGGTGATTTTAGATTTGAAGGCTTTGGTCTTCTTTACCATAAATCTGTAGCTGAGCATCTTACCCTCCTTCAGTTCGATCTCATTTGCTCAGAAGTCGAAACATCCTATGCGACATGAGACCACTTCATGGATTAGTTTAGAATTTTAAATCAATGCCGTTTAAAATTTTTTTCATGCTTATTACCTATCTTTAGTTCTTTTTAGATTCAATTTAATTGAGTTAATTAGTCCTAATAACGACCAATGATCTTATTTTTTAATTTCTTATTTGTATGTGCCGATTGGATTATTTTCTAGATCGAACTTTAATTATGATTGAATCTTTTAATTAATTTTCTTACTTGCTTTAATTTTTTATTATTTTTATATTTTAATTATTTTAATTAATTATATTCACTGATCTTCATAGTGATTAAATAGGTTTAGATTAGCTAGCCTTGTCCCATATCACCTCGGGAATCATAATAGGAAAGTGACTTCTTACAATTGGATAGTTGGAATGGAAGTCACTTGTTCTCATTAGATTTTGGAAGATTAGAACATCTCTATTTTTTTAAAAAATTTAAAAAAAATATTTTTTTCTAACTAAATAGCTAAAATAGGAGATGCTTTGTATTTTAGAGTTCAGCTCCTCCCACCAGACATGTCCTTAATGATTTAAAGCTTGTTATGAGCAAATTATGCATGCATGCGTGCGTAGCCTACGTAAGCAAAAAGACATCCTGATGAATTATCCATGCAATCTGCGAGATAACTAAAGATTTTTTAAGCTCCGTATGGATGGAGATGGAGATGGAGATGGACACGGAGTGGGTCTGAACGTGAGAGTTGTACCAACCGAAATGCATGTAATAGTTACACAAATGATGTACAAAGAACTACGTTGATTCAAACCAATAAATAGAGTTAGGATTACAGTTAAAGCAGTAAGAATAAAAGTAAGAGGAGGCCTGTAAGCAAATGCTCACACAACAGGGTGTAACCCTCTTCCAATTATCCCAACCTCCCGAATCCTAGTGAAAGAGGGGGTTGAAATGGAATTTTAAAACAATAAAACAAAAGAATTCCAAAGTTTTTACCATGACGTGTGAAAATATTATTATTTAGAGATTATTTTTTTATAGATAAAATTTTTATCTAAAATTTTTATTTTTTTAGATAAATATTTTTTAACTAATATTTAAATAAAAATAATTTATCTATATTTTTTATGTATGAAAAAGTTACTCCAAAATATATTACAATGTTCTTTTATACTACTACTTTATAAGTTGTTAGATTTAGTCATATTTTCAATAATATCTTTTATATTTTTTAGATTTAAAGAAAATGAATTGTTGAATTATTAAGCATTAAATAATGAAAATATTATAAATAAAGATCAAGTATTTTAGATATAAAATTGAATAATCATTTTAATGGCTAATGAAAAAAATTTAGTGGATAAGAATTTTTTTCATGAAAAAATAATTTTTTTATCTTGAGAAATATGAGAATATAGATAAATTAATTAATAAAAAATAAATAAATTTTTATTTATAATATTTATCTATTTTTAATATGAATCATTAACATCATCATAAAAGTTGATAGATTTCACATTTTCAGGCGAAGCTAGAGCATGAATCTCATACGTAGGCCTCGGTGGTATTGCATGCACCAGGTGTAATTGGACCACGAAAATTCTATAATGGATGACACGCCATGCTGCCCTTGTATTTCACCGATCCCGATTACGTGCTATCCATCATGCATTTGCTTCGGGATTTGCCCTGGTTCACTTGCACCTGGTGCATGCAATAATTTCTCCATACTTAGAAAGCAAAAGCATTTGGACATCCTGAATTGACTTTGATCCGTAGACGATTGCGATGGAGTAAAAGGCATAGAATGGAGAATAAAAGCATTAGAAATGGTAAAGACATGATCCGGTGCCAATAAAGCGGATTCTATGGGAGAAAAGCGCGAACAAAAAAAAATTCCAATCAAAGTAAGGCTGGTTTTGGACCTCTTACTTTTCAATTATTTGCAGAGATTCCTGCACTGACTTTTGGCGAATAAGTGCGCCTTTGCACAGTGGACTTTTGGCTAAGGTTTAAGGATGATTACTTGGGATCTAAACCTAAATTTTGAGCCTGCTCGAATTTTATGAGAGAGCCGCAGGCCTAAAGGGTCCTTGGATAAGGCTCTGCCTACTTGCGTCCCTAGTTGTACCGGCCTAGCGCGCAAAACTTTCACCACTCCAAAGTCTAGGAAGGGTTGAATATGCCGAGCCCGCTTTGTATCTTTCACACGAAAAAAATGATTGCGACTTTAACATTGGATTATACTTTATACAAATTTCAAAGTATGATATTAACTTTGTGATCTATGCTGTAGATGGAAGAAGATGATTTATCATACTTTAAAAGCTATGTAAAATGCCATTGGTTAAGATCACGAAAGAAATCATTCTTTCTCAAGAAAAATATAATCCGAGCCCCTCCTACATAATCCATGTACTTTAAATTGAGGATACTTATATCAGTGATCTTAATGTTGCATTAAGGCTCACATAACCATTGTTGGGGATAAATCTCGCTCCTATCGAAGTTAAGTTTGGTGCCCAGCCTGATGCGGCCAGTAGCCACGGAAGAGCTTTAGTGGATGAGTCTTGGCCGAACTCTCACAGCCGATCGAACTCTTAGCGGTCGAGCTTCGTCAAACTGCTTAACAGCCGAGCTTCCTCGGACTTTCAGCGGCTGGGCTTTAGCCGAACTCCTCAACCGCCGAGCTTAAGTCAGACTCCCGCAAGAGCCGAACTCTCTCTGCGTCGTTCCAGCCAGGCGCCTGCGGGAGCCGAACTTCCTCCAAGCTTCCTCTTCGACCGAATTTCTTTAGGAGTCGGACTTCTCCCAGACATCCCCTTCAGCCGGCCGAACTCCTCTACGGCCGAGCTCCTCCCGAGCTTCCCCTTTGGCCGAACTCTCCTACGAGTCCAAACTTCTCTGGATGAACTATCGCCATCAGTCTGCAACAGGCGACGAGATCGGACGACATGGCCACCACTACTAGCGACACCACTCTCTCCGTAACCAGCCCCATGCGGCCCATGACTTGCCAGTATGGCTGTCACTATCCATCTGACGATGCCTTTTTCTCCGTACCGAACTCCATACGGCTCCAACAGCTCGCTACCAGACGGTATGGCCGCCACCATCAATTAAGCTCCATCTTTAAAGGACCCTTCAAATATGCTAACTCTAATCTCTAAGCTTTAAGCTCTTCTCTTCTTCTCTAAGCTCAGCAGAACTCATTCCCGAGCACTCCATTCCTATTGGCCAGAGCTGACTTGATCGTCGGAGAGTCTTGCCGGAGCCACCCCCCACCGACTCCGGACGGAATTTTATTTTGCAGGTCCCCGGCAGTGATCTCATCGGCCTCTACTCCAGCGAATTCCGACGATGATCAGTTTCTGCGTTGACAGATTGACGCTAGAGGGAGGACATGAACCTTCGAGATTTTCTTATTCTTAAAGGAGTGCTCGATGATGACTTCTCTCTTTCCTCTCCAGAGATCCCTCTTTTTCCTCACTAGAGTTCTTTTCCAAAGAGAAAATGCCTCCCAGGAGAGCTTCGACTCGACGATCGTTGGCCTGTGCGTCAAGTCCGTTTGTTCCTGCTTCAGCCCTGGCAACCTAGGTTCCACACGAAGCCACCGTAAATGTGGAGTAGTTCAACCTACTGATCGGGTTCATGGCCCTGCCGAGATGATACAGGCCGTGCGACAACCTCTGACGGAGATTTTGCCAACAAACCTACCATGAGGATGCGAGAAACCGACCTTAAGGGAGAGCATTTGGGCATACCAATCACACTTAGAAAGGAGAAACGAAGAGCAGAAGTTTTCCCACAGAGGGTTTCGTAAGGAGGCGGGACGAAGTTCGGCTACGTCCACGACCTTCCCGCGCAAGCGAGGCCGAACTCCCCCTCGAAGCTCATCATCGGAATGAAGTTCGGCGCAAGCAAGGCCGAACTTTTCGTCAAATCTCATCATCAGAATGAAGTTCGGTGCAAGTGAGGCCGAACTCCCCCTCGTGTATGCCACCAAGGAAGCCCCGACAGAAGGGCGCGAAGAAGTCCTCCTCCCAAAAATGCTCCTCGAACTCAAATTCTCACCAAAGTTGAGAGCCAGCTGCCAAGATCAGAAGGATTACGGTCTTCCCCAAACAAGCACAATCGTAGCAAGTACTACCTCTACCATCGCGACCACGGCCACGATACTAAGGAATGCGTCCAGCTCCGAGACGAAATTGAGGAGCTCGTTAGAAAGGGGCAGCTGGGTAAATTCCTTCGACGCTAATCGAAAGATCGGTCAAGGGCGCTACCATAGCCAGAAATAGCAAGGAGAAGATCGGCCAAGGGCGCTGCCATAACCAGAAACGATAAGGTCGGCCGTCTCACGACGTCATCAACATTACCCCTGGGAGGAGCTTGGTATATCGGCGATCCATCATCTCCCGACGTTAAAGCCAAGAGAAGCATGCTCCAATTTGAGGAGGCCGGTAGGAGACGGAGGAGGTCGTCCGGTCCAGAGCTTATTCGACTAAAGAAATACGGAGGAACAACGCTACCATGATCCTAAAACATGAAGAATTTGGGGATGCGCTGTAACTTTCTTTTAATAAAATTCCTCCCTTTCGATAATATTGTTTCTGGATGCAAAAACTATGCGATGACAGGGAAGAAGTAGTTAATAATTACCGTGTTAGGAACAGGAGGAGAACCTCATCCTAACGTAAGCAACAACCTCGGCTAGAGATAAGATCTCTTCTGAGCGACCGTGGACAACCTCGGCCAGAGATAAGATCTCTCCCGAGCGATCGAGTCAACCTCGACTAGAGATAAGATCTCTTCCGAGCGATCGTTGACAATCTCGGCTAGAGATAAGATTTCTTCCGAGCGAAGGCCTCATTCATAAAGGACGAGATGGGGGAAGAGGCCCTGACAGCGGTCCTTATGTGCCCCCACAGTCCGTTAGGAATAGGAGGAGAACCTCGTCCTAACGCGAGCAACAACCTCGGCTAGAGATAAGATCTCTCCCAAGATCTCTAGAGATAAGATCTCTCCGGAGCGACCGTGGATAACCTCGGCCAGAGATAAGATCTCTCTCGAGCGACTGTTGACAACCTCGGCTAGAGATAATATCTCTCCCGAGCGATTGAGTCAACCTCGGCTAGAGATAAGATCTCTTCCAAGCGACCATTGTCAATCTCGGCTAGAGATAAGATCTCTCCCGAGCGAAGGCCTCGTTCACAAAGGACGAGATGAGGGAAGAGGCTCTGACAGTGGCCCTTATGTGCCCCCATAGTCCGTTAGGAACAAGAGGAGAATCTTATCCTAACGCGAGCAACAACCTCGACTAGAGATAAGATCTCTCCCGAGCGATCGAGTCAATCTCGGCTAGAGATAAGATCTCTCCCGAGCGACTATGGACAACCTCGGATAGAGATAAGATCTCTTCTGAGCGACCGTTGACAACCTCGGCTAGAGATAAGATCTCTTCCGAGCGACCGAGTCAACCTCGACTAGAGATAAGATCTCTTCCGAGCGAAGGCCTCTTTTACAAAGGACGAGATGGGGGGAGAGGCCCTGACAGCGGCCCTTATGTGCCCCCACAGTCCGTTAGGAATAGGAGGAGAAATCTCGTCCTAACGCGAGCAACAACCTCGACTAAAGATAAGATCTCTTCTGAGCGATCGAGTTAACCTCGGCTAGAGATAAGATCTCTTCCGAGCGAAGGCCTCGCTCACAAAGGACGAGATGGGGGGAGAGGCCCTGACAGCGGCCCTTATGTGTCCCCCACAGTCCGTTAGAAATAGAAGGAGAACCTCGTCCTAATGCGAGCAACAACCTCGGCTAGAGATAAGATCTCTTCCGAGCGAAGGCCTCGTTCACAAAGGACGAGATGGGGGCATAGGTCCTGACAGCGGCCCTTATGTGCCCCCACAGTCCGTTAGGAATAGGAGGAGAACCTCGTCCTAACGCGAGCAAGAGTCAACCTCGGTCAGAGATAAGATCTCTTTCGAGCGACCGAGTCAATCTCGGCTAGAGATAAGATCTCTTCCGAGCGACCGTTGACAACCTCGGTCAGAGATAAGATCTCTCTCGATCGACCAAGCCAACCTCAGCAGGAGATAAGATCTTTTCCGAGTGCTCGGGCCAAGCTCGACTGCAGGAGATAAGATCTCCTCTGAGTGCCCGCATCAACCTCGACCGAAGGAGATAAGATCTCCTCCGAGCGACCGTGTCAACCTCGACTGGAGAGCTTCAACTTCAACCTCGACCAGAGATAAAATCTCTTCCGAGCGATCGAGACAACCTCGGCCAGAGATAAGATCGAAGACAGCTTCATCCTGAGATCAGATCTCTCCCGAGCGTCCGTATTAACCTCGACTGTTGGAGACAATATCGCCTCCGAGGAGCTCAACCTCCGATCTCGATCGCAGCGGACGAAGCCTACCTCAACCTCGGTTGGAGATGAGATCTTTCCTGGGCCTCAACTTCAACATCAACTTTGGCTGGAGATGAAATCTCATCTGAACTAGCACGGAGCCCAGAAGAGAACTTCGGCAGTCGTCTTTTCTGCACTCCCTTTCCTCGAGTTTCGAACTCGAAAGTGGGGAGGACTATTATTGGGGATAAACTCCGCTCCTGTCGAAGTCAAGTTCGGTGTCCAGCCTGATGCGACCAGTAGCCACGAAAGAGCTTCAGTGGATGGGTCTTTGCCGAACTCTCACAGCCGCACCAAATTCTTAGCGGCCGAGCTTCTTCGAACTGCTTAGCGGCTGAGCTCCCTTGGACTCCCAGCGGTCGGGCTTTAGCCAAACTTTTCAACCACCGAGCTTCAGTCAGACTCCCGTAAGAGCCGAACTCTCTCCGCGTCGTTCCAGTCAGGCGCCTACGGGAGCCGAACTCCCTCCAAGTTTCCTCTTCGGTCGGATTTCTTCAGGAGTCGGACTTCTCTCAGACATCTCCTTCAGCCGGCCGAACTTCTCTGCGGTCGAGTTTCTCCCGAGCTTCCCCTTCGGCCGAACTCTCCTACAAGTCCAAACTCCTCTAGACAAACTATCGTCATCAGTCTGCAACAGGCGACAAGACCGAACAACATGGCCACCACTACTGGCGACACCACTCTCTCCGTAATCAGCCCCATGCGACCCATGATCTGCCAGTATAGCTGTCACTATCCACCTGATGACGCCTTCCTCTCCATACCGAACTCCATGCGGTCCCAATGACTCACTACCAGACGATATGGCCGCCACAATCAATTAAGCTCCATCTATAAAGAACCCTTCAGATATGCTAACTCTAATCTCTAAGCTCTAAGCTCTCCTCTTCTTCTCTAAGCTCAGCGGAACTCATTCCCGAGCACTCCATTTCTGTTGGTCAGAGCTGACTTGATCGTCGGAGGATCCTACCGGAGCCACCCCCTATCGGCTCCGGACGGAACTTTATTTTGCAGGTCCCCGGTGGTGACCTCATCGGCCTCCACTCCAACGGATTCCGACGACGATCAGTTTCTGCATCAACAACTATCATGCTATTGAAATTTTTATAATTATTATCTTTTTCTTTCTAATTAGCAGATCAGACATGCATGATGCATCTTCAAGAAAAAAAATAAAATTACAGTTTTGGGGATATGGGTTTAGTAGATAGGAAAGCGTGCATGCAAAAAAATTTAAACCGAAGAGAATGTTCGGATGTCAATTGAGGATTCTACCCCCAAATATTAAATTTGAAAATGGAAGATGGATTTGGAGGTTTCAGACATATTAATTTATGTAATTGGTAAACAAAAAGGCAAAAAAATAGATCTATTTTCTTGATATTTGTTGAAATTGTCATTGGTAAATAAATTTCATTTAATATTTTCTGAAAATATCAAATGCATTTTGCTTGGTAAAAGTCAATATTCATCTCTCAATTTATAATATAGCATAAACTAATTTTTGGAATATAAGATGTACATAATAGATAGATGTATGAATTATTCTCTCTTCTAGTTGACGAAATTTGCTACCATCTTCATAACCTTGGGAAATCACTTTCTTTTCGAGAGAAGACAAACGGCGTCAACAAAAGGGCCTAGGCCCGGTTAGAAAAGCTAGAGCTTGAAAACCCCCACCAGACCCCCTTCCGTCTACACTCTTGGGAAATCTGAAATTTTTTGCTTACCATGAGCCGTGAGCTTCTCACCATCCCGTGATTGGCTCGTGCATGGGCAAACAATATATATATATATATATATTTATTTATTTATTTATTTATTTATTTATTTATTTGTTTGTTTTTTATCCAGATCCATGAATGAGTCAATTAAATATTGTTGTTTGTTTCCCCGAATCATGGGTATACATGCGACAAAATAAGATATTTTGTTAAGACAGAAACAAAAATTTTGGGTGTTAAGTTTGTACAAGATTTGTATAGCCAACATCTAGAAAATAACATTGTTCAGATACATCATGGGCAAATATGGTCAAATATGGTGTAAAGCATATTTTAAAAAGTTCATTAGAGGATGGTAAGATTTTTTCGCTTAAATTTTACACACAACCTGCAAGCATCATGCTGCATAAAAAGTGGTACATAACTTGAGAATAATGGAATAGATATGATGCATTCTCTGAGATCTACGTTTATTGTATCTACATCTGATAGTTTATAAAATCGGTACTTACATTCAATTCAATTAACAGCATTAGTAAAATCATTAATTTCATGAAAAAGATCGAAATTATCTTTAGAGGAGTATATACATATTTTTTTATATCCTTGCTGGCTGTTATGTCACCTAATGTTATTTTAGTCATTTGTCAATTTTTTTCTGATATAGCATTTATGTCCCATTTAAGATTAACAGTTTGACTAATAGTGTCTTATAGTTTGACTCGTCCAATCTGACCTATTTTGACCCAACAATATCAGCTGCTGCAGGTTCAAATCTTGGTTTGAGTATTTCGTAATGAAGTAACCATGATTCTGCTGTCAAGAATAAAATGAGACCGTGTGACATGAACCAACCCACATACATCTAGGCAAAGATTGCAAAAAATTCTTTAGTCTTTTATACCTCTCACCTTGGCTGGCTCATGAGTGCACAAATGCATCAGTCTATCCATCCCAGTGCTTAAGCATGTAAGAGTACCTCGACAGTTTTCAGTTTATAATGAATAATCTATAAGATTCACCTCTTTTCAATGGATAAGCTAAACAAATTTCCATATAGTTCCATCATCGCCTCTTCGCTCAGAAAACACAGCCAGGGATTCTTCTCTTATAATGAATGCTAACTAGGATAAAAAATAACTATTCTTAATAACAGCACCATTTTCTTTCTGAACTGTAACCGCACAATCTCAAAACCATCCTATCTGCATTCATCTACTATTGCTTCTCCTCAAGCTTGATGCAAAATATCTTCCAACATCAATTTCTTTGTCAGATAATCACTGGAAACAAGCTCCCGCCAGTTTCTGGGCTGTTCTCACCATGGCAGCAAAAGCTTCTATAAATAAGGTGATCTCATTAGTGCAGTTACATGATAAGTAATCAGAAAAATATCACATTCCATAACCTTTGATGAAATATTTTTGGTTAATTCATGCCTTCCAGCATTTTTACACTTCTAGATCTTCACCTGAACATATTCATAATTATAATTTGCTAATGAAAAAAGAGGAGTTGGTAGCACCAAAGTCCATGACATATCATCGACTTTAATCAGCTACTGAAACAAGCAGCTTCCAGAGCTTTGATAAATAACCAAAGAGCGATGCCTCACAACATAATACAGTAAACAGAGGCATCATTAACATGTTCAGCCTTCCAAGTTTGATTAAACTAGTTTAATGGACCCTGATAACATGCACCATTTGGGTCTTCTCTAAAGACTGCAGTCATGGGGTCTTGTTTTATTTATAGTACTTCATAATAGGTAATCATGACATAAGCATATCCAAAAAGATACTTCCTGAATCCTGATCCTCATAAAATTCAGCTTCTAAAATTATTCCCTTGGATCACCCTTGGGCTATCTGGTCATCTCTTTCAAAGGACAATCTCTTTGGCATGGGAACTCTAATTTTACTGAGGAACATGCAAAGAGCTCCTAAGAATTTGAAAGGATGAAATATTTCAAGGATTATGAAATAACGATGCACACAAAAAGGCTCTCGAATTTTTTAATGATAGAAGTCAATTGGCACAAGGAATCCCAAAACCAAACCACCAAGTTAGAGAGAGAGAGAGATTAGTAGGCTAAGGAGAATGAACTGCAATTGTTGACAAGGATTAGGAGGCATCCGATAAGTGACCTCAGCAAGCATATTGCAATCCTCATCTTACATGATCTTGAAATCTTGGATTGCAAGGCTATACAGATTTGCTTGAGTGGCTAATTATGATACGTGATTTTTAGAATCAATTATAAGTTGGATTTGGTTCAAGAAAATTGAGTGGATGAGTATTGACAGAGAAATGGAGAATGGAGATGGTGAACCTCCATGGATGAGTCCTTTTATGAATGGAGGAGGAATAGAGAAAAGGAAATATTTCTGAAAACAACCCATGGGAAGGGATATAATTTGTTGCAATGGTCTCATTGTCTTATATAAAGGAGAAGAAGACACTAATGAGAGATGGAGAAAATGATTTGATAAAGTTGATCATAAGAGGTGGAGGTGGAATGGGGTAAAAAAGAATCTCTTTCCTTCATCATATCTAGCATAGAAGGTATATATTAAGGAATAGCCAGCAGTTGAGAAAGCTTTTGTGTTCTGGCCACAAAGCACAAAATTCCAAATCCTAAGATCCTTGATCCCACGAAAGGTTCGTACAAAAGGAGGAATAAGGCTCGACAAGGCATGTGGTTCCCGACATGAAATAAACAGCTCAAATAATATGGTGCAGGTGAATGGGGTGCCTAAACTTGGCCCACAATACAGGTCCCACAGCTTGTACAACCTGCTTTGAAAAACTCTATATATTATCATACCCAATTGAGAATTTTCAATCTTCAAATAAAGGAAATTTTGTTTTAACTTGGCACTCCAAAATTTCTTTGCAAAATCTTTACCATCCTCAAATGGAGCTTACAACCCACTTCATGAGTTTTTGCACCCTCTTTAAGGTTTTAACACTAAAACAATAAAGTTGTTAGTGAATGAAGTATCGATCCAAGTCAATCTTTCTAACGACCAATTAAACCATGCTTCAACAACAGCTTGCACCTCTCCAAGTTTGACGTTCACTCACCTAAAATAATGTTACTTTGAAAAGCTGGAGGTTCTATTTCCAGTGCAAATAGTTCCATCTTTAAGCTGTGAAAAAAAAAATCCTAATAATGCAAGAGCCTTTCATTCTTCTTAAATCATTAAGATTTGCTCCTAAGTGCCCACTTCAGATGGGCCAACATGAGTTTAAAGTTTTAATCATCATAGATGATGATCTTTCCCTCTACAAATTATGGCTTAATCTCTCTGAAATCATTGGCAAATTTTTGTAAGTACAAATAAGTTTTAAAATATTTAAGGGTCATTAACTGTGAGGAACACAAAATTCGATACATTTTTTGCACTGCCAATGACCAGGTCCCTAAAAGGTAAAGGATCCAAGATACAGCCAAATCAGACGACAGGCCCCTAAAACTAGAGAGTAATCCTCAAATTACCAAATACCCATTCCCTGTTGCCTTAAGAATAACCTTCATGCTTACTGAAATTCAGATGCCCACCACCCTCAAAAATAATTCTCCTACGTGATGTTCCAGAAACCCAACTGACTCTTACATGCTTTCAACAATTTTTATGTTCCTAGGCATTAAAAATTGAATCTCATACTCTAAACTAAAAGTTCATGTAGCAATGATCCATTAAACTTATCAATCTGAAAAGAAGTCGTTGTTCTAGTTCCCTGATCTGCTTGTCAAATGATTAGAAATAGGTTCAAAAACAATTTCAAAGCAAGAGGCAGAACATGCAAAGCCAACAAAACTAAGTTTAATACTTGGACATTAGAATTTAAAGCTCAAGGCAATCATTCTGATTTTCTTTCTCAATTCAAACTATTAAGATAAGGTGGAATAAAACATTTTTCACTGTCATCCATAGTGCTAAAAGGTCCAGCAAGATCTCGTGTTCATGTTTGGGAAGTTGCCAAAGTTTACCTTAACAATAAAGCTATGTCCTGAAGAGATTTGTCTCAGAGAATAGCTATACCTTTGTAAAATAAGAATCTCGCCACAAAATTATAAGGGTCACTGTGCAATCTAGCTGTGGTCTCCAAATCCAAGAAGCGAATGGCCCAAGATTAACTAGTTGAATGTGAGGTTGAAGTCACTGATAGGGTATCCTACATCAAAAGGCAAGCCATTAGTTTAATTTAACACTGAAAAATGTATTTAAGATGCACATGATCTAACTTCCGATAGAATTCTTCAAGCCAAACTGCCACTTGATTCACTTAAAGAAACTTCATTTGGAAAGATGAAAATCCATTGAATTCTATAAAAATTGATCCCAAAACAAGTGCTGAAAAGAATTGTTGATAATACAAGAAGAGCAAGCTTATTCACTAATACATGGAGTCATGACTGAAAGAATAATAAATTGGATGGACTGGGAGGAGAAAAAGAAAAAGGAAAAGTTTACTCTTGTTCCCTTTCTATTCGGTGTCAGATGCAATATTGGCCATGGGATGCGACCCGTACATGAGATTCTGCAACCCTGGCTTCAGCTCCTTCTTACAGAATTCTTCGTACTCATCTCTGTCTCCTGCCTTCTTCTTCACCTCGACCACCATGAGCGATGGGGTGAGCTCAAAAATCTCCGCAGCTATTGTCAAAGGCCCCTTCTCTCCCTCCCTCGTCCCTTCCAAGCTCACCCGGCAATCCTTCTTCCTCACTGTGAACCTCACCACCTTGGCAATCTCCTCCAATTTTGATATAATCTTCGACACAGGCTCCCCTGAGACAAACCTGGCCTGCTCTCCTCTCTCCTCAAACAGACCAGATAGATCGAATCCCCTTGAGAACGAGATTATATCGAACGCGTTCAAGCTTGCTGGCCTGGGGAGCGCCGCCCGCCGGTGCTCTTCGGACAGGGTGGCAGGGCAGGATGCAACCGAGGAGTCGGACTCCGACCCGGACTCAGAGGCCTCGGTTTCCGCCAGATTGTCCTGCCGGTTCTGCAGCGGGCCGCTGCCCCCGTCGAAGTCCTCCAGGCTGTGCAATTGGTCATCCTCGACGTAGAATCGGATGTGACGGAAGCCCTTCTTGAACCACCGGCTCTCCATGATCTGGGGGATGTTGATTCTCGTCTGGGGATTTGTGTCGAGCAGGTGGGTGAGGAGCCGGGTAAGGTCGGACGAGAACCACCGGGGGCACCGGAACTCCCCTTTATAGATTTTCCGGTACATGGACATGATGTTCTGGTCATGGAAGGGGAGGTATCCGGCCATGAGGACGAAGAGGATGACGCCACAGGACCAGATGTCGGCCTTGGCGCCGTCGTAGCCCTTGCAGGCGAGGATCTCGGGGGCGACGTAGGCCGGGGTGCCGCAGAAGGTGTGGAAGAGGCCGTCCTGGCGGATCTGGTCGGAGACGGCGGAGAGGCCGAAGTCGGAGACCTTGAGATCGCCGTTTTCGTCGACTAGGAGGTTCTCGGGCTTGAGATCGCGATGGAAGACGCCGCGGGCGTGGCAGAAGCCAACGGCGGAGATGAGCTGCTGGAAATAGCGTCGGGCGACGTCCTCCTTGAGGCGGCCCTTGGCGACCTTGGAGAAGAGCTCGCCACCGCGGACATACTCCATGACGAAGTAGATCTTGGTCTTGGTGGCCATGACCTCGAAAAGTTGTACAATATTCGGGTGGCGGACGCGGCGGAGGATGGCGATCTCGCGCTTGATGTGGGCGACCAGGCCGCCCTTGAGGATCTTTTCCTTATCGAGGGCCTTGATGGCCACGCACTCACCGGTGTTGACGTTGCGGGCGTGGTAGACCTTGGCGAAGGTGCCATGGCCGAGGAGCTTACCCACCTCGTAGCGGCCAAGGAGGAGGGCTCCCGGGGCCGTCTCCTTCTTTCCCTTCATCGGCGCCGGCGCGTCCGCCATTGATGATGGATTGGAGGAGCTCGCGAGCTCCTACCGTTCCTTCCCCCTCGATCGGTTGCTTCCTTTGTTTTCGGTGGGACTAATCTTGGGTCCCAGGGATTCGAATATATTGGCCTTCAAGGAGAAAACGGCCGCTCGAACCTGAGGGAAGGAGGGAGGAGGGTTTCGCGAAGCGAGAGCTACGTTTGAGAGGCGTCATGTTGGCTAATGTCGCCGCCTCTGGCACCTTCCTTTCTATTTGCCGTGGGCCATTCCGCTCCATGGCGCACCGGGAAGTTTCTCCCATCCGCGGCATTAAATGGCGCACGTGCGCCGCTTCAATATTCCTATCTCCCTGACATCTTCCCAAGCACGCATCTTGAAGCTACACCAGTGATCACGCTCGCTTCCGTAGGAATTTTAAATTTTCGCGCGGGGAGGGACGCAGCCCCGGCTCCCTTCTCGTTTGATGAGGACATGTACCCTTTCTGGTCGAGATGAGGACCGTCTCTCTGCCGGGCAAAGGAAAGAGCTATGCGGCGCAAGAAAAATCACCAACAACAAACGAGGCAATGTTCCAATGGACCAAACGCCAGAAATTACGCTAGTTACGTCATGACACGTCCGATTGATTCTTGAAGGGAATTACGTTGCGACTTGTGTATAGCCCCGGGGAGGGCGATGACTGGCAGGTGACCTAACGGTCCAGGCATGACATTTTTATGTCCGCGTGGCAAGAGGAGAATGGACCATCTGGGGACCGGATGGTTGACCGTCGGATGTCGGTAGCGTGATGCCGTACAGCTGGCGATCAGTGTATCTGTAGATCGGTATGGTTGACGAGATTCGGTGCATTTGCCTCCCGGTTTTTTGGTGACGGCCTCTCTATGTTGACCAACCTAAGCCCTCTGGCTAGTTCGTTGGGAACAGCGAAAACGGCGTACTTTATAGCTGGATGGATGCCACAAAATTGCTGGCTACGAAAGAGAGCGAGAGTCCCGTCCACTAAAAAAGTATTGGTCAGAACCGCGCTATCATACATTCCGATAATTATTAATTAGAATGATTCTAACCGATTCATAATAAAAATAATATTTTTTTATTATAAAAAAATAAAAATTAATGGGTGATGTTTGATATCGTTTTTTATTTTTAATTTTTTATTTTTTAAAAAATAAAAATTATTTTTATTTTTATTAATATATTTTTTAAAATTTATTTAAAAATAAGAAAAGATAGTAAGAAATAGATCTAATAATAATTATGCTAGGATCGGCAAACCACTTCAATAAGCTTACCGAACTTGACGGTGAAGCTTTAATGGCAGGCTCCGGTGCCTCTGCCTAGTTTTGATGCCCCTACCTCATGAGTCGAAGAAAGCCTCTTTCCTATGCATCGACGCCTCGAGGGTGTCAATGATATCGCAAATAATATCCCTGGCCTCGCCGTCCGACTCCCAAATACAGATCTTGGAGAAGTTCTTTTCGGCAGTGGTGATGGTGCTCGCCCTCTCCGACGCTTCGTCCACCGACGACCTCTTCCTCAATGTTGGAAATAGTGGCGACAGCAGCAATTCATCATTCAGCGGCGATAAGAGGCTCCTCCTGCCAGCGATATCCTTCGGTCCACCGACGATGAAAGCCTCCTTATGAGAGCCCAGATCTCCAATAAATGCTCTTGATTAAAGGTGGAGGAGTTTTGGCGGTGTCGTTCTAGTGTTCCTTCTGATCCTATTCCAATCCAATCTATGGCTCCGAGAAGAGCATGAGCGAGAGAGAGTATAGAGAGCGAGGAGAAAAGAGAGGTATTTGAGAGGAAGAAATAAGGATGCCCTTAAGCGTAAAAAAAAATCTAAAAATCTAAAATCACTTTTTAGCATTTAGGAAAACAACTAGTATATTTTTTTTTAATATTATATTAATTGAAAAAAGCTACTCCCAACCAAACAAGTTTATTATTTTTTTAAAAAAAAATAAAAACCAAAAATCATAATGATACCAAACACAACCATAGCAACTCTAAACCATCGAGATCTCCTCTCATAAAAAAATGTTTGATGTGGAGACTAGACATCCCTCCCCATCGAAAAATGAGTACATTATCCTGGTTGCTAGATATATGTGCCCTAGAAGCCAGAATTGACTGACACTTGTAATACATTTCTATAGACAAAATTATAATTTTGATTATTATCAATAAAATGGATTATTTTCTATCACATATGTGTATTTAGTGTCTGTGATACATCCTTTGAGTTAATGGTAATGATAATTAATATTTTCAAGAGTTAAAAATTTAAGACATGAATAATCATTATTAACTCATAAAATGCTCTCGACCATAGGATCATCACGAGGATGGTGATTGATCCGGAAGGTTGGTGTATAATTGCTTCTCCTTAGTAGATGAGTCTTGAGTCTACGGTGTGGAGACATCGGAGTGAGAGTACAGGTACTCGTTAGAGAACGAGGGCACTGAGCATGACCACCTCGAGTAGTCATTAGGAAGTCTACCTTCTCGTCAATGACTGACTCGATGCTGCAGTAGTGTGTCTGGTTCTTTGACCTGAGATGCATCGGCAGTTCACCTTGAGGGTGTTATAGTTTGACTACACCATTACTCGATCTCCTAGCCATATGGAATCCTGAGGTGTATGTTGGCTATAGCATGTTCATTGTAGGAACTGGATTGCATCAAGATGGAATCTATCTACCTCGGTGGTAGAGGAGCAGCCCTATGATGATCATGAGAATCAAGTCCAGAAGCCCATGGCCATGGCAGAGTGAAATAATAGAAAGAGTTTCTATTTAGATTTTCACATCGGACTTGAATCGAATGATTACATCATATGACAGAAACTAGGGTTTGACGAGTTCACCTTAACCCTAATCTGATCGGGGCTCAAGATAGAAGAACTTAATCACACAGGTAGCTGCACCAAGAGGTTCGCATTCAGCTCTGATGGGTTGCCACCATATACTGCTAGGTGTCACTGGTGGATTTTGGGAGCAATTAGAATGATTTAGATGATCGATCATTCTAGCTGTTCGAATCAGAAGAGTTCTGATCCATCGAAAGGAGTTTCGATGATGTCGATGATAGAGATCATGACATATCCCATTACCATATAGAACTGAACCTAACTGGGTCACACAAACAAGGGTTTGAATCTGGTGATCATCAATTGAACTGATCTAGTTCAATTGATCTGAATGAGATTCAATTAGGTTCAAGAAAATCGTATGCTAGCACTCGATTGAACCTAACGTTCTTCTTTTACTATCATAAATAGTTGTCCTGACTGAGCCAAAGGAGTTTGTGCTCATTCAGAGGCCTTCACTATGGTCTGACTGGAGTCTATGTCCAGGTCAGAAAAGGTTGTCTTATTTTGTAAGACAATACCTGCCATTTTTGGTCACCTGCCATTTCTTCGTTCTTTGACTTTGGTCAAAAGTTGACCTTTGACTGGTCAAATGTTGACCATTGAATACTTTGACTTCTGTCCATATGTCATGCACCTATTGGAGAGCTGGTGGGGGCTTGTCCCCCTACCAGAACCTGGCAAGGAGGAGGGCGCACGCCACCCTTGGCGTGTGCCCAAGCTGGAGGCACCTAGGAGTCCCTATTGGATAGGGACTCCATCTCCTTTTTGGATTTTGATTAGACTTCTCCTAAGAACCAAGTTTGACTGGTCTTAGGCACCATCTAAGGAGGAATCCAAGGGACTCTATTCCCACCAATCAGATTTAGATCTGATTTCACAAAGGGTTATGATTGGTTGGAAAGAAGAGGAGTTGGATTACACATAGTCTATAAATAAGACCATGCACCCAACTCAAGGAATTATTAGAAATCAATTAAAAATCTCACGCCCCAAGGCTGCCTCTCCTCTCCTCCTCCATGCTAAGTCCATCTTCTCCTTCTCCTCTCCACGCCCAAAGGAGTTTGGGATCTAAGTTGGTGCAATCCAGATGAGAGAAAGGCGACAGAAAGCTAGAAGGCTGCGCTGCTGCAAAGGATAACTGTAGATCTTTGAAAGGTATTTTGAAGATCCTCCAAATTAGATTCAGATCTAATTTTTGGAGATGTGATAGAGAAGAAGAGGATCTTCCAGATCCAGTCTTGAGTGGATATCGGTAGAGGCCAGGCACTTGCGTGGCTAGATCCAGAACCTTCCGCTGCTTACAGGATCATCAACGGATAATAGGATTACCCTAAATCAAGATAAATTAAATTTAATTTAATTTATCTAAATTTTATTTTAATTATTAAAATAATAAAGAATTAGATCTAAAATATCTCAGATCTAATCTGGATCAAAGAAAATTTTTTTTTGAAATATATCTCTTGATCCGATCAGATCTGAACGAACCTGATCTAAAAAATCAGGATTTTTCCTTCAACTGGTATCAGAGCCAAGGTTCTAAAGTATTTAGATCTAATTTTAAATTTATTTTAATTAGAAAATAAATAATTTTAGATGTCACATGAGATGTGATCAGATCTGAAATCAAAAAAAATTAAAATTAAATAATTTGGATCTAAGATTAAAAAATATGCATGACTAGTTCTAAAATAGAATAGTTCTATAGAATAGTCATGTTTATAATTTAATTTGATTAAATCATATTTTAGATCTATTTATTTACTATTTTTTAATATTATAATTATTATAATAAATATCTAAAAAATAATAAATAAAAATTATTTAATTTTAAACATCATATGAGATATGATTGATGCATGTCTAGACTAGTTGTAGAATAGTTCTACATAATTATCTAGATTAGAATTTATTTTGATTAGATCAATTTAAATCTAATTTTTTAGATTATTATGAGATAATTTAGATCTAAAAATATGCATGATTCGATACATGAGATGTATGCAAAATATGCCATGATTAGATCTAATTTATATATGAGATATATGATATAGATCTAAAATTATTTTGTAGTATTACATGTTCCTGATTAAGGCGTTCCTCTTGGCCGTCCGGTCATAAGAACAAAGAAGGATTTAAAGGCCCTCTCTTCCCATTCGATGGGGTGTTCTTATGATGTGTAGGGGTGCTGCGTGCATTCGTCCTTAATCAGAAATCCAAAACTTACTTTCTGCAAAATCCCTAGATCCTGAAATCCCTAGGATTTATTGTGCATATTTTATTTATGAACCCTACTTAATTAAGAATTAAGATTATGAAATATTAATTAGGTCTAAAATTGAGAATTTTAGATCTAAGACATATTCATAATACTGGGTTCGGGCTTGGGTAGCTCAATTAGGTCTAAGCGGTTGATCAAACCGAATCAAGAGTTGGTTAGATGGGATCAACAATGCTTAAATTGACCAGCCTAATAGGATTAAGTCTGGGTCAAGATCGAGTCACGATCAAGCAAGACCTAATTAGGCTCAGAGGTTAGAGTCTGGATTGTAGGCTAACCCAATTGGTTCTGACTCAATAATTTGGTGTCTAAGGTAAGTTTGGCACATACGACCGACTGATTTTTAATTGGAAGCTACTCGACCTGAATGCGTTCTTGTACGAGTTAATGGCATATTCCTTCCACCGATCTCACTTACCTGGCCATATCTGTTGACACAGTTCTGATCTGAGGTGGTCAATAATCCGAGCTAACCCATGCCACTAGGTTAGTCATAATTGTTATGACTATGACAAGTCTAGTTTAATGAGACCTGAATCAATTCTCCCTAAGAAAAGATTAAGTCTGAGGTCTTCCACCATTGTAGATGTGCGGGCCCTTCCCGGGGTTGATTGTTCTCGGCTGGATACAGTGGCTCAGTTGCACCGAAAGATGCAACCATGTCTATTAGGCATTGGATGCTATGGGCTGGAGGATGAGTTGGGCTCAATATTTTGGATACGGTGAGAGACTCAATTAGGAATCCAGTCTATGCAAATGGTGGGTCTGACTTAACTAAGGAGTGGATCAATATTTCGGATACGGTGAGATTCATGAATTAGAGACCAAGTTTGGGTGCACCATGATTAGAGAATCATTGAACAAGAGTTGTTCACTCATTGGCTAACCCATCACCAATAACTGTTAGGTGAGGTGATGAGTCAGTTGGTGAGACCGCACCACCCACTAGAAATCATTAATCGTGGAGATTTTTGCATCTCTACAGAGGGAGTGTAGGGATCCAAAAAAATAGTGGAGCTAATTTATTTAAAAATAAAATTTTTAAATAAATTGGTCAAGTCATAATTACAGTATCTAACTAGAATCTTTGACTCTCTATAGAAAAATGTCTGCGTCCAACCCATTGGCACGTATCCTGGACACACATAGACTGATCGGACCCAATTATAAAGATTGGCTCAGGAACTACAAAATTATTTTGGGTTCCAAGAAGTTAACCCATGTATTGGACCAGGACCCTCCCACCTTACCAGCCCGTCCATCCACTGAACAGAGAGCGTCTCTGAAAAAATGGATAGACGAAGATAATAAGGCCAGATATTACATGTTGGGCTCGATGTCTGATGAGCTCCAGCGCCAACATGAAGATATCGGGACTGCTCGCCAAATGTTGGCTCACCTGCAAGAGATGTTTGGTGAACAGAGTCGCGCAGCCAAGTATCAAGTCACGAAATGACTTTTTAAGGCTAAGATGCGTGATGGGCAGTCAGTCCAAGATCACTGTCTGATGATGATCAAGGACATGGAAGAGCTTGAGAAGCTCGGTGTGAAGTTAGGACTTGGATCTGCAGAACGATATTATTCTGCAATCCTTGACTGATGCATATGGGCAATTCATCATGAATTACCACATGCATAAACTTCAAAATTCCTTGGCCGAATTAATGAATATGCTGGTTACCGCTGAGCTTTCTATGAAAGGTTCTAAAGGCTCAGTTCTTGCTATGGAACGGACTTCTTCCAAAAGAAAGTCTTATGGAAAGAAAAAGAAGTCTGTGAAAAAAGCAGAAGATGGAAGGAAGGAAAGAAGAAGAAGGCAGAAGCCAAAGATGAAAGCCGATGTCAAAGGAAAGTATTTTCCATTGCAACAGCGACGGCCACTTGGAAGCGGAAACTGCCCTACTTACCTGGCCACCCTGAAGAACAAGAAGGAAGGTCCTTCTGGAGGTATGCTCGTTATTGAGTCTAACCTTATGGTTTCTTCTGCATCCAGTTGGGTGGGTGCTTGACTCTGGTTCTAGTGCTCATCTGTGCACTTCCATGCAGGATCTTGAGGATAGCAGGAGGCTGAGGGATGGAGACATGATCCTACGCATCGGTAATGGAGCAAGAGTTGCTGCAGTGGCGGTGGGAACATACCCTCTTCGATTACCATCTGGTTTAGACTTAGTTTTGAAAGACTGTTATTATGTGCCTGCAGCTAGCAGGAATTTGATTTCTATTTCATGCTTAGCACTAGAAGGCTATGTGATTACCTTCTTTAAGGACCATTGTAACATTCTTTATGAAAGAAATAAAATTGCAAATGGTTTCCTTATTAACGGTCTTTATCAGCTACATATTGATGTACCTATGTTCTAACTATCGAGCAAAACGTGAATGCCAAACGACCTAGGGATAGTCCAAATGATAGATATCTATGGCACCTGAGATTAGGTCATATAGCAGAAGATAGGATCAACAAATTGGAGAAAAATGGGCTATTGAGTCCATTGACTTCCGAGTCATATCCAACTTGTGAATCTTGTCTTCAAGGCAAAATGACTAAACTCCCTTTTGTTGGACATGGGGAAAGGGCCACAGATCTCCTTGCCCTAGTACATACTGATGTGTGCGGCCCATTTGATGTGCCGGCTAGAGGCAATTTTGTCTACTTCATTATCCTTTACCGATGATCTGTCTAGGTATGGGTATGTGTATCTTATGAGACACAAGTCTGAAGCTTTTGAAAAGTTCAAAGAATTCAGACATGAAGTAGAAAAATAAACTGAAAAACCCATTAAGGTTCTTCGATCAGATCGAGGAGGTGAATACCTTAGCCAAAATTCTTAGACTATCTCAAGGAAGGTATCTCTCTGAAAGATACTTAGATATTATTTCAGAGGAAGTAGAGAAAATATTTCCTCAGTAGATAATGGTGCTCATGGTGATGATCCCAAAACCTACAACGAGGCGATATCAGATATCGACTCCGAAAAATGGCTAGAGGCAATGCAGTCAGAAATTGACTCGATGCACTCGAAACCAAGTCTGGACCTTGGTAGATCCACCAGAAGGTATAGTACCTATTGGGTGTAAATGGATCTTCAAGAGAAAGATTGGTGCAGATGGAAATGTGGAGACATTCAAGGCTAGACTAGTGGCAAAAGGTTATAGTCAACGCGAAGGCATTGACTATCAGGATACCTTTTCCCAGTGGCTATGCTAAAATCCATCCGCACATTGCTTGCCGTTGCAGCCTATTTCGATTATGAAATATGGCAAATGGACGTGAAAACGGCATTCTTAAATGGATATCTTGAGGAAGATATCTATATGGAACAGCCGCTAGGTTTCACATCCAGTGATACTGATCACAAGGTTTGCAAGCTGCAAAGGTCCATATATGGACTTAAGCAAGCATCTCGGAGCTGGAACACTCGTTTCAATGATGTGATCAAAATATTTGGTTTCATCAAAAATGAAGAGAAATCGTGTATCTTTAAAAAGGTCAGTGGGAGCGCTGTTGTCTTCCTCGTATTGTACGTGGATGACATCCTCCTTATTGGGAATGATATTCCCATGATTGACGACAGTCAAATTATGGTTGTCCAAGAAATTCTCCATGAAAGACCTAGGTGAAGCATCCTTTATTCTAGGAATTAAGGTCTATAGGGATAGACCGAATAGGATGCTAGGACTTTCACAGAAGATGTACATAGAGAAAGTACTAAAGAGGTTTAGTATGGAAAACTCTAAGAGGGGATTAATACCCTTCAGACATGGTATTCATCTTTCCAAGAAGATGTGCCCTAGCACACCTGAGGAAATAGAACGCATGAGCAAGATCCCTTATGCTTCTGCAATAGGGAGCCTCATGTATGCCATGCTATGTACACGACCTGATATAGCCCATGCTGTGAGTGTCACAAGCAGATATCAGTCAAATCCAGGTGAAGAACACTGGACTTCTGTGAAATGTATCCTTAAGTACTTGAAGAAGAACTAAGGATATGATGTTGGTCTTTGGTAATGGAGAACTCCAAGTCCAGGGATACACAGACTCGGATTTCATGTCCGATATAGATGATCGAAAGTCGACATCTGGAAGTCTGTTTGTGTGCAATGGTGGTGCTGTCAGCTGGAAGAGTTTCAAGCAAACATGATAGCAGATTCCACCATGGAAGCAGAATATATCGCTGCATCAGAGGCTGCGAAGGAAGCATTCTGGTACAAGAAGTTTGCTGCAGAAATCGGAGTAATGCCATCAGATGCCATTCCTCTATACTGCGACAATAATGGCGCCATAGCCCTTGCTAAGGAGCCGAGGTCTCACCAGAAATCCAAGCACATTGAGCGGCGATACCACCTCATCCGCGATTACCTCGAGAAGGATTACGTCGAGGTCAAGAGAGTCAACTCCATAGATAATGTGGCAGACCCACTTACAAAGCCGTTGGGCCAGCAGAAGATCGAAGCCCACCTTGAGAAGATGGGACTTAGACTTGTAGCCAATTGGCTTTAGGACAAGTGGGAGATTGTTAGATATATGTGCCCTAGAAGCCAGAATTGGCTGACACTTGTAATACACTTCTAGGGGCAAAATTATAATTTTGACTATAATCAATAAAATGGGTTATTTTCTATCACATATGTGTATTTAGTGTCTGTGATACATCCTTTGAGTTAATGGTAATGATAATTCATATTTTCAAGAGTTGAAAATTTAAGACATGAATAATCATTATTAACTCATAAAATGCTCCCGACCATAGGATCATCACGAGGATGGTGATTGATCCGGAAGGTTGGTGTACAATCGCTTCTCTTTAGTAGATGAGTCTTGAGTCTACGGTGTGGAGACACCGGAGCGAGAGTACAGGTACTCGTTAGAGAACGAGGGCACTGAGCGTGACCACCTCGAGTAGTCATTAGGAAGTCTACCTTCTCGTCAATGACTGACTCGATGCTGCAGTAGTGTGTCTGGTTCTTTGACCTGAGATGCATCGGCAGTTCACCTTGAGGGTGTTATAGTTTGACTACACCATTACTCGGTCTCCTAGCCATATGGAACCTGAGGTGTATGTTGGCTATAGCATGTTCATTGTAGGAACTGGATTGCATCAAGATGGAATCTATCTACCTCGGTGGTAGAGGAGCAGCCCTATGATGATCATGAGAATCAAGTCCAGAAGCCCATGGCCATGGCAGAGTGAAATAATAGAAAGAGTTTCTATTTAGATTTTCACATTGGACTCGAATCGAATGATTACATCATATGACAGAGACTAGGGTTTGACGAGTTCACCTTAACCCTAATCTGATCGGGGCTCAAGATAGAAGAACTTAATCACACAGGTAGCTGCACCAAGAGGTTCGCATTCAGCTCTGATGGGTTGCCACCATATACTGCTAGGTGTCACTGGTGGATTTTGGGAGCAATTAGAATGATTTAGATGATCGATCATTCTAGCTGTTCGAATCAGAAGAGTTCTGATCCATCGAAAGGAGTTTCGATGATGTCGATGATAGAGATCATGACATATCCCATTACCATACAGAACTGAACCTAACTGGGTCACACAAACAAGGGTTTGAATCTGGTGATCATCAATTGAACTGATCTAGTTCAATTGATCTGAATGAGATTCAATTAGGTTCAAGAAAATCGTGCTAGCACTCGATTGAACCTAACGTTCTTCTTTTACTATCATAAATAAGTTGTCCTGACTGAGCCAAAGGAGTTTGTGCTCAATCAGAGGCCTTCCTTCATGGTCTGACTGAAAAGTCAGAAAAGGTTGTCTTATTTTATAAGACAATTACCTGCCATTTTTGGTCACCTGCCATTTTTTGTCCTTTGACTTTGGTCAAAAGTTGACCTTTGACTGGTCAAATGTTGACCATTGATACTTTGACTTTTGTCCACATGTCATGCACCTATTGGAGAGTTGGTGGGGGCTTGTCCTCCTGCCAGAATCTAGCAAGGAGGAGGGTGCATGCCACCCTTGGCGTGTGCCCAAGCTGGAGGCGCCCAGGAGTCCTTGTTGGACAGGGACTCCATCTCCTTTTTGGATTTTGATTAGAGTTCTCCTAAGAGCCAAGTTTGACTGGTCTTAGGTGCACCCTCTAAGGAGGAATCCAGGGGACTCTATTTTCACCAATCAAATTTAGATCTGATTTCATAAAGGATTGTAATTGGTTGGGAAGAAGAGGAGTTGGATCACGCATAGTCTATAAATAAGACCCTGCACCCAACTCAATGAATTATTAGAAATTAATTAAAAATCCCATGCTCCAAGGCTGCCTCTCCTCTCCTCTTCCATGCCAAGTCCATCTTCTCCTTCTCCTCTCCACATCTAAAGTAGTTTTGGATTTAAGTTGGTGCGATCCAGATCAGAGAAAGGCGATCAAAAGCTAAGAAGGCTGCGCTGCTGCAAAGGACGACTGCAGATCTTCAAAAGAGTTTTGAAGATTCTCCAAATCAGATTCAGATTTAATTTTTGGAGATGTGATAGAGAAGAAGAGGATCTTCAGATCCAGCCCGAGTGGATACCGATAGAGGCCAGGCACTTGTGTGGATGATCCAGAACCTTCCGCTACTTACAGGATTATCAACGGATAATAGGATTATCCTACGTTAAGATTAATTTAATTTAATTTAATTTATCTAAATTTTATTTTAATTATTAAAATAATAAATATCAAATCTGAAGTATCTCAGATCTGATTTGGATCAAAGAGAAAAAATTTTAAAATATATCTCTTGATCCGATCAGATCTGAATGAATTTGATTTAAAAAATCAGAATTTTTCTTCAATCTAGTACCGTATCGGATACTAGATGAACCAATTACCACTTTCATAGGGTTGACAAGAGTATTAGGCATTCGGTCCCGCATTTAATCGATGCCTGCGCATTTTGAATTCGAGTCAATTCCATGAAAGCAAAGGCTCATTCCAATAATTATTGATTAGAATGATTCTAACCAATCCACAACAAAAATAACTTTTTTTTTTGTAGAAAAAAAAGGAGTTAGGGAACTAACCTTACTCCACGTAACAATCCGAGATCTCCTCTCATCAAAAAATATTCGATGTGGAAGCTAGACGTCCCTTCCCATCCGAAGGTGAGTATATCACCCTGGTGTCATATCAGATACTAGATGGATCAATTACCACTTTCACAGGGCTAACAAGGGTATTAGGCATTTGGTCCCGTATTTAATTGATGCCCACATGTTTCGAATCCGAGTCAATTCCACGAAAGCAAAGATAATTATTGATTAGAATGATTCTAACCAATCCGCAACAAAATTAGCATTTTTTTTATAGAAAAAAAGGAAGGGGAGAGTTGGGGAACTAATCTTACTTCGTGTAACAATCCTCAACCACTAATGCCCTCTTGTATCAGAGAATATTTAATATGGAAGCTAGGCGTCCCTCCCCACTTGAAGGTATGTCATCTTGGTGGCACATTGGGCACCAGATGGACTAGTTACCACTTTCATAGAGCTGATAAGGACATTGGGCATCCGATCCCGTATTTAATGGATGCCCGCATATTTTGAACTCGTGTCAATCCCGTAAAAGTAAATGTCCATTCTACCCGCGCTACCACCAAAATAGCATACTTTGTAGTTGGATGGATGCTACATAACTTGAAAATTGCTGAGCAAGAAAGGAAGAGTCCCCACCATCCCTAGATAGATCGATTACTTCCATGGTGAGACTTTTTAGTAGGGCTTGCAAAATGTGACTAGGCTTGCCATCCTGATACATTTGTGATAAATAGATTTGAATTTAAGCTACATAAAATTTGAATTGTAAATAGATTGGCCTATTTGGATAGTTTCATAGCCGGATCATATTCAAGTTCTAATCCTTTTAATCCATTTAATTCATTTATAAATATATTAGATTAAATTAAATAAATTATCTATTATTAAAAATATTAATAAGTTATATATATATATATTAATATTATACAAGCTGACGGGTCAGTTAGCTTATCTATTTATTGAATTGATGAGGCATGTTAGATCAGTTTACCTATTATATTTATAAATATGGCTGGTTAGATTTTAAATCATAGTCTATTTATATAACTCAACCAACCCAATTACCATCCCTACCTTGTAGAGTCCCTAAATTGCACTAATCTTGATATTAATGGCAGCCAATCCCCCTATTCCACGCAAGATTTTAACAATCGGGCTTTGTTACCGTACCATTATCGAGGCACATAGTATTATTTTTTTAAGAATAAAATATTTATCTAGAAATTTATATTTTTTAGCATAAGTATTTTTTAGACAACATTTAAATAAGAAAATAACTTACCCAAGTTCCCTTATGCATTGAAAAATGACTCGAGAATTTGTTACCCATGTTCTTTTGTATTATTAGTTTTCTGGATAAGTTGTTAAGATCTATCCATATTTTTCATATTATCCTTTATTACATAAATATTATTATCTATAATAATATAATATAATATAATATATTTTATATATTATAATATATAATATATATACTCAAATTATAGATAATATATGTTATATGTAATATAATAAATTATATTATATATAATAAAATAAAATATATAAGATATTAATATTATAATATATTTTTAATAATAAAATAAGATATTATATTGTAACATCATATTATTATAATCATATATTATATTAAAATAATAAAATATTATTATTTGATAATAATAATATTATATCTGTATTATATATATTAAAGCAGAAGCTTCTCCTTCCATCTACCACGTTTCCACCCTACCCGTGGGCACCATCCATCACGTGTCCCTCAGGCGATCTTCTTTTCTAGAAGATGGATGCAAGAACAACATGGGGATAATGTTGTTAAGGCAACGAAGTAGCACAATGACGTAGGCGGTAGAGGTGGACTGCCTCATCCTTATCATCGCATTCATCTTCCTATTTTTTGTCCTTTGCTTCCACGACAAAGCAGTGATCATCAACTGGGCGATGATGGGCAGTGGCAAGTGGAGCAATTTGGGATTGAAGGTGGAGGAGAAAGGAAGAACATTTTATGGAGTGTGATTTTTTTCATAGACCGTGGGTATGGGATGCTATCCGCTCTATAACAAGCTCTTCTTCGCCACTGACGGACACAACCTCATCATTGTGGAGGCTGATGCCACCTACGTGAAACCCTTCTCCACCGCTGCCATCATGATCTCCCCTGGCCGGACCACCACCTGCCGCACTACCCTCACGCACCAAACCTTCATCCTTGCCGCTCGCCCCTACATCACTGCCACCCAAGCTCCATTCGACAACTCCACTATAGTGGGATTCATCCACTACTCCGAATCCATCCTGCCCATCTCCTCCGTGCCTCACACCCTCCCCTAGTTACAAGACACCACCTTCGCCATGAACTTCTCCGACAAGCTCCGAAGCCTCGCCTTCGAAGGATTGTCCATTCTTGGATGAGGGATCCAGTGCTTGGGCAAATGAGAGGCTGGATAACTCCTATATCAAGTAGCAGTGGCAGTTGAAGCATTGCAATTTACCCAGGTTTCGTATTTTATAATCCCTTTCACTAATTCTAGAATGGAAGGGGGATCACGCTTCTTAACCAGACACCATGTGATCGCTGAACCCAGGATGGTGGGCATGTATTAAGATTTGATGCCTCGAATTCCATCCATAACAAGAGAAAAATTAGTATCAGAAAGCAATCGGACTAGCTCGAATACGGAGTCGAGCCGGCTCGGGCTGAGATCGAGCTAGCTCGAATTGCAGTCGAGTCGGTCCTCTCAAGCAGATAGAAAGCAGGTGTTCGAATGAAATGCAGTCAAGCTAGCTCGACCTCTGACAGAGTCAGCTCAACGGAGACGAACAGAATAGGATAGAATTTTCTATTTGAATTCGGATTATGATTAATCCAAGGAGTCTACGAAAGTTGCATGTGGACCATATGATCCAATAGCCATGGAAGGCTGCGGTCATGATCTGAAAGTTAAAAAATATTTCAAGACTCCATCAATATCATGTTCGACTCATATTTGGAGAAAGAGCCTTGTTAGGACTCCTGTGAACTGCTGAAAAGTGGATTCTCATCCTTTTTAAAGGCCTGAGATGCCGTGGAGCAAGGTGTGGTGCGTGTGGCATGAGAGTTATATAGAGAGGCTCAGGCAACCGTTAAGAGTAGCTTCGTAGAGCGTCGAGTATGTATAGCCTATGAA